>VDFB02379711.1:230525633-230548035 GCA_007258455.2 Sequoia sempervirens | reverse complement strand
TAAAAAGATAAATTTGTTTTCAATGTTTATTTGTTAGTTTGATGTAAGAATAATGTTGCATAGTAATGATTAAATTTTTCTTGATTGGTTAAGTGATATTGTGAAATTATTCTATGTTAATTTAATGTTATGAATGCTATATAATATAAAGAAAAATATGTCTAATATATTTTTAATGCATCTTTATATTTTATAAACAAACATCTAAAATAAAAATGTGATTGTAAAAAAATTACAACTTAATGAGTGAACATACATTTAAAGTTGAAAGTGAAATTATAAAAAAAATTGTAAATTTATTTTATTTTTCTTCTATAAATATATATTTTTTATTTGTCGTCCGCCTAGTAATGCCCACTTCTCCTTTTAATGAATGTTTTATTTTGCAAGGGTTGATTTAGTGCTATCGTTTATCTATTTCCTACAGATATCAATGGTGCCTGCCATCCCATGATCGAGAATTCAAGGATCACGAAATCACGCGTGGGCGCCATGTGTCCTATCCGGGGGATCAAATTTGAGTTATCACTGACCAACTACCATTTGATCTAAGTCATTCCTTGCCATCCCATGATGGTGCTTGGGTTGATTGCAAAATCACGGGTGAGTGCCACGTGTCTCATCTGATGAAGCCTAAAGAGTAAAGGAAACACTAGCCAGCTTTAAATGTTTTAAGGGGCGGATTACTAAAGTGTTCTCGAGATGCACATGTTCTAAATCGATGGATATGTTATAATCTCACTGGAAAAGCTACTCGAAGGTTAATGACATGGCTGGCGACTATGTTAAAGGAACGAGATCAACGGTGCTTGTTATCCTGCCATCAGCGATTACAGGGATCGCGATATCATGGGCGGGTGCCACATGCCCTTCCTAAAGGATGAAATCTACATGACCATTGATGAGTTGTCTCTTCAATATTTTCAGTGCCTGCCATCCCACGATTAGGAATTTTGGGATCGTGATGTCGTGGGTGCCTACCATGTGTTTCATCCAATGAAGCCTAAGGAGTGAAAAAAATGTTCGCCAATTTTAAATGTATTACGAGGCAGATTACTAATGCGCTTGTAAGATGCACATTTTTTTATTTCAATTCAGATGTTATGATTTTAAGGGAAAAGCTACTGGACAGTTAAAGGAAAGGATGGCGACCATTTTTGAAGGAGCAGGATTTATGGTAAAAAAGATCGATGGTGCCTGTCATCCTGCGATGATAAATCAAAGAATTGCGATATTGTGGGCAACCGCCACGTGGCATTCCTTTGCAGCGTA
Organism: Sequoia sempervirens; assembly: GCA_007258455.2. Taxonomy (NCBI): domain Eukaryota; kingdom Viridiplantae; phylum Streptophyta; class Pinopsida; order Cupressales; family Cupressaceae; genus Sequoia; species Sequoia sempervirens. The sequence continues at coordinate 230,546,763 of VDFB02379711.1, read as the reverse complement.
TGACATAGTGGGCCCCTTTACTGTCGTGTTGGCAATTATGTCAGCCTATTTTGAAGATGACCGTCAATGATTTGATCAAACTAAATGATCAAGGACTCAAATTTAAATATGTATAAAATTATGGTTGGAGCCATTCGTGTAGCTTGTGAGTGAGCTTTAATGGTGGATGAGACATCCACTGGTGGAATTTGATCAACATAAAATTAATTTACTCATCTCATTTGTACCACAAAGCATCCAAGTATTTCATGAAAATAGTTTCAGAGCCTAAGGTGAAATTGCGAGCAACTGCTGCCAGAAATTAGAGTTTGTGTGAAAAAATTCGTGAGTTAATTTTCTATATTTCCTAGTCATTCTATATCTAAATTTGGGAAAGGGGGGGTCTACTATGCTTTTCACTGAGTTCATTAAAATCTTTTGCTAGGGATATTGTTTAATCATAAATTGTGAGGAATTGCAGTATTTTTACTCTATAATTTCCTATCTCTGCTTAGTCATAGCCACTTGAAGTGTAACATTGTAGTGAGGCCCCAGTTTTTCTAAAATGGTTCCAACCAAGTAGCACTCTTGCCACATTGAGTATTTGAAAAGAAACTTGTACGATTATTTCCTAGATCAATTTCCATTATCAACAAATGAGAGAAGGAAAGGTTTGTTGTTGATGCGAGGGAAAATCCTAGGGGAGGGGTTGGTGTGTAATAATTCCAACATTGCTGATGCTAGGGTTCCACTCATATTCTTAGAAATGTTCAGATTATGGTATGGACAAAGGAATTTTCCTCATCCTTTTTCAAATGGATGGATGTACGACATGGGAAAGCTGGTTGTTCCAAATGTGTTCCCTGATGTGGACTTACTTAGAGCACTGGCCAAAAGATATGACCCTATCACATGGGTAATTAGAGATAATAATGGAGGGGTTCTATTAGAAATTAATAGAGATGTTATCCAATAGACTTTTGATTTGAGTGAGCCAAGTGATGACTTGGTTCCTATTAATCTTGAAGAAATGAAGCAGGAGTATACAAAATTCTAATCTCTTTTTAGGGTTAAGCTGCTTCCACCTCATCTGGTTAAGGAAGGGGGTTCACAATTTCACATCAACCCTAGTGACCAGGAACCCTTCAGATTGAATTGTTTTGGAAAGCCTTTCTTGGCTACTTTCTATTCACTATGTCAAATTTTGTGTGTCAGCCCTTGTGCAATAATGTCGATTGCATACATGTTCATGGGGGTGCAAATACAACACCCTAACTTCTCTGTAACATATGACTTTGCTTCTTTTTTGGTGGAGATGATAGATGAAGAACTATTGAAGTTACAGAATGGTGATACTAGTACTCAATTCTTTTGGTATTCCATGTTGATGCATATGTTCTTATTTAGGAATGTTGATTTCTTTGCTGAGAAGATGAACTTAAGACAATCAGTTAATGGAGAAAGATTGCCTATACAGATATGGGCTACATATGTATCCTGTAATAAGGAAAGCACCAGTTATGTGCAATTTGATAATTGTTTTGCTACAAGATTGAGGGCTAGATTGATGGTAAATGTACCTAGGATCCCTCAGGAAGTGCATGATTTCCTTAGGCCAAAATAGACGAAACCGGAATTGAGGGTTTTACATAACTGGGGTGACAATATCCCATATCCAGTCAGCAATGTCCTAAGAATATATGGATTTCAAGGAACCCCTCACATACTTCCATACAATGTGCCACCAAGACTAGGGTTTGCAAAAGTTATGTGGTATATGGGGTGTATTCATGAAGATAACCTAACTAGAAAGGGGAAGGGAACATTATTCTCTGATTATACAGTAGTGTTTGACTTTACATTTTCAAAGGGAGGCTGGACACATTTTCACAAATTATTTGTTGAATACCATTTGTGATTTGGTCCAAGGTGACAACATGATCCTAAAGCTTTCTTTGCTCTTTTTAGACAAAGAATACAAAGTGGAAAATTTTCACATGAGTTCAATTTCCTTGAGGACCTGATCAAGAATGAATTTGATTTAAATAGATAGGAATTGAACAAGGAAAAGTGGATAGCTTATAGTAAGATACTAGATATTGTGCATGAAATGGATCAGGCGTATGATCCATTGATGGAATTCACTCCATACCACAAGAGAATTGATTTTATAATGAATAATTTAAAAGAGATAATGGACACCTTGACAACCAAAAAGATAAATTTAAGGCTAAGTCTGGATATGCAAGGACAAAGTGATATGCCAATTGAAATAAGGCTAGTATGTCACCTTACAGAAAGGTAGGCCATCTATAGGAGGAAAAGGGATACTGGCAGTGATGAGGAAGAAGTAGACAGAAAAGGGAAGAAAATAATGAAGGCGCCTTCACGACCAGGCCCAAAATTCAAAGTACCTGGGGCTATCAAAATCGTTGAATTAAAATCTTCACCAGAGCACAGTCCCCCATCACCACCACCTGAGCCAAGCCCTAAGAGGCAAAAAATTGATCACCTACCTGAGGATCTCACAGATGAAATTATTGTTACTGATCAATCTGAATTGGTTCTATCTGATTTGGATATGAAGGGTAAGAGTGTGTAGGATGCAAGAATGGAGGCTTGCAAGGAGTTCTTAGATGACAATACATTTGTAAAGACTCTTGTATTCTTGCAATTGGCATGGAGGATGAAGTTTGAGGAATATCAAAATAAATGCAAGGAGAGAAGAGAACTAAGGCCTGACAGGTCAGATCAAGAGAATGATGAAGTGAAAGTGAAACTAATGGAAGAGTTCAAAAACATCACTCCTGAAGAAGGAAGATAACTAGTGAATCAGGCTGGTGTTTTCATTTTTCCTGAATGGGACATCGTAGATGCAGTGGCTTTCAATGCCATTATGAAGTCCAAGAATCCTTTTCAGGATTCTGAAGAAGAAGGCAGCATTACAAAACTTTGCCTTCAGTGAAGAATATGAGACCTTGGCAATTTGGGCATTGGCTCCACAAGGAAGAAAGCCAGACATTGCTGATATTAATCCAAATTACAAAGGAGGATTAATAATAAGGATAGATTCAGAGACTACAACAACCGAAGCCACTAGTTTAATTGTGAATGTGGCCAAGTTGGCTGAAAAGACTGCTGAAAGGGAGGATGCTGAAAGAAACAGCCTAATGGATAAGTATAACATTTTAATTGAAGAATATAATAAAATGCAACAAAGGAATGTTGAGATGCAAATTGAAGTAGAAAAATTCAAGTATAGACATACTGGGGAAACATCCAATGCTCCAGGAACCATCACATCACCTCCCACAGCAGGGTCAATGCCTCCTGCTTCTCCAAATGTTTCTACACCAGGGTCTGCCATTCAAAATCCTGCTCTTACCCCTCCTTTATAACAAGTTGATGAACAAACAGAGTGCTCTGTTGATCCAACAAAGAGGTAGCTCATGGAAGAAATTGATCAATTACAGACATCACTAAGGGTAAAAGAGGAGGGTTTTCTTTCAAAAGAAAAAGAAATTGTTACTCTTGTTTTGGAGCATTTAAATGAAAAGGTGGATAATAAACCGCCCTCTATACATTATTTGTATTCTTTGCTATTTGAAGCAATAAATAATATTGATAGGGATCAGGGGATAGTGATTCCAATAATTCAAAATTGGATTCCTTGGGAAAATAATCTAGATGTTATGAATAAAGCCTCAATGTTTGATGTAAATAACATGCCCCAATCATTGAAGCCTACTTATATATTAGTTAAATCATTGCAAGGTTTTTAGACCTTACCAAATGATCTAAGTAGGAAGATTAGGGAATTGGTAAAGAACTTCAATGATTGGGGTAACACACTGTTACCTGATATAATTGATGAGCAGGGGGAAATCAGAACACTCTAACAATGGTAGGATCAAGCAAGTAAAGTCATAAATAATCAAATTAAAATAATTTGTGATAACTCAGATTATGATTTGTTAGTAAATTGTATGGATAATATTATTGGTACCGGCTCATTTTTATAATCTTTTGAAAGAGATGCTAATCAGGTAGCGGTAAAGTATTTTTCTTATAGTACAAAGGTAAAAGAGGTGATTGATTTTGACTAGCCAACTGACAAAGAATACCAGAGGTGGGTGGCTAAGTATTTGAATGATGATGAGTAAAAAGAGTGGGCTAGCGATAGGTGGAAAATTAGATGTTGCGGTTATAGTGTTTCCAATTTTGTATGGATGACTTTCTTGGCGTGAGTTTCACGTGGTTTTTTGTTATTGGATCAACCTTCCTCCGTCGACATGATGAATGAGAATATGCTCTAGGATGATTGTTTGTTGTAACGATTTTTGAGCAAGAATATTTTTCAAGGTGGTGGCTGTTGTAACAAATTTTGGAATATCACTAGGTGCTCCAATTGATTGGTGACAGGTGTACTTTCTGGCCCAGTGCTTGTTTGCTCCTTCATTTTCTATTAGAAGGATTTCAAGGCCAGAAGTATGAGTTAGCAAGTTAGATAAATTTTTTTGATTCTAGGTGAAGTTGTAGAGCGAATTGTAAAGTTCGATGGTTTTAGAGAAATGCAATTAAGGTTTTGAGTCATTATGTAACAGGTTTTGAGTTCATAGAGATTTAATGTTGTATAACAGTACTAGCATTTGAGTTGAAATGAAAATTCGAGCTCATGTCTCTCCATTGTACATGCATATCTAAACTTTGAATGAAATAACTAAGAGTTTTTTTATCCATCACACTATTGTGGTGTGTATGATTCTCTTTTAGCTTTAATTCAAGGAATTAATCAAAATTCTTGAATGGGATTATAGGCGGATATGTGTTGTATATGGATTCGATAAGTAGTCCTGGGTTAGAATGCACAATGATGAAATTGTAATGCAATATTGTCAGGGATCTTATATGTGATGTATTAAATATGTTATAAACCTCTAGATGCTTATGAATTTGACTCCTGCAATGGATATATGGCATTGATCTGAGTTGTAATTATTCTTGTAGTTCAGTATTTGTTTATCTTTTCCTAGAGCTTGCTACAAATTTCAAATCATTGACTATCTTATACAATGGATTGTATTTAGTTATCTCACGCTCTAGATAGTTGATATTGTCTATAAACAACCAATTCTAGTTCATATTATCTTATCTTATTGAGCTATTAAGTGAGATCATCTGCTATTGTTAATGTTGTTTATAATAATGGTGCAGAGGTTGTAAACACATTAAGGGATCACCCTCCCGGGTCTTGCAGAGCCCGAAGTGTATGAATCTTTTAAAGTCCTCGTCAGTTGGTCTAGGTCCTTCGAGCTGCCTTCGATTAGAATTGGCAATTCCATAGGTATATTAGAAGACAAACCTAGTTACATTGTAAAAAGAACCAACATACATGTCAACCATTGAACAACCACCTCTACAACTAACTTTTTAATCTTTTATGATCACATGAAACATAAAACACACTAATTTCAAGGTTGTTAATATCACTATTGAAATGTTTTAATTTTTTGACCTTTCAAACATTAAAAAGTACATCATTAAATTAATTATGTAATGGCATAAAAATTAAAAATATCATGAATTAATTATATAACCACATAAGTCAAATATAATTCTATCAAGAAATTAATATCAAATAGATAATATAATCACATAACTTATACATTTCAATGTCATTGATCTTCTTCTTCATCCAACTCTTTGTCTATATCATCTGATCTAGATTTGACATTGTAAGGATTGGACATATCATCATCATCATCATTGATATCAGTTTTGATAATGTCATCATCCACATGGATGTCATCTTCATGAACATTAACTCCTACATCATCATCATCTAGTTCCTCCTCTTCGACATCTTCGGTAGGGACATCATCAACTAACCGTTGATCCTAATCATCATCTACATCATCTTCTAGTTCTTTGGTATCTTCTTTTTCCACCATATTATACTTTACCATCCTTCCTCTTGGATCATGTCTAACAACAAATGACCAACCTGATTTACCTAGAACCTCTGTGTAAAATACCTGCTCACATTGGCTTGGAAGAACATAGGGCTCATTCCCAGCTCACTCGATCAACCTTGTATTAACCATGGTAAATCCATTATCATGTTCAATAACAGTTCTCTTAGGATCATTTTCATTCAATCGTATCATACCATAGGACAACAAACAAAATTAATCTGAAGGACTTAAAGTCGCACTCAAGTATATCATCCAAAATCCCATAGTATCGATTTTTTAAGATTTCTAGATGTATGTCACTTCTAGATGAAACATTAGTCACTTGAAAGACTACAGTTATACCAGAATCACAAGTTTTCTTCATGTCATCCAACATTTTGATTTGAAATTTGAAACCATTGCACCACATAGCCTTGTGGTGTTTCACCTGCAATATGTTAAACATGTAAAAATTATTGCAATATCATCAGTTGATAAACATATTTATTCTTGGCCAAATGTATGCAAAGAAAACAATCTCAAGATATATATACATCAATATACTTGAAAATAATTAAATAATATGGTTGATTAATATATTTATATGTACCTTTTTATCTCTTAAACCATATGCTAAATCAATTTCCCTTTGTGTAACATTGGAATCTCCATTACGATGAGCTTCTTTAACCAATGAAGCCACACCTTTCCATGTTAATGCATGGCCAAATTGTTGACATCGTTCAATCCATATTGTCATCCAATCAAGATTGTTGGTGATGTACAAATGTAGTGCATCCCACTCTCGACCAACTGTACCAAAATAAATTGAAATTCACAAACGACGTATAATTAGTTAAATACCATAGTATACGACCTTAATTTATAATTGATGTATATTGAAGATTAAAAATTAAATAAGTACAATATACATAAAAACCATATGTAAAATGCATTCCAATTAATCTCCATGACCATATTATAATTACTTCTCACTTTCCTCAATGTACCTTTCCCCAACAAGTACTCCACTTTGAATTTGTTAATGGAGTTGGGATCCCAAATGCGATCTAAATGGATCTTTGCTCCAAACTTAGGAAGATATTCACTAATGTACACCATGGTCTGGTATACCATATATCCCTCCACCATAGAACCCTCAGGATGTGCTCTTTGTCTAACCAAAGCCTTCAAAAATTTCAAGTGCCTCTCAACCATCCACATTAACCTTGTGTGTACAGGTCCACACAATTCAATCTCCTCAACTTGGTGTATGAGGTAGTGTTCTTGTGCATTGAAAAATGTTGAAGGTGGACACTTTTGCATTTCACACATTAGACGAGGAATTTTTCTCTTCCAATAATTTATATCTTCTTTATGGATTTCTTTAGATGATAGCCATCTACAAGTGATTCAAGGTGCAAATATATTAACGATATTTAACAAAAATATACAGTATATTACATAACAAGTAAAAAAAATGGAAATTATAATATGTATACAGCGAATTGAACAAATTTTGCTACTTACCTCATGTATTTTCCAAGATCATATATAACTTTCTTGACATTGTTGTCAAATTTGTTTGGGAGAGATAGAGGTAGAACATACTGCAACAATTATAAAATGATCTTTTCATTATTTTTTCAAAAGTAGTAAACACAATACATTGAAAAGTACATGCATTATACAAGTGTATATAATATACCAGAATAATTACCTTAATTAAGGTATGCCAATCATGCGTTTTGATCCCTGACCCAAATTCACCTTTCTTTGTTATTATATTGTTTATGTCTGCAGCAAATTTTGTGGGAAATCGAATTTTTTGTATGAATTATTTTATAGCATTGTTTTTCTACTCTATTAATAACCAAGGAAGGGCACTTATATTAATTTGGTCTCCATCACTATTTAATTGAATGACCATTTTCATTGCATGATTGGCTTCCTGAATTCCACTAAAAATTTTGACAATTTTTTCTTTGTCATGCCTTCCATCCAATATTTTCCATAACGTTTATGTTATATTCTTTCCGATATGCATTGTATCAAACAAATGCACAATTTGTAGCTGCTCATAGTAGGGCAACCTAATAAATTGTCTAGGATAACTTTTCAAGCTTACCATTCATTCCTTGACAACCTTCATGAAGAATATAAGTTAAACAAATTAACAACGACAATCATTGTCAATTACAACATGAGTAAACACAACACAATATAAAAGTATAAATTCAAAACATATCATATATGATAGATAAACAATTTGATCTGATGTATAACCTTGACAATTAATTCTATTATATTCCAACTTCCATAGGTGGTGACATTCTTAGTGGTTTTGATGTAGTCTCCTCTTTTCCCATTGAAAAGATGTTTCAGTGAGTTGATGCTTATGATTTCTATGGAGGAAGTGCCTATACTCATTAAACACACTGCTTTCCTAAACTTGTTGAATGATGGGATTTCATCTTTGGACCACAAATTGGACATACCAAATTTTCCTTTGTTTGAAGACCTACAAGATGATATATGATTGGATTAAATATGTCAATTTTAATTATATATAATGAATGAATTATTTTAAAACATTCATGATATCTACTTCATCAAATTAAATATTGTTAAAGTCTGAGTCAAATGTTATAACATACCACAAAAATGTGTTAGCCACAGGGCATCATGAATTGTCCATACAAGCATTGCATGGAATTGAAATTGTCTTTGTCCTATTGGTCTAGAGGCGTCATACATAGTGACGCCATTCCATAACTTTAGTAACTCGTCGATAAGAGGCTCGATATATACATTCATATCTTTAACTTGGTACTTACCTAGTTGAATGAACATAAACATTACATAATTATTATAACCATTTTACTGCAATATATATAAATTAATGTACATGAATATTGAATGAAAAAAATATAAGTCATTATGCAACAAATAAGACAAATGAGATGCTACTACGTTAAAGAAAATTGATGTAAACAAATACCTGGAACAATCATTGACAACATTATGTGCTCCCTCTTTATTGACATCCATGGAGGAATGTTATTATTGATAACAAAAATAGGCCACACTGAGTAAATAGATCTCATTCTCCAAATGGATTGACACCATCTGCTCCCAATGAAAGCCTAAGATTACGAGGTTTTTCTTTAAAGAGATGTGTGTTCCTCCCATGTCCTTAAATCTTAGAACCATCTGTAGGCATTCGAAGAATGTCATTTCCACTTCTATTCCATGCATGGTAATCCATCAATTGCGCTAAGCTTTCGCACCTAAATAATTGTTTCATACATGGAATAATGGGAATATAACAAAGAACCTTGCAAGGCACCTTTTTTGTTAGTTGATCTGTTCGATATCTACTGATATGACATTCTTGGCATTCTGTTGCAAATTCTTATTGTTTATGATATATAATATGATCATTGGGACATGCATCTATTGATTGATACTCCATTCTGATATCTTTCATAATGGCATATAAATCTCGGTAGGAGCAAGGTAAAATGTTTGATGGTGGTAACAAAAATTCACCAATCAATCTATAACAAAAATTCACCAATCATTCTATAACAAAAAATAATTTGTTCATATAAAGAATATTAATGGTATATATTTCATCCTTTATTTACTAGTGATGAATTAACAACAATTAAAATAGATGAAAAGAGATGACATATATGACATACCTTAACATCCATGAGATTGCTATGTTTGATAAACCATTCATAACTTTCAAGTTGAACAACAATAATATAGTAGAGAGAAGAGTTGTTTCAAAGCCTTCATAAAGGGGCTCGTATGCCTTGTCAAGTACAGGTAAATCATGAACATCATCAAAGTCATCTTGATCATCATGATCAACTCTGCCACTAAATGTGGCATGGATCAATGTATTTGTACCATCATCTTCTTCCATAGGATCATTAACTTCATCTTCGATATTCACAACTCCATGTTCATCCGCTTGCAAAACCACATTCTCTGGGCCGTGATAATCTATATCAATTTTCCTAGGGCACCCCACCTTTATAATAATGATAGACACAAATAAACCATGATCATGATCAAGTGATTATATATATATATATAATGTTAAAACAATATAAATATTTACAAATTCAATCAATATAAACACATATAATACACAACTTACCAATGGATGATAATCATGCCCCCCTTCAACGTGACCATGCTTCCTACAATATTTCTCAGCTGTTGTGATTAAAAGTCATCTCGTCTTTAAGCCCTTGCAATTATTGCAAGGACAATAACATTTCCCATCAGCCTTTCTTCTCAATCTAGCCCACAATCTATCAAGTGTCTCTTCATTTTGTTCTAGACTAATATTATCTGACATGATTTTTCTTTACCAAGCTTGACTATTTAGATCTTCAAAAATATCAAACTCACATTCCAATAATTTTTATTCATAGACAGGTAACATAATCTAATAATTCTGATATTTTACACCAAAAAAATTTGGCATGCAACCACCCTTACAAAAGAGAAGATAGTCTGAAGTTAATGACCCCAAAAACACTTTACAATGCTAATTCAAAAACATATTAAATTCTAATTTTACTATGATTTCCAACCGTTAAAACTCCTAAAATGAGAATATTGAACTTGATCACAAAATTCCTACAACAATGGAGGTAGCGAGGTAGTAAGAGCAAGTGACCCATTCCTAAGGAGCAACAAGTCAGAATCATCATTGCTAATGTCAATACTGATTTATCCTTTTAGTTAAAGATGCAATGTGTCACTTCTTATGATGAGCTTATCCCTAGGGCCCTCAACATTGAGAGAGCCCTAATAAAAAACAACAGAAGCATTGGTAAGAGCATGATTAGGGTACAAACTCTAGGCCTCCGTAGAAACATAAACAATAACTATAGCAGATTAGTGGGATTGAAATACCAGAAAGATTGAGACATTGTAGGTAATAACAACATCTTGCAATCTAAAGATTGTAGCCAATGCTCGTACACTATGTAGCTTAGTGACATTTGTAATGCAATCACAGTAGAAAGAATAGCCAGTCACTTGAAGTCTTATTGAGTCAAAAATAAACTAAGTAGTAATAGGAATAATAAAGCTCAAACCTTATAGTAAAAGTGGAGATTTTTAGCAGTGAGTTTCATACCCCTTGATGACCTTAAGGGTTTTCAAATGCTTTTGGTAGTGTTAGACAAGGAAAAAGTACATCAGAGGAATATTTGTCCAAATGAGTAATAGTGGTAATCATAGGTTCAATGTTTCTTCTTAGCCATTAATATTGTATAATGGAGGTAGTGGATTGCATGTTTGAGTAGTGTTTTGAGACTCACCAAAGATGGGAGAATAGTGAATAATACTTTGTGGACTGTGAAGTAGTGTCAATAAGGTTGAAGGATCTTAAAAACTACAATACCATGAAACAATGAGTCCCCTGTAGTAAGTAGGCAGTCTATAGGGCATAGTTTGGTTTTATAGAAGGATGCTCATGAAAGGAAGCTTCAAGTGATAGTAAGTGAGCTATTTGAGATTGCAGTTGAGGGTGCAACACCCAGTCTTAAAGGAAGTTAGCAAAGCAGTAAATGTGCAAGAAAATTGAATCGTACACAACAAACAATTCACAATGTTATCTTCCATAATACCTTGAGTTTGAATACAAAAATCTCATTGTATCTTCATGATGAAAGTGGTGACCTTAATGGTCAATCACTGGAAACCATGATTTTAAAACATGCTATTATGCTTATGGAGGCAACATTTTAAGCAAGACAGTGAGTGGTGGTTTGGAATAGTGGCAAGTATGAAGGACTTGCTTTATATGCATACTATGCAGTCTAGCTTAAGACAATGTTCTTAGAAGAGATTGAAGGTGGATTATGGAACTCAAGGGTTACCATGAAAAGGATTAAAGCAAAGACTGAGATCTATTTAAAAGCCACAGTCATGAAGATATTAAAGATGTCACATGCAAAAACCTAGTAGCTGGAGTAATGAATACAGTACCAAAGAGGATAGTGTGCTGGGGCAGATTTAGGAGATCTCCACATTATCTAATTACAGGGAAATACATCATTTATTTATTTTTTTAATTAAAAGAAATCATTCTAAACCCTATATAGGATGCATTGATACTTCAAAAGCCTCTGAAGGAATTTGAGATTATGCAAATATATGTCAAGTAACATTCATAAGGTTTAGAAAATCTTGATCACTCTCTAGAATAGCCCATTAAACATAGGTTGTGCTTGAATGCACTACACAATTGATATAACATAACCACTTTGCATATCATCGGTATAGGCTCTTTATTGCAGCAAGAGGTATCACTCTTGATCATTCATATTCGTCCTAACCTGTTAAACTTGAGACAACCTGAATGCACTTAATGATGATTGACACCTACATTATACAACCTAAATTAACTACATTATATGAGTGCCTCCATTTCTATCACAACATAGCCACATTAAACTTGGGTCACACATGAATGCATCCTGTATTTGTTATAACACAACTATGCCACATGACCAATAGAGTTATGGATCACATAATTATAGTCACAAGAATGTGTTCCTTGGTTGTGATCTTATGGTAATTCCACTGTAAAATCTGGACATGAAATTCTCAAAACCCTTAACCTCTAAAAATGAAATCTAATGAGATGTTGCTTTAAAATATGATTTTCAAACTTGGAACTATAAATCTGACTTCACAACTGAATTCTGCAAAAAGATAATGACTACCCTCAACCTGGCGATATCTTCTTCATTTTTTTATGATTTTTCCCAAGAAAATCATCCTTAGTTCTCCACAAACTATCTCAAGTAGAGAAAAACATTGTCGCAATAAATCAGGTGTGAACTCACTTTTCTTTATGTCGGCGACAATTTGATTTTTTAAAATTTTTCATGTTTGTCAAAAATTCGATGAAACTGATAGCCAACATTTCGAGGAACCCCAGGTTTGTTGAAATTTCGACGAACGTCAGGGATAAACTTTCAAAAAATTGGAAATTACACATCAAATTTTACAAGCACCTGACGAACATCGAATTTTACATATTTCGTCAGATAGTTTCATCCTATTTTGCAGCCAAATGTATTACTGTGAGATAATGTATTACTGTGAGATACTCAAAATTATCCTTAGGCAAAGGTTTGGTAAAGATGTATGCAATATGTTCCTTAGTAGGCACATACTCCAATCCGACTTCCTTTTCACTCACCTTCTCTCTCAAAAAGTGAAACTTGATAGATATATGCTTGGTCTTTGAATGCAACACCGGATTCTTCGAAATATAAATTTTACTTGAATTATCATAGACTATAGCAATAGGTTCATCATACAAAACTCTTATATATTTCCACATATACTTCATCCACAATACTTGAGTACAATTGTTAGCAACAACAATGTATTATGCCTCTGCAGTAGATAAAAAAATGGAATTCTACTTCTTACTTAACCAAAAAATTAGCTTCTTTCCCAAGAAAAAATCACCACCACTAGTACTTTTTCTATCATTCACATCTCCTTCCCAATCACCATGAGTAAAGGCACTCAAAGTAAGATCACCATCTTTAGGATACCATAGGCCAAAATCAACTGTCCCTTTCAAGTATCTGAAAATCCTCTTCATAGCTGTCACATGAGATTCCTTAGGATCAACTTGAAATCTTGCAACAATACATACAACATTCATGATATTAGGTCTAGTTTGAGTCAAATAAAGAAATCCACTAATCATGGATCTATATCTAGTCTGATTTTCCTTAGGTGAGTCAACATCTTGTGTCAACTTACATCCAATCACCATAGGTGTACCAACTAGCTTTGAATCTTCCATACCAAACTTCTTCAACAATTATTTCACATAGTTGGACTAAGATATAAGGATCCCTTTATCTAACTGAGTAATTTACAATCCCAAAAATAATTTCATCTCTCCAATCATAGACATCTCAATCTCACTTTGCTTGTCATCAGCAAACTTCATGCATAAACTATCATCTCCTCCAAAAATGATATCATCAACAAAGACTTCAAAAATCAAATCTTTATCATCATCAATCTTGAAATACAGATTACTATCAATAGTACCTTTTTTAAATCCAAGATTCAACAAATACTTTTCCAATCTAGCATACCATGCTCTCGGGGCTTGCTTGAGTCCATACAGCACTTTCTTCAACTAAAAAACCATATCTCCCTGACTAGTCAATTGAAATCCATCAGGTTGCTCAACATACACTTCTTCTTCCACTTCACCATTTAGAAATGCTGACTTAACATCCATCTGATAAACTTCGTAGTTTTTGTAAGCATCATAAGCAAGAAAAAATCTCACAACTTCAATCTTAGCAACATGAGAAATTTTTTCTTCAAAGTCAATTCCTTCCATCTGAGAATATCCTTTACACAACAATCTTGCTTTGTTTCTAACAACTTCACCTTGCTCATTCTATTTGTTTCTAAAGACCCATTTAGTTCCAATTACATTTTTTTCCTTAGGTCTAGGAACAAGAATACATGTATCATTTTTCTCAATCTGCAATAGTTCATCTTCCATTGCTTCAACCCAATGTTCATCTTTGCATGCTTCATTGAAACTAGTAGGCTCAATCTTTGAAATCAAACATTATTCTTCTACAATTTTTCTCCTAGTTTGGACACTTTTTCTCTTATCACCTATGATATGATCTTTTGAATGCTTTAGTCTTACATACCTTAGATTCTTGGGATGTTCTTGAACTTCATGCTCTTGTGATCTCTCTTCTGCACTTTCACTAGTTTCTTCCTCTTGATTTTCCTAATTCACCAGAATGATCTGAACTTGATTTGAAGTCTGAACTTTCTTTCCTTTATCTAAATTGTCATTTTGATCATCTAAATCATATCCACAAGTTTTGGATGATCTAGCTATGTCTTCATCAACCATGACATTAAAAATTTTAACCATTTTCCTCAATATCTTATCGTAGCACTGGTAGACTTTGCTTTTAGTAGAATAACCAAGAAAGATTCCTTCATCACTCCTAGCATCAAAATTTCCTATATCTTCATATATTTTGATATAGCATTTAATCCTAAAGATTTTGAAGTATCTAATAGTAGGTTTATGACCATACCATAGCTCATAAGGAGTCTTACCAATATCACCTTTGATTCGTACCCAGTTGAGTATGTAAACAGCTCAGTACTCATAGATTCTCTCGAGTAGATATGAGGAACAGTTCCTTCTAGCATCATAGTTCTAGTAACTTCTTCAATTGTACTATTCTTCATATCCACAACTCCATTTTGCAAGGGGTTCGTGGTTCAGATAATTGTCTATGTCTCAACCATAGCCTTAAAGATCCCGAACTTCTCTAGAGCTTCATATGTTTCCCTTGAGAAAGTAACCCACATCATTCTAGAATAATCATCAATAAGCAACATGAAATACCTATATCCTTGTAAACTTTTGACTCTAGAAGTACCACACAAGTCAGTATGCACAAGCTCCAACACTTCATTTGAAATATATTGTTTGCTCCGAAATGAAATTCTAGTTTGCTTCCCTAACTGACATTCCTTGCATATGGTATTAGTAGGTTTTATCAACTTAAGAAGATCTCTCATAGCCTAATTAGAACTTATCTTGATAATATTATCAAATTTTATGTGAAAAATTCTCCTATGCCACAACCAACTTTCATGAACTTGAGCAATTAGACAACTTTTACTACCAACACTCAGGTGAAAGATATTACCTTTTTTTTTGTACCTGATGCATTCACATTTGTGAAACTTCCCAATATTCTGCACTTTCCATCCTTGAATTGAAGATTGTATCCCTTGTCAACCATCTGTACAACACTTAAAATATTATGCTTCAAACCTTCCACATATAGGACATCATCAGTATTATGCTTACCATCAAGAGAAATGAATCATCTACCATAGATTACACCTGCTTTTTCATCACCAAATCTTACAACACCACCATCATACTTTTCCAATCTCACAAACTTACTTTTATGACATGTCATGTGATCACAACATCCAATACCAATCACCCATTCATCTTTCTCTTCAACTCAAGTAGCTAGGGCTTTCTCCACATTTGTACAACTAGAAAATTCAATAGACACATGATTATTTTCCTTTATAGAAATAAATACCCATTCATCCTCACTTGCATTCCCCTTATTAGATTCATCATTTGTCACACCTTCATCAGCAACATAATAACACTTTCTTTGGAATCTAGGCTTGTTAGTTCTTGGCTTAGGAACTCTTTCCGGAAAACTTGAGGAAAAATGACATATCTTATTGGAAGAAAAACATTTAATAGGAAATTTCCCTTTATACTTACCTTCTCCTCTGGCTTCCCTTTTGACAATAAGTGCTTCAAGCTCATCTAGTTTTCTCTCTTCTTCAATCTCTCTCATTTCTTCCTCATACTTGAATATCTCTCTAGAAGAACTTTCTCCCAAATCATATCTTTGTTTATCCCTTCTAAAGGTAGTAGCCTTGAATGCAGATTATATCTTAGGAAGAGCATCACCAAATTTACTCAACTAAAAAGCAGTCAACTTACCAATCAACATGTCTAAGGTAACATTTGTCATAGTTCATAGTTTTGAATTTGTATGCAGCAGGCAAGGATCTGAGCACTTTAGCAACAATCTTTGATTCTTCCAACTATCCACCAACACATCTGATACCACACACAAGTTCATTCACTCTCTGCATGAAGGAATTAATGTTCTCATCATCACCCATTCTAAGCATTTCATATTTCCCTTTCAAACTTTGTAGCTTAGAAATCTTCACATTAGCATCACCTTCATACAAAGTTTCCAACTTTTTCTAGATCTCATAAGCAGTCTTTAGATCCATAACATTTTTCATCTCAGAATCAATCAGAGCACTCAACAATGCTTCCTTAGCCCTGATATTGTACTCAACATCCTTAGTCTTAGTAGTAGTAGAAGGACCATTATATGTGATAACATACCTATTCCTTGTAATGTTCCAGTAGGTTTCACCAATGCATGTCAAATGATACTCCATTTGAGTTTTCCATAGAGAATAGTTTGTTCCATAAAATATCAGGCTATCATTTTTATATGTCACCATCCCAGATCATCTCAAGCTATTAAACTTCTTCCAAGGAACCTGCTCTGATACCAATTGTTGGAAACAGAAGGGTAGACAACTAAGAGGGGGGGTGAATCAGTTGTCACAAACATTTAAACTTATTAAACTTATTAATCCTTATTCTTAAATATGATTTATAACCATGAAAGCATAAATCATCAACATATCAGAAACACACATAACACCAATATTTTTTACATGGAAACCCTATTAGGAGAAAAACCATGGTGGAGGTTAGTCCACAAGATTATACCCTGTTAAAAGTATAAAGAATAAAATGGGGAATGCACATGCATTTAGGCACACTACCTAGAGCTCACTACTCAAATACAACAAGGATTACTGCCCAAATGAAGAAACACTATCTTATAGAAACATTTAGATTACATCCACATAATTTTGAACTAAGAAAATAGCATCTGCTAATGCCTGATTACAGTTCTAATTAAGAACATGAACACTTCTTCACACTTTGCTTTTTCCTTCGAATGATTAGGACATTATTCAAACATATCATACACACCATGCCATCAAATGAAAAAAAAATTTCTTATATATATCCACAACAAGAGATTACATCGCTACATGTCGGCTTCAATAAAATAATAAAACATATACAAACTGTTGGCCCAAAACAATAAATAATTTTTAATGTAAATCAACCAATGTCAGCCACAACATAATGAAGACCCAAAACAACATCCTTGAACATGAAACACCTTCAAAAATTATTCCTCAAAGATCCACAATATGCTACCATCACTTTGTCGGCCATGAACATGGAAAACATGAACATGCAAGAGAAAATCACCAATTGTGAGCACAATGAACAATGAGGATATGCAACACAACTAGAGCATGATCTAGAAACATCCAGAAACATCATGAACCACTAGAGATGCATCTGAAACAACTCAAATTACTAGAATCACATCATCTTCACTTAGGAACAACAACTGAAGCAACAAAATAACTGTTAGAACACAACTTCTCATAACTTGATCAAATCTTCATGTGGATCTCTAAAACTTAACGTGGATAAACTAGATATTATTGAAAACAAACCCTTTAATACACAACCTCTAAACATAAATATACTGAGCTAACCAATAGGCTGAACTTCACTACATCACTAACAACTTGCAACTTATTTTATTACAATTTTCTCAATATCCTAGACACATACAACCTTTAAGACATAAATGTCAATAGTGTTGACATCAATGACAACCATATATTAGCAACATCCAACAAATTCATGATTGAATTTAAACCATTTGGTTAGTCCACATTGGTGGAGATCTTCCTATTTTCCTTATGACCTAGGACAAGGTAAATCAACTGAACACTTTTGGGAGATGAATTAAAATTACTAAATAATGCAATTATGCAATGCAACCCATGAAATCATTAAATTAAACCTTAATCTAATAGAATCTAGAAAGAAATTGTAGATTTGAGAAGAGATTGATTTTATGTACCTATCATAAAAAGGTTGTGTTGAGTGTCCTCCTATGACTCATTCACCCAAGGGTGAATGGGTCTTGCTATATGGGTTAAAAAATTTCTTTCAAACTCCTCTAGTTCTATTTCTGCACTCTTCATTCCTCCAAATTTCACAATTAAAAATTCAGAAATAAATTGTATTCCATGAATTGATGACAACTTTGAATTTTTTTACAAATTTGACAACTTTTTCATTTTTTCTCTTTTTATAGATCTTCAAACCTTCTTCGACCTTAGATTTGAAAAATAAACAAGAAACAATTTTATTTTTTTATAAATTTTCTAGTGAGTGGGGCTTTTCCTTGGTCAAACCCCATTTTGATAATTAAACCTTGAATTGAAACAATGAAACATGAAAGGAATGATGAATGAACACTAGCTATGTTGCAACTCAAAAAACCCTTGATTTGAAACCCTTCAAGGATTGAAACGTAGTAGATCTCTCCAAGGCCTTGATCTTGCATGAAATGGCTTGATTGATGATGTGATCTTGATGCTTGAATTTTTATTTGAAACTTGAAACCTTCATCACAATGTTAGCTCAAAAAACATGCATGATGCTTGATAACCTTGACATGATGCTTGATATCTTGAATGCTACATCAAATTTGTGAGAAATCCGCTCTTGAACACCTTTGATAATAATATTTTCTATAATTCTTTGTCTCATGAATTTCTAGCTTACTTCAAGGATTTGAATTGATAAAAATACTTTTCTTTTATATACAATTTTCTAATTTCCAAAAAATTAAGCATTACAAGCCGAAACTTAAGACTTGAATTTAGGAATTTAAGATGCCACCGAAAACATATTTAAAATATGAATTTGTGATCTTAAAGGGGACCCATTCTCCCAAGGGAAAATGGGTCCTGACCTAAATTTTCAGGACCTATTCATTTTAGGGTGTGTAAAATGATAATTGCATTAATTAAATCATGACTCTCCTTTTCGAAATTGCAATTAATTATGCTTGTAGATGCAAAATAGGGCCAATTAGAGGCTTAATTATGCCCAATTAATTAAGGGACACAAACATAGTGTGAAAATGTAAAGTACATTTTTTGACACTATAGATGATAACAACCATAATGATCCTCCTAAAAAGAGTGACTCACCAAGTGTTGAACCTAGTGATGGTCCTATTACAACACTTTCCATTGTCCCTTTGGCTAGTTATTTGTGTTCCACCTATTATGAAGAAGATTGGGATGAAAATGACTTGCTATAGGTTGACTCCCATGTGCCATACTAGTTTTTTCTTTTTCTTTTTTCTTTTCATGTTCTTTGTAATTGCATGTGCATAATGTTATCCCTCATATCGTGCTCCTTTGAATGTCTTTATATGTGTGTGAGCCTAATTTGGATGACCCTTGTCACTCTATTGGTGCAAGGATACAAAGGAATAGAATCTATTGTGACATTCTTATATTTGTATCTACATTCTTCTATCTATCATAACCATTTATTTTTTCACTTATCTTGTGTTTTCATTTTGGAGATGATGGAAGGTGTTGATATATTTAGGTATCTTCCATGTTGATCCAAAATATTTTCTTTTTCTTTTCACTCTCTATGTGTCATTCTTTCTTTGTGATCTTTGCTCCATGAGTTATTTGGGGAATGATGATGGTTCTGAGCTCAATTATATCATTATAGCAAACAAATGAACTAATCCTAGATTTGTGGATCCCTTATGTGCTATATAAGGATTATATATGGGGGGAAACATCCTTTCATGATGTGGATATACTTAGAAACATATGTTTGGAATAGGTATTTCTGAATAAAGCTTTAATTTATTGGTATTTATCTATCTTCTACTTTAAAGTAATTTCTCATAGGATGGTGTTTAGCATTTTATTTAATGTGGGGGTATACGCATCCCTACTCATTTTTTGCATATTCATTTTAAAGTGTGGTCTTCTTACTTTGTGTGATGCATTTTCTTGGTGGTGAAAATTGGTTTTATTCCCTTCAAGAGAATGACCTTTCTTGGCATATGGCATTCCTCTTAGTGGTAATACTACAACTTGCATTCCCTAAGTTTCAAATCTTGTATCCTCGACTATTCCTCTCTTGGTGATAGTAAGGTCAATGTTTCCTAATGTGAGACCTTTCATGAAATAAGAAAAATCCCTTTGAATATCCTATCCTTTTTTTTTTACAACTTTCTCATGTCCACCAAGCATAACACAACTTGCTTGATAGTGGTGCCTTTTTGTTTTTTATGAGTGTCTAGCATAATGTAGCTTGCTAGCCTTGTGAAACCATTTTTGTGTGGCACCTTATCAAAGTTATCAAGAGGTATAAAATTTGGTGTGGTTTATGTATGGGAGCCCATATACCTAGCATGAATTTCTCATTAGCCAATATTTTTTGGGTACACACTGACCTAGTGTGTGTTTCTCACTTTCTTGGGGCTCAACTAGTGGACATTAGATTTAACTAGCCCTCATGAGTATATTTATTTTGCATAGTGGACAATGGGTTTTCACTTGTGAAATTTTTTTATGGAAAGAAACACAAC
>VDFB02379711.1:230427989-230525533 GCA_007258455.2 Sequoia sempervirens | reverse complement strand
CATCATCTTCATTTAGGAACACCAACTGAAGCAACAAAATAACTATTAGAACACAACTGCTCATAACTCAATCAAATATTCATGTAGATCTCTGAAACTTAATGTGGATAAACTATCTATATACTAAAAAAAAAAACCTTTAATCCACAACATCTAAACATCAATGTACTAAGCTAACCAACAGACTAAACTTCACTACATCATTGACAACCTGCAACTCATTTTATTACAATTTTCTCAATATCCTTGACACATACAACCTTTAAAACATAAATGCCAATAGTTTTGGCATGAATGACAACCATATATCAGCAACATCCAACAAAGTCAAGATTGACTTTCAACCCTTTGGTTAGTCTACATTGGTGGAGATCTTCCTATTTTCCTTATGACCTAGGACAAGGAAAATCAACTGAACACTTTTGGGAGATGAATTAAAAATACTAAATAAATGCAATTATTCAATGCAACCCATGAAATCACTAAATCAAACCTTAATCTAATAGAATCTAGAAAGAAATTTCAGATTTGAGAAGGGATTGATTTTATGTACCTATCATAAAAAGGTTGTGTTGAGTGTCCTCCTACGACTCATTCGCCCAAGGGCGAATGGGTTTTGCTACATGGGTTGAAAAAATTCTTTCAAACTCCTTTTGTTCTATTTCTACACTCTTGATTCCAAGTTCAAGTTTCACAATTAAAAATTCAGAAATAAATTTTATTCCATGGATTGATGACAACTTTGATTTTTTTTACAAATTTGACAACTTTTGCAATTTTTCTGTTTTGATGGATCTTCAATCCTTCTTCAACCTAAGATTTGAAAAATACACGGGAAATTTTTTTTTTTTTCTTTCCATTTTTTCTTTTTTTCTGGTGAATGGGGCTTTGCCTTGGTCAAACCCCATTTTGATAATTAAACCTTGAATTGAAACAATGAAACATGAAAGTAGTGATGAATGAACACTATCTATTTTGCAACTCACCAAACCCTTGATTTGAAAACCTTGAAGGATTGAAACTTAGTATATCTCTCCAAGGCCTTGATCTTGCATGAAATGGCTTGATTGATGATGTGATCTTTATGCTTGAATCTTTATTTGAAACTTGAAACCTACATCACAATGTTAGCTCAAAAAACATGCATGATGCTTGATAAATTTGACATGATGCTTGAGATCTTGAATGCTACAACAAATTCTTGAGAAATCTGCTCTTGAACACCTCTGACAATAATATTTTCTATAATTGTTTGTCTCATGAATTTCTAGCTTACTACAAGGATTTGAATTGATAAAAATACTTTGCTTTTATAGACAATTTTCTAATTTCCAAAAAATTAAGCATTACAAACCAAAACTTAAGACTTGAATTAAGGAATTTAAGATGCCACTGAAAACATGTTCAAAATTTGAATTTGTGATCTTAAAGGGGACCCATTCTCCCAAGGGAAAATGGCTGCTGACCTAAATTTTCAGGACCTATTCATTTCAAGGTGTGTAAAATGATAATTGCATTAACTAAATCATGACTCCGCTTTTCAAAATTGCAATTAATTAGGCTTCTAGATGCAAAATAGGGACAATTAGAGGCTTAATTATGCCCAATTAATTAAGGGACACAAACATAGTGTGAAAATGTAAAGTACATTTTTGACACTATAGATGATAACAACCATAATGATCCTCCTAACAAGAGTGTCTAACCAAGTGTTGAACCTAGTGATGGTCCTAGTACAACAATTTTTGTTGTCCCTTTGGCTAGTTATTTGTGTTCCACCTATGATGAAGAAGATTTGGATGCAAATGACCTACTATAGGTTGACTCGCATGTGCCATTCTAGTTTTTTTCTTTTTTTTCTTTTCATTTTCTTTGTGATTGCATGTGCATAATGTGATCCCTCATATCATGTTGCTTGGCATGTCTTTATATGTTTGTGAGCCTAATTTGGATGACCCTTGTAACTTTTTTGGTGAAAGGATACAGAGGAAGAGAATCTATTGTGACATTCTTCTATTTGTATCTACATTCTTCTATTTATCGTAACCATTTATTTTTTCACTTATCTTGTGTTTTCTTTTTGGGGATGATGCAAGGTGTTGATATATTTAGCTCTCTTCCATGTTGATCCAAAATCTTTTCTTTTTTTCACTCTCTATGTGTCATTCTTTCTTTGTGATCTTTTCTCCATGAGTTATTTGGGGAGTGATGATGGGTCTGAGCTCAATTTTATCATTATAGCAAACACATGAACTTATCCTAGATCTGTGGATCCCTTATGTGCTATATAAGGATTATATATGGGAGGAAACCTCCTTTCATGATGTGGATCTACTTAGAAACATATGTTTGGAATAGGTATTTCTGAATAAATCTCTAATGTATTGGTATTTATCTATCTTCTACTTTAAAGTAATTGCTCACAGGATGGCGTTTAGCATTTTCTTTAAAGTGGGTGTATACGCATCCCTGCTCATTTATTGCATATTCATTTTAAAGTGTGGTCTTCTTACTTTGTGTGATGCATTTTCTTAGTGGTGAAAATTGGTTTTATTCCCTTCAAGAGAATGCCCTTTCTTGTCATATGGCATTCCTCTTAGTGGTAATACTACAACTTGCATTCCCTAAGTTTCAAATCTTGTATCCTCGACTTGTCCTCTCTTGGTGATAGTAAGGTCAATGTTTCCTAATGTGAGACCTTTCATGAACTAAGAAAAATCCCGTTGAATATCCTATCAGGTATTGTATTTACAAATTTCTCATGGCCACCAACCATAGCCCAAATTGCTTGATAGTGGTCCTCTTTTGTTTTTTATGAGTGTCTAGCATAATGTAGCTTGCTAGCCTTGTGAAACCATTTTTGTGTGGCACCTTATCAAAGTTATCAGGAGGTATAACATTTGGTTTGGTTGATGTATGGGAGCCCATATACCTAGCATGAATTTCTCATTAGCCAACATTTTTTGGGTGCATACTGACCTAGTGTGTGTTTCTCAATTTCTTGGGGCTCAACTAGTGGACATAAAATTTAACTAGCCCTCATGAGTATATTTTTTTTGCATAGTGGACAATGGGTTTTCACTTGTGAAAGTTTTTTATGGAAAACAACACAACTTAGACTATTCCATATTTTCATTTCTTTCTTTCTACATTAATTTTTCCATTGTATGATTATGCATCTTCATTTGATGTTGTAGGCATGCGTCTCTTTGTGCCTTCGTTGGTTTGCGATGAGATCTTAGATCTTGGGGGATTTATCATCCTCCTTGACCTTTCTATCTTATCATTCCAATACTTAGACAATTATACCTCTCTTGACTTATTTTTCTACTTTAGTGTGAGTTTGAGCACAAGTTCACACTCTCACTAAAGTGGGGGCTAGATGTAGTGTCAAAAAATGTACACCTTTAAATTCTCACACTATGTTTGCATTTCCTTTAGTAATTTGACTTAACTAGGCCTTTAAATGGCCCAATTATGCATTCACAAGCATAATTAATTTCCTTTTTTGAAGGGGATACCCACATTTAATCAATGCCTCCACTTAATTACACATCTTAGAAAATGTTTTTCCTAAGTTTAGGACCTAAGACCCATTCACCCAAGGGTGAATGTGTCCTCCTTATGTCTTGGGGTCCATTTTTTAATATGTTTTTGGAAAAAGCTTAATGACCTTAATTAAAATTGCAAAGGTTATCTTGTGATGTTTAATTATCGAGTAATTAAGGAAATACATATAAATAGAAGGTATTTTTATCAATTAAAATCTAACAAGAATTAAGGTAAATTCCACAAGAGAAAAGATTATTGTCAAGAGCATTGGAGAGCCTAATATAGATGCCTAGTCACCCTTGGGTGAATATGTCCTTTAGTAGAGCCTAAGACCAACTTTTGGAGCTAATTACACACCAT
The DNA here is from genome assembly GCA_007258455.2 of Sequoia sempervirens. NCBI lineage: Eukaryota > Viridiplantae > Streptophyta > Pinopsida > Cupressales > Cupressaceae > Sequoia > Sequoia sempervirens. Next base: position 230,521,621 of record VDFB02379711.1, on the reverse strand, counting down.
CCTAACCTTCTTAGATCTATTGTTTAATGGTAGTTTCTATCAGTTTTATCATAATATTTCATGTTTCAAGTGTTAGATATCATAAGTTTGATTGCTAATGTAATTTTATTCTTCTCCTAAAACTTATATTCAATCATATTTTACTATTTTCTATCATAAGTCAATGCAAGATAGTGTCCAAACTTAGGGTTGACTCAACTTAAGGGTTATAGATCAATTCTAATCATTTGTGACCCTATCCCTCTTCCTAGTGAACATGAGAGAAGTATATTTGTGATTAGGTGGACACCCCTTTATCTTTTTGGCATAGGTCCCTAATTTCTAGGTAATCCAATTTCACCCCGTACCTTCTTTTCCCTATATTTTAGATGGATATGGAAGGCTGAAGACACTAAACATGAATATTATCAGGATATGAGAAAGGAGACTTAATCTTTATTATGGATAAGGTTCTATTATGGAATGGGAAATGTGTGATGGATCATGGATGGAAATGGAAAAACTAGATAAAATGAAAGTAGACAATGGAGCAAAGACTAACTACACATGGCGCTTTTTTGTGAGGTTTTCACCATGGTACTTATCCAAAGTGCCACTGAAGTGGTTTTAATTATTGGACAGATTATTTCTCTTTACTATTTTTTTATTTTTTTTATTTTTTTGTATCACAGAAGATGTCTATTTGCCAAGTTTTCACCAGGATGACATTTTTTGAATTTTTGAATTTTCCTATTTTTTTGTATTTTGGTAGGATTCTCTAAAGACTAAGTATAGTACTTGTGAACGTGCATGTTATTGATAGGCTCTAGTAGCAATTCACCTTATAGAGTAGAAAGATAATAAGAATGGGATCCATATGTTGTAGTTATGATATAAGGACCCAACTAATTAGGCAATGTTAAAGTATCTTATTCAGACTCTCTTATTGTAGTTATGATGAAGACAATTTTGATAGACTTGTAGATAGAGCAATGCATTATGTCATCTCTCAACCAGTAACTCTAGCTCATGCAATCAGGATACACAATATTCTTCATCATCGACAAACTATTGCATAAATACTCTTAGGGATGGTAACTTAACCTCTATGGGAAGAATTGCTTTGGATCCAAAGATGAAGGAGTATGGAGTGGCTCCAGTAGGAGTATAGATAGTCCCATAAAGCTAGATTAAGATGGATATTCTAGTCAAGGCTAGCATTATTGATAGTCTTCTTTAGGATTTTGATAATAGTTTTATTAGATGCCTCGGCTTGATCGTTACCTTGGGGGTAATATGGGGTAGTGAAATGGTGATAGATATAGAATTTCTTACACAACTCATGGAAATCCTAATTTTTGAAAGGATGACCATTATCTGTGATGATGGATTAGGGAACACCATAGCGACATATGATATAATTGAGGATGAATTTTGATATTTTCTTTCTAGTAATATAGGTCATGGGGATGGCTTTGATCCATTTTGTAAAGTTTTCATTTGCAGTGAGGATGGATTTATGACCATTAATAGATGTAAGGTGAATCTTACTCATGAGGTTGAGTCCCAATTAAGAAAACAACCATGGTGATTTGATTGGATGAAGTTCCTAAAAGGATGCATGCACAAGATCTCCACATAGCTGACATTGTCAACATTTCTTAACAAAGTGATATGGATCACATTCCATAGTAGGCCAATAGTATCATGTTTGCATGAGCTTCTTAGCTGAGGTAGGACCACTAGAGTGGGATCCACATATACCATTTTGTACTTTTTCTAAAGTTATTTCTTCTTCATCTGAATCAACAAATCTAAGGAGGGTGCTATCTAGAAAACAACAATAAAGGGTATAATTAATGATGACATATTAGAGGCTTGTTAGATAAAGGTCTTGCATAGGTTGGAGGACAAGTCAAGAGAGATAATTTTGTCATGCAAGTAGTTTTAATTTATTTATACTAGGGAGAATTAGGACCAACAATTTCAAACATGAGCTTAGATTCAAGGATTTTGAATGCAGGGTTCAATAGTTATTCCACCAAGAACTCATTCTTAGGCACAATGTTATGTATATCCAAGAGAGATACTATCGTGGCAATTGTTTCAGCTACTTTATTCTAAATTCTTGGAATCTGATTAAAGATAATGACATCAAAATACTGCTTGAAACTATCAACCATTCTCTTGTAGGGAGTAATTTTTTCATCCTTTGTGTCATAATCATCATTAACCTAGTAGATAACTAATTTTGAAGCACCGTAGACATGAAGATTCTTAATTTTTCATTTGATAACCATTCAAAGTATAGTTAGAAATGCTTTGAATATTCAACCATCTTATTGGTACAAGAGAATGTTATTTTATATGACTTAGGTATCAAATCTCCTTAAGGTTTGATGAAGAGAATACTCACTCTAGAACCATGTGAAAGAGTCATCAAAGTATAGTTTCCATGTAGTAGAGGTCTCTATTATGAAGATAGATTCATCAGGGAAATCAAACACTAAAGGATGATCTATTATTATCTGAGCATTTGTAAGTTGAATAGATATCACTTGTCCTTTGGTTGCCTTACAATCAACATATTCTATATAAAACTCAATCAAAATCATTACTTCTTTTGTGATTCAACCTATTAGAGCTGCTTTGTTGAGTAGGTACTTCAAGGGATCTACCTTTGCCACCAAATTTGTCTTATGATTTAGCATATAGTGTCAAATGTTTTGAGTGACAAAGATAATTGCAAGATATTCTCTTTCAATAGGACTATAGTTAAGTTCATACCCCACAAGAGTATTACTGATATAGTAAATAGATCATTCCTTTATGTCATCATTATTATATGCTAACAAGGCTCCCAATACTAATGGGTTTGCCAATATGTATAATATTAGATGTCATCCATCAATAACAAGCATGAGAATTGGAGGAGACAACAAATAATTATGATTTTTTGAAATGCTTCTTGATAGCAATCATTCCATATGAATGAGAATCCCTTACAAAGAAATTTTTGAAATGTTTGACATTTATTGACCAACTCAGATATGAACCTTCATACAAACTACAACTTTCCTTGGAGATTGCATAACCGATTTATGTTTGATGGTGGTGGCATATACATGATAGCTTTTACTCTTTTCGGGTAAACTTCAATGCCTCTATGAGAGATAATGTATTATAGTAATTTTTCGGATATTACCCCAATGACACACTTTCTCAAAACACTACTAAATGACTATCTCTTGATGAACATTTTTCCAACAAGTCATCAACATAGTCTTCCATGAGTGTATTCAAATAGTCATGGCCCTTTTGGTATGTTTCTCCAACATTCTTAAGACCAAAAGGCATGAAATTCTAATAGTAAGTACCCCAAGGACAAGTAAAAAAAAATGCATTGATCTTCAGGGGCATTTTGATTTTATTGTATCTCGATCAACCATCCATGAGTGATAGCATTTCATATCCCAGTGTAAGGTCTATGATGATGTCAAGTTGGGCAGCAATAAGTCATCTTTAGGATAGGTTTTTTTTAAATCTTTGAAATATGTACAAACTTAGATTCCACCAATTGGTTTCATTACAGATTCAAGATTTGAAATCCACTTTGCATAATCGATAGGTCAAATAAAATCAACATCATGAAACTTCTTCCATTTTGATTTTACTAAAAGTGTAATTTGGGGATGCATTTTCCTCAACTTTTTTTAACAAGTTTTTCATTTGGGAACAATGGAAAGTGATGCAAGACTAACCTAGGATCCAACCCAAGAATATCAACATATGATCAAGCAAAGTTAATTTTCCTTTCTGAAATAAAACTGGTGAACTCTAAATTTTTGTGACTATTAAGGATGCTACAAACTAAATGATTCTAGGTCTATCATTAGTACCCAGATTGACTTCTTCCAAATTTTCTACATGCAATGGTGACTCCTCTTGGCTTACAGGGAGTATTTATAACCCTCAATCCTTAGGCACCTTAGGGAGGTTTTCACCCTTGGATATGTCATTTATTTTTAATTTTTCATAGTCTAAAGGAGCCTTTCAATTTTCTCTTGGAGATGGTCTATACTTTTTATTTTTCTCATTTTTGTGACTAGAGGGTGGATTAGACTCCCCAAAGTAAGTTGTGTTGTCTAGTTCTATAATGAATCCAACTTTATGATCCCCACATGGTATTCCTTCTTCAAGTCCCATAAGCTCAACTATTGCTTCATCATTTTTGAATATGTCTAAGCTTAGAGCTCCTTGTTGATCCCAATCTATTAATTATAGGTAGACTAAGGGTAAGTCACCATCGGTGTCATTATAGCTAAAGAATAAAGTAGATATGGTAAATAAAGATGTATACACAAGGTCCTAAAAGGTTTTAATCCAAGATTGGCCATCAGTATGTTTGGGTTTAGGAGGTACTATATCGGTATCTTCCTTCTAGATGTCTTGACGTCATTAGAAGTGTAAACATTTTTATCCAATGATAACTTAGTATGAGGACACAATTTTAATGGTGCATACCTAACCCTTTTCTCTTTGGTAGCTTAGGAGGAAATAGGGGTTCTGTCATTTCATTCTTGTGTAAGCTAAGACCACTATGCCCATCATAATCTTTCTATTTTATGATCTAAAAACCTTTTCCATATTGCTCAACTAGTATTTATATAGGCTTGATATCTTCTTCATCTTTGTATATCCATGTAGAAATATCCTTGCCTATAGTCTCTTTTCTCAGTTCACCCCATTTAGTGAAATTAGTGGGAGGATTATGCATTAAAGCCTTGGGTTCCTTTTGCATGGGATGATGTTTCCCATAATATTTTTGTTTAGGCAGCTTCCCAATGCAAAATAAACTATCAATATAATATTCTCCACATCTTGTGTCATAGACCTAGATCTTAGATTTCAAAGGGGAGGTGAATGGAGATGGAGTGGAAGTTGCAGATAATGAATAGGGATCAATGTAATGTGATGAGACAGAGGGAGAGGCTTCCTAATTAATACACACTTGATGTTTAGATGTTCCTTTTAGATTAATGCAATATTGTCCAAAGGGTTTAGGATCACCTGTTATGGTGATTTTAGTACCGTTATAAGGAAAATTGAGGCATTGATAGTAGTTTGAAGGGATGACATTCATGAAATGAATCCATGGGTGACCAAGGAGAAGGTTTTATGGTAGATCTAGATCCAAGACTTGAAATATAGTATTTTGAATAGTTGGTCCAACTCTTATGGGAAGTATTATTATACCTTTAGAAGAATGCTAGACATCATCATAGGCCATTATGATAATTTTTTAGATGTCTATACAAGCTTTAGAGCATCCCAATGTTGTAACCAATTTTAGAGTGCATATGTTTAGACCTACTCCACTATCTACAAAGACTCGTTTGATTTTGTGTTTGTTAATGTATACCTCAAGATATAATGGGTCATTAAGGTTTGGTCTTTGCATAGGAATATCTTGTTTGAAAAATATGAAGTGGTGGGTGGTAGCCATGTACCCTACCTTGTCCTAAAATTTAATAACATTAAGGTCTATGGGGATAGAAGTCTCTTGTAAAGATTTCTCCAAAAAGGATTTATGTTCAAGAGATATACAAAATAACTCAAGAATGGATATCTACATGGGATTCTTACCTAGATGATCTAGGAGGTTATATTGAGTGTTTGGTTGAAGATTAGAAGTAGCCCATTGCAAGACCACTTTAGATCTCTAGGTTGTAATGACACATTCTAGATTTTTCTTAATGATAATGGTAGAGACATTATTATCAAAGGCTTAAATGTTATTAAAAGTATACACATATTTGATGTCGGTATAATTGGTATAATTATTTGTATTATTCCCTAAACTAGAGGATTTTCCTGACTCATGGTCTTGTAGGGGGTTTTTGAAAATTGTATGAGCAACATTTTTCTTCCTTTGTGAATATTGTATGGATATGTTACCTTGGTCAATGAGATATTGAATAATATCCTTAAGTTTCCAACATGAAGACATCTTATGTACTTTTGAACAATGGTACTCATAAAAATCATTATCATTCCACCACACTAGTTTGAAAAGTATTGGTTCATAGTGTCTGATTTCTAGGAGTTGAATGACATTTGATTGTAATAGTTTCTTCAAAACTAATTGAATGGATTCCCCTAGCGGTGTATATGTTTGTCTTTGTGTTTTTGTTCATGTAGGACCTCGTTGTTGCTTATTGTTTTGGACTGAATTTGTGGATTGGTCATGTATTGTTGTTTCATTGTTTGATGTAGAATGACCTTTAAGATGAATGGTAGGGTGGAATTTATTAACCACTTTAGCATCGACTACCTCATTTTTAATGACATTCTAGTTTCTAGACAAAAAAATATTTTTGTGATTGGGATTATTTTTGTTTTCTTTGAAAATTTTGACTAATCCTTGTGCAACAAGTGCTCTCTTCATCGAAACAAATTTCTCAGTAGCCTCTTCAAAAGTATTGCAACAATGAATTTGAAGTTGATACATTATCTCCTTATTTATATTCTCCACAAACATGTGTACCAATTGTTTCTAGAGGATATCACATGGACAGTTACTAGCCATGCTTCTCCATCTTTGGATTTAAAAGGTGAATGTATCTCTTCATTTTTGTTTGGTTTTGCACATTTTTACAAGATTAATGTCACTTTTAATATTTGTATGAGAAGTGTGCGACAAACTTATCAGCTATTTCATTCCATGTTCTTATCCTAGGAGGTAAATTTTCAAACCACTCTAGAGCTTTCCCAAAAAGGCTACATGGGAATAATATCATCAAGTACATATGCTCAAAAGTGATGTCCATGCAAGAGTATAAAACTATATCACATGTTCTAGTAGATCTCCCTTTCCCTAGTATGTATTGAAGTCTAGTATATTGAAATGTTGAGGGAAAGGTGGCATGTATATGCTCTGATTAAAGTGATAAGAACATAGTTCCACCATAGAATAATTTTTCTTTGTCCCACCTACTTAGATATTGGATATTTGTTGTTGCAATGCTTGCATTTTATATACTAAGGTATCCATGAGTGATGCTGGCATGTTTGGTTGACTTTGCATGAGAGGATTGGTGTTGGTGTTGAATGTGTTGAGATGGTTGTATGATGAGGATGGGTTTTTGTTTTGGAATTTGGATGTGAATGTTAGATATGGATTGATGTTTTGTTGGAATTGAGATGTAAACATGGTATTGGTATTGGTATGGTGTTGAGGTGGATTTTGGTTCATTTATTGGTATTGTTGTGTGAATTTGGAGTTTGGATTGATGTTATGTTGATTTGGAGGTGGATTGGTGTTCACATTTGACCCAAATGACATATCTGTGTTTTGTGTAAGGTGTGTGCAAGAAGTTGAGTCCACTTTTTGGCCAAAAAGTGGAAGTGTTTTCCCCGATTTTCAGAATTTCACACATTTGACCTTAAAATTTGAAGCACTTAGAGATGGAATCTTCAAAAAAGTTATTAATCATAAAATGTAGTACTCGGAGTCTAGTTTCCAAATATGTAATTTATTTCAGTACCCAGATTGTAAAAATTGAGTTTCAATAGGCGTTTCTAAAAACCACTGTTTAAAAGTCACTTTTTTATACCATACCATGCACGTGTACGACATCCATATTTTGACCTAAATTATCATATTTTTCTAAATCCTTTTGGGAAAAGATTTGTGACTCACTAAAGCTTGCTTTTAATATTTTTTTATAATTTTTTATTGAATTTTTTTTTTATTAAATATTTATTAGGCATATTTGTCATTTTGAAAAATCTCGTGTACGACACGCATAAGATGACCTAAACTTATCATTTTTTGATTTTTTTTTTAACCTGAAAGAATTGTCTGAAGTTTGCTCTTTCGCAATTCATTCGGTCAAAATGTTATGTTGATCAAAAGTTATTAAAATACTAAAAAAACTTGATAATTCAAGTTTATGGACTAGTTTCATTAGAAATTAATTGAAAAATAGAAAAAATAATCAAATTATTAAAAAAAATACATATTTGGAATCAGACCGCCTCATCTATAATGGGTTTTAATTTCATAAAAAATTCTGCAAAATAGGTCTTCAAACATATGTCCAAAGTCATTATTTTCATAACATTAACAGGACCTTCAAGTTGTAGTCAAACTAGCCCAAAGGTTCGGTCCCGCCATTTCCCCGGAACCAAAAACCTCTCAAAATTATAATTAAAAAACGGGATCCCGTTTTAAAACGGGATCCCATTTCATTAAAAAACTGGGTTCGTTTTATTAAAAAACTGGATCGCGTTTCAAAAGCCATTTTTATGGTTCTATGAAACAGGATCCCATTCTCAAATTCTTCCAAAACAAAATTTCCGTAATGGAAAATTTTCAAAACCGGGATCCCGCTTTGAAAACTTTTAGAATGGAAATTTTTCAAAAATTGAAGTTTCCATTTAATTTCAAAACGATCCCGCTTTGAAAATTTTCCAAAAATGGAAATTTCCAAAAACGGGATCCCGTTTCCAAAAACTTAGGCTCGGGATCCCGAAGCTAAATGGGATCCCATTTTTTGCAAGCCGAATTCTTTTTTTTGCCTAAGGCAAAAACTTCCACGTTTTGTGGACTCAACTTTGTGCACTTACCCTGTAGTGTTCATCATTTGGGGTTTTGTTCTTGGTGTAGCAATGTGGATCCTTTTTGTTTTGTTTGGTGACTTTGGATTTATTATGTTTTGACCCAGAGTATTGGTTGATGGTGCAACATTTTGAGAGGATGAGGTAGTAAATGGATTTGAAAATGATGTATCCATAGTTTTAGATGATGTAGAAAATGGATTTAAAAATGAGGGACTTGGCCCATGATATGTTGGATTTGTTCTTTTGGTCCCAAATGCTAGAGTAGGGGATATGTTGGTAGTTTTTTCATATTGTGTAGTTACCCCAAGAGGCATTCTAGTGTACATTTGTTGTGACATGGAATGAATATGAAAATTTGTTATGACCTTGACCTTGAGTATGTGTTTATGTTTTCCCTTCTACAATTGTGGAAGTTTCAAAACCAACAGTATGTTTTGCACCATTTTGAGAAAGTTCTAGAAAGTATCTATCAAGATCTACTTTGACATGCTCTTCTAGGATGTGCAATATCTTAGGATCCTGGGAATCCTTTTTAATTTATTTTTGGGCTAGACCTTGTTCAAACTCATGTAACTTAAGATTGGCAAATGGATTTGCAATTTCTAATTATGATGCTTGTGGTTGGTTTGAAGATGACCCAAAGTTCATGTTTCTAGTAAGATTAAATTTGGGTTCATTTGAGGAATCCATATCCTTTCATTTCCTTTGTAACCTAGTGAAGATCATATAAGACATGTCACGTTTACATCTTCAGAATTTTGGAATGAATGCAACTAGGGATGAAGTTGCAAGATTTTGATGACACTATGCTATGTTTTGGGGATTTTTGGATATAAGGATGCTTGATGGTAATGCAACTATGACCAAGCTTGGGATACAAAGTGGTAATGAGACTATGAATATGCTTAAGGATTTGGATATGCAACTTTGAACCTTAAAAAGGGATACTAAGAAAACTATGATGAACCACGGTAACAAATATAAATGTCAAGACCTCAAAGGGATAAGAACCAAGATGATGATGATGATGATTGGATTAAAGGTTCAAACCTAAACTAGACACGTGAGTTTTAGTCCCAACATAAGGATAAGATAGATGAAATGTAACAAGGTCAAGACACCTAAATATGTGACTATGGTCTAATCAATGGTTTGGTAAACCTCATAATATCAAGATGTTGAGGGGTATGTGCAGGATCATCATGGAAGAAATAGGCCCTTAAGTGGTGAAAAATTTAGAAAAATTAGAGTTAGAAAAATTGACATAAAAATTTGAATAAGTTATTTGTATTATTTCAAAAATATGTAAGAATAGAATCTATAGAAAATTGAATTTAGTTTCTAAACTACTAGGTTTATTTTTTTTTTAAAAGTTCTATTTGGTGAAAATTTGAAATTTCAATGTAGTAGTACTTAAATTTTAGAGAAAAATAATTAGGTGTCTGTCTGACCACCCTAACCATAATAAAATGATAATATTTTTTTATAAGATTTTAGATATAAGTAGAGGACTCATGTCCCAATGTGATGCATATTTTTTTGTAATTTTTTTCAAAGTAAATAATTAATTATGAATTTTTTATTACAAATTTTAAAAAATATAAAAACTCGTATGTTTGACCACCTTAACTTGGTCAAAACATTATTAAATTTTTTTTTTTTTAATCCTATAGTATGTGAAGCATAGAATGTGACACATATTTTGGATTCAAAAAATGTGATACCATTTGAAAGCTATAGATGTTTTTCAATCAATCCTTTAAAAACCATTTTCATTTCATCAATTTTGGGTAAAAAAAAGTTGTCAGCCACATACCCTACACATACCTATCATATCACCACTTTTTGGCATATCATGATCCTACACATACCCTAAGATGATGATGGATAAGCTAGGATGACAAACCTAAACTAGGAGATGCAAGCTAAGGAAAATGGTAAAATGAAATTGAAGGACTGATTGAACTAAACAAGTATCATTTCTGAGTGTATAGTTAGTTTTTGGAAGGAAATCAAAAGTTGGATGCACAAGTATTTCCCCAAAATTTAAGAAACTAATAGATTTGATAAATAGCACCACATATACGGTGCAAGAGTAGTCAATTGTGGTGTATCATCAGTCAATTGTGGTGCATAAGAAAACTCAAGTTTTTTGTTTCCTACGGTTTCTGACAGATGTGTTATTTATGAAAATTGTGGTGTTTAAATTGATAGTTGTGGTGTTCTAATTTTTGGTCTCAATTTGATGTTTTTTAAATGGTTTTCCATTTTGGGAAATATCTAGATTTGATCATAGAATGCCAAAAAAACTTTGAAAATAGATTTGGTTGATTTTTACTCTTTAGAAAATGAATTATTTTGCAAGTTTTCTTCCACAAAACTCACTAGGCCTTGGTTCACAAACAATTTAAGAAAGCACAACCTGGCTACTAGTAATAGCATTATCTACTAAAGTGGTCTTACAACATGTTTTGGGTGTTTTAAAATTTGAGTACAAGGAGTGGGTATCTAGGGTATGCCAAGGTCATGTACCACCCTAACACCCCTCACCATGAAAGTATGAATGCCAAACAAGGAACAGTGTCAACTCAACCAAGCATCAAATGTTGTAAGTTATCATGATGTACCATAGTAGAAAATGACCAAAAAGGTCTTAGGACTCTAAAAAAATTGTTCATAATGGAGGAAATTTAATAGCCATGAGGGTATAGTAGCAATGGGAGATCAAAATCTATAACCCCCATCTAGAATCACCTAGGACCAAAGGGCCCGCCCCCTTTACAAGCATCTAGATTGAGCTCACCTTTCAATTTTTTCCCTTTTATATATTGTACTAGAGGTATATACGTTAGGGGTCATTCCTTGGGGTGAAACTCCACACGTAGGCCCATCGTACTCAAAATAAAAAGGGAAATCTTGTGTATATCTCTTTCTCGTCACCTAGGAATCACACGTAGCACAAGGGGAGAGGATAATCGAGGCTATACTATGTTGCTATTTATCATCACCCAAGAATCACACATAGTGTAAGTGGAGAGGATACTTTAGAAAAAAAATCTTTTGGTAACTGACTCACATGCATGCAATTGCAAAAAATGCGAAAGACACTTTTTTTTTGTAAGTACCAATTCCAAATGTTCCTAATTAAAAAATTGCAAATACACAATGGAACCCTACAAGAAATTGGATTAGTAGTTTAGATCAAAAGGTCTTATCCCAATTATTTACATAAGATAAAAATTAGATATCAATAACCATAAAGCTTTCACCTAGTGGATGCAAAAGAAAAAAATTGAAAAACTCAATTTTATACCCTCTTTTTGCTTGACAGTCAGATGTGGAAAACAGTGGATCAAATGTGGTATTTCAACCTACAATTGTAGTGCACCAATATGATTCAAGATCTAATGAATGTGACACAATTTCCAACAATTTCAGCTTAAGAAATGATGATTATGATTACGGGAATGTCAATTGCGGAGCACAATTTGATGATTGCAACGTTTCACAGCATGATTATGGTGCAAAAAATTATAGCTAGAAAAACACAAAGATATGATAAAAAAAAAGAAAATATAAAGATCAAAATGATGTAGGTAGATTTTCCAAATGTTACAAAAATAACCATAACCCAAGAAAATGACCAAACACAATAATAATTGATTGATGTGGCATTCTGGGTGATAGATGTAATGTGGTAGACCTCACATGCTTGGTTTCATAAAATGATTGTAGCATCTAAAGGAACAAATGCATTGCTACATATGTTGATTACATTGAACACCTAAAACTCAAAATTTCTCAAAAAAATAGCAAAATCCAATTAGTTCACGCCGAGTTCAACAATTTGTCAATAGGGGGAAATTCAGATAAAATCATGAATCAATTATAGCAACCACAAAACTACCTAAATTCAAGCCATAATGGCCCTAATCTAATAACAAAGGATAAATAACAATAGAAATCCAAATAATAACATAATAAAACCTCAATTCCTATGGTAGAGTTGATTCTCCTTCATTGTTGTTCTCCATTTTTCTTTGTTTTCTCTCAAATTTGTAGTATGCAATTTATCTTGATAAGGTTGATGTGTAGTGATGAAATTTCAAGATAATTGATGAGCTCGGGATATGCTCATAATGTGAGTATCATGATGTACTTTTAATATCTCTACTTTTACTGCTAATGGATGTTTTAACTCTTTTATTAAAGACTTTTTATCTAAAATGGGTAGTATCATGTAGCAATACATTCCTACATTCCTGCAGCCTAACATCTCCATGTGTCTTATTAATTACCCTGTTTGACTTCCCGAATGACTAATATAATGCATATGGTTTTTGAATAAAGGGATAGATTTAATATGTGATTAATGAATGTATCGTGTTGTTTTCCATGAATGCTTTCTTTCGCCTCTGTCGCCTTGTGCATCGCAGGTTGTTGAAGGGAGCATGAACGAGTCAAGTGCAGTGGATCTCGGCCTTGCAGTAAAGTCCATCTCCTACACGACGTCGAGGAAGTTGTACCAGCGAAGACTCTCTGTCTAGGTCATTGGGAAGAAACTTAAATGATCATTAATCTAGAAAGATTGGAATGCTAAATTATCTGTATCATGTTGAATGAATATGTTTTCATTTATGAGAAGTCTGTTCCTCGGTTTCATGATTCATTTATGTCCACATCTTTCTCTGTTAGAGTTAGGTAGTTAGTTGCTTTTCTGTTTTAAATAAGTGTTCCTCCTATGTGAGTGAGAAAGCATAACAAGCCTAGAAAGGATATCATGTAAAATTTAGTATGATAATAAGAAGTAGAGTATGTAAGAATCAATACTCTGATAAGAGATAGAGTTTTGTGTTAGTTTTCATATGAGTAGAACAATGTATACCATTTTGAGTTTATGAATAAAAGCTGATGAAGTTCTGATTTCAATTCTTACATAATTAGTTGATGCTTGCTAAGGGGGCCCACTTAGTAAGTATCTATAGTTAGTTAGTTAGTCGTTTATTTTCTGTTGATCATAAGTTAGATTTCATTCTTGAAGTTTCAGTGAAAACTCAGTCTTATATTATTCCTGCAGCATCGAGAATCCATCCCTGTATTTGTTCCTATAGCATAAGGCCAGTTCATAGTTTGTTTCTCTGTTGTAGTTGTTATGGTTTCTACTTTGGTTAAGTTTAGAAGGCTTCACATTACATTCCTGTAGCATAAGTAGAATTCCTTTCACGCATTTATTTCTAGTAAATCATCACTCAAACTAGTTCTTAGTGCACATACAGTGCTGCTCCATTTCAAGTATACGTTCCCTCGTTTGATAAAGTAAATGAACGACCATAAGAAGATGTTAGTCGCCTGTTGGAATGTCCAATTCCTAGGTTAGAATTTTTTGTGACTTTTATATCCTTTTGTGGGTGCGACCATTTTTGGTGCCATTGTCGGGGATGGTGTCAAGCTAAGAACCTATCATAAGTCATTGTTAGCAGTAGTTTAGTCTGTTATTCAAGCATTTTCAAATTCCTTCAATTCACCATTCATTCTATTGAATGCATAGAAGAAGAGATGCTCTGGGAAGATTCCTCCCTAACCTTCCATTCATTGATAATAATCTTGAACCAGCTTATAATCTATTTGAGGAAGAAGGAGACCAAGATATCAATCTATTTGCTAAAAACCTGTTTGTTGAATTGCCATTTGACCCAGCTGACGAAGAACCTGAAGAAAATCCATTTACTCTGATACTCCATCAAGCAAATATGGCACAAAATCCACCTAATCGACCTCCTACTTTTGAGTTTCCCATCATTTCTCAGCAAGATAATGATAACCTTAAAAATATTCCTTCTTCATTACTCCCCAAGTTCTATGGACTAGTTACAGAGGACCCAGACACTTTCTTGTTTGAGTTTGATATCCTCTATCATAGCTATGATTACACTTCAGATGCTCACAGGCTGAAGTTGTTTCCTTCTACTTTGAAGGAAGGAGCTCTTAGATGGTTCATGAGTTTGGGAAGAGGTGTTGTTGATAGTTGGGAAGTTATGCAAACAAAATTTCTTGAGAAATAGAAGGAATATTGTAAGAGTGGTAGTAAGGGAGATGATATTTTTAGAATTCAACAAAAGGAGGATGAAAGCCTGGAAGACTATATCTCAAAATTCTTATTTTCCCTGAAAAAGAATGCAAACCATAATCTTAATGAAGAGTCTCAAAAACTACTCTTCCTAAGAGGAATCAGTGATACATGTATAGATGCCATGGACCTGATGGGAGGAGGTGATATAACCCAACTGCCTTGGGATGATATAAGGAAAATATGTCTCAACTACTCTTAAGCAATTGTTAAGAAGGGTAGAGGTCATCAATCCATAGTGGGAAAGTCTTCTATTAATGGAGTTTCACGGATGGAGATCACAAATTTGCTATCTGATTTCAAGCAGGATATCATAAACAACATGGCTACACAGTTGGATACTATGCAAGCTCAGAAGAAACATGAGGAAGCTGAAGCAATCTTGGCGGAATTCTATCCACATTGTAGAAAGAAGAAACAAGACTGCAGATGTAAGATGGTGGCTAACCTAGAGGCTAAGCAGTTACCTATTGACTTTAAGATGGTAGAGAGTGATGATGACCAAGTATTCTTCGTTGCACAAAGGCGACCATGGGCTCAAAGACAAGGTATGCCTCAAGATCCTTTGACTTTTGGTAATCCTTATTCTAATTACAATAACCAGTGGCAACCTACATATGGCCCATCACCACCTTGGAATACTTCTCAACCTCATTGGCCTAACTATCAGAGTCCTCAATGGAAATCTCCTCAAGGAGGTTGGCAGTAGCCACAAGGACAATGGAATCCTCCCCAATGTAACTGGTAGTAGAATCCTCAATGGAGAAGTCCACAACAATGGTAGAACCAATCCCCTACCTCTCTGCAGCTTCAGTAGCCAAAACCTTAGGCCCTCATGCCACCTCCTGCAGTACCTGCAGCAAATATTGGCCCTCCAAAACAAACCCCTATGCCTGCTCAACCATTTCCAAATCCTAATAATAAGTAGCAACAACAACAACCTATGTATTTTGCAGAAGCCAATCAGTATCCAGCTTATGCCCTGGATATTCATGATATCCATCTCAGGTCTGGAACCACTCTCCCTGCTCCATAGCCACCTATGATTACAGAAATTCCAAATTCTTCCTTTGAACAACCTACTGAACCTACTGAACATATACCTATGTCTGATATTGTCTCTAAGGAACATGTCCTACAACGTCAAGCCAAACCGCCTTTTCCTCAGAGATTACAAGTTACTACATCCAAGTCTATAGAAGAGCCTACCTTTGATATTTTGAATCAGTTAAAGAATGTACACATTCAAATTCCTCTTTTTCAAGCCATTAAAGATGTCCCAATTTATGGAAAAGCCATTAAGGAGGCCTGTTTAAAGAAACCAGGAAGAAATAAAAAGGATCCCCAAACTATCCATATTTGAGGATAGTTGGCAGATATTATGTTGGGGAAGATAGTGATTCCAAAATATACTGACCCTGGGAGTCCTATGGTACAAATAAATATTAATGGCCAGATAGTAAAGAATTTTTTGATTGACCTTGGTCCAGCCATCAATGTAATGACCAAGAATACAATTGAGTATTTGAATATATTAAACATTCGATCTACACCTACCATCCTGCAGCTTGCTGATAGTTCCACAATAAAGCCTGATGGAATGGTAGAAGATGTTATTGTCATCCTTGAGTCTTGGGAATACCCAGTAGACTTCACCATATTGTCCACTAAGGCAACTTTGGGAGGATACCCTATTATCCTAGGTAGACCATGGTTAGCTATGACTGATGCTTTTATAGGATTCTGTTAAGGACACATGACAATTTCTGATGGTCAGTCAAGAAAGAAATTAGCTTTATACCCACCTGCTTAGCCTCAGCCAGACTTGTCTCAACCAATTTGGCCAGATTTAGGAGAGGAAACTAAAGAAGTCAATTCATTGGCTCAACTAATGATGTTGCAAACTAATCAATTTTCACAGTTTCAAAGTGAGGATGACCTGCTTTTACATATTTTGCAGTCCAACCCTGGTCCGAGTAGCCCATCTACTACAGATAGCTATCTTTAGTAGTGTTTCCTACAGCAACTAAATTCTGAGAACCTATCACCTGAATCTCCTGCAGTTTATCATAATTTGCTTCCATATCAAATACAGACACCACCTTTATCAACAACCTCCATGAATGATCTTATCAAGCAAGTAGAAGTGTCTTCAGGCCTCTATCTAAACATCAATAATAAGCTACATCAATCTCATCAAGCTGCCCTAGTCACAATGTTGCAAGAACAACACAAAGCTTTTGCATGGGACTATGGGGATATGAAGGGAATAGATCCTCAACTTTGTACTCATAGGATCTACATTAAGGAAGATTATTTACCTGTCAGGCAACCTCAAAGAAGGATAAACCCAACACTCAGGGAAATAGTTAAAACAAAGTTCCAGAAGTT
The DNA here is from genome assembly GCA_007258455.2 of Sequoia sempervirens. NCBI lineage: Eukaryota > Viridiplantae > Streptophyta > Pinopsida > Cupressales > Cupressaceae > Sequoia > Sequoia sempervirens. The sequence goes on along the minus strand of VDFB02379711.1, from coordinate 230,504,499 downwards.
GCTTGATGTTGGTTTTATCTACCCCATTTCAGATAGTCAATAGATGTCTCCATTGGTGACTGTCCCTAAAAAAGGTGGAAAATGGAGAGTTTGTGTAGACTACAGAGAGCTGAACACAACAACTAAAAAGGATCACTTTCCACTGCCATGTGTTGACCAAGTACTAGACTCATTATCTGGGAAAAAGTAATTTTCATTTTTGGATGGATATAGTGGCTATAATCAAATTAGAATCGCCCTTGAAGATCAAGACAAAACAACTTTTACGAGTCCATGGGGTACTTTTGTCTACTCTGTCTTACCTTTTGGACTGTGTAATGCACCTGCACATTTCAAAGAGCAGTGATCATTATTTTTGCTGACATTTCTCATGATTCTATGGAAATCTACATGAATGACTTTACTACTTATGAAGAACTTATGAAGAAGCATTAGCCAATTTGGAAAAAGTGTTGAAAAGTTGTCAGGAACATAATTTGTCTTTGAATAGTGAGAAATGCTTCATGATGATGCAAGAGGGAATTGGTTTAGGCCATCATGTCTCCCAAGTAGGAATTCAGGTTGATTCTACAAAAATATAAGTTATTCTAACTTTGCCAACACCTACAAAACAAAAGGATGTTAGAAGTTTCCTAGGACATGCTAGATATTATGGGAGATTTATCAAAGATTTCAGCAAAATAGCCAGTCCATTATATGCTTTATTGACTAAAGATTCTGAGTTTACCTAGACTAAGGCCTGTGACAAATCTTTCCTCCAGCTTAAGAACTTACTTACTCAGGCACCTATTCTTCAAGGACCGAAGTGGAATCTTCCTTTTCATATACACACAAATGCTTCTGATTATTTCATAGGGGCAGTTTTAGGACAGAAAGAGAATTTCATAGAGCATGCCATATATTTCATTAGCAAAAATCTTCAAGGCCCTGAATTAAACTATATTGTTATAGAGAAAGAATTGCTAGCAGTTGTGTATGCCCTGAACAAATTTCAACATTATGTCACTGGTTACCAAATATTTTTTCATGCAACAATAAGGTACCTCATGAATAAGTCTGCCATATCTGGCAGATTAGCAAGATGGCTCCTATTGTTGCAGGAATTTGATATCACATTTATTGATAAGCCAAGTCGAGCTTGTGTGGTAGCTAATTTCTTGTCAATACTTCAAACACCTACACTTGACACTCCTGAGGTAATTGATGATAGCTTCCCTAATGAACATCTATTTTCTATTGCTACTCAAACTCCATGGTATGCAGATATTGCAAATTATTTAGCAGCAAAGAAGATCCCAGCTCACTTATCACCAAAGGAAAGGAAATTGTTAGTTGAGAAAGGTTTTAAATTTTCATGGATTGCAGACTATTTATTTTATACAGGACCTGACCAAGTCATGAGAAGATGTGTTAGGGAAGATGAGACCTATGAAATTTTGTATGCCTATCATGATGACCGTTGTGGTGGACATTGTGTAGCCAAAAGAACGGCTATAAAAGTGCTTAATATAGGATACTATTGGACTACACTACACAAAGATGCAACATCCTACACCAGGAAATGTGACAGATGTCAACGCATGGGGAGACCAACAAGGTCTGATGAAATTCCCCTGAATCCTCAAGTGGTAGTCAGTCCCTTTGACAAATGGGGCATGGATTTTGTTGGGCCTATTGATCCTCCATCCAATGGAAAATCATACATTTTGGTGTGTACTAATTATGTAACCAAGTGGGTGGAAGTGAAAGCAATGACACATACCCGTGACAATAAAGTTGTTGAGTTCCTGTATGAGCAGATTTTTACTCAGTTTGGAGTCCCAAGGGAACTTGTTACTAATCAAGGAGCTTAGTTTACATCCAACTTAATCACTGCATTAATGAATGATTACAAGATCAGGCTCAAAAAGTCTAGCCCCTATCACCCTCAAGCCAATGGCCAGACAGAGGTTACCAATAGAGAAATTGAGGCAATCCTTACAAAAATAGTGTAATTACACAAGAAGGATTGGAGCAGTCACCTCCCTGAAGCAGTCTGGGCCTATAGGATAACATGGAAAACAACTACAGGGTTTACTCCTTTTGAGTTACTCTATGGTAAGACTGACATGTTTCCAATTGAATTTGAGCATAAGACCTTAAGAACTGCTCTCCAGCTTAAAATTGATATCTCTGATGCTCAAAAGGAATGCCTCCTATAGCTGAATGCATTGGATGAGATGAGTAAAGCTGCCCCGTAGCATACTGAAACTATCCAACGGTAAAGAAAAAAATGGCATGACAATCATATTCGAACTACACAATTCTCTGTTGGTGATTGGGCGTTCCTCTATGATTCCAGGTACAAAGAAAATCAAGGTAAACTAAACACACGTTGGCTTGGCCCTTATGAAATAGAACATGTATTTGATAATGGCTCAGTCCAGTTAGCCATAATAGATCCAGTTCGATTCAAGCTACTGGTTAATGGACACCGTCTTTCATTGTATCATAAGCTAGCATCTAAAGATGAGTTCTACAGTAGTTTGTTTCAAATACGGCCACTGATCTTCCTACAGCGAAAGGCTTTGGTCTTTCTCCTATAGCATCTCTTTAAATTCCACGTTGCATGCACATAATAAAGGTTTCCTTTTCAAGGACTCCACGTTCTCCATTTTTTCATCCATCACCGCCATTCATTCTCTTTTCTTCCACATCATCCATCCTGTCGTACCACTTCATTCATAGTTTCTATTCCAGCCATCATTTCATGGTGCGCTGTGATTTTCCTGGCACGTACGAGCATTAATTGAAAGGTACGCAATATCTTCTCTTAATCACATTATTTATTTGTTTCATTTATTCAACAACTACTATGTACATATCAGTCTTTTTTCCCATGCTTTGCCTATCCTTTCTCCCATGTGTGGACACATGTCAACTTTTAAGTAGGGGGCGGGATAATCCATTTCAAACCTTTTCTTATGTCATTGTCACAACTAATAAGATATTTTTTATTTCTTCTTATACTTTCCAAATATGGCTGCATGTTTTATCTTAAACAATATTAACTACTTGATATGAGTAGTTCCTAATAATTATTACATGCAATTATCTTTTGAGTCATTCTTGGAAAAGAAGAGAAAAGTGACGGCAGGACAGAAAGAAACAGAAAGAAGCAAAAAGAAGTAGAGTAGAAGAATTTTCTTTTGAATTTTCAAAAAGGTTTGAGTTTTTGGAATCCCAGCAAAGGTAATTTGTGAATATGGGTGGTCAATTGGTAAGACATGAGCCTATAGCTCATGAGCTCTTAACAAAGAATCCTCAAACAGTGCAGGCATTCAATAATTGTGGTTGGCTAAACTATTTTCTGAGGTTAGATTCTTTCAATGAGGAAGCTGCTGGTGAATTTTTAAGAACTCTTTCAAAAGGGGAAGCTTTAGTATGGGGTCTGACAGTGGTTGTAACAGAAGAACGAATTGCTAAAGTTACTGGACTTCCTACAGCAGGGAAAAATTTCTCTTCAGATGTTGTTTCTACTAGGCCAGAGTTTATAGTACCAACTGATGGACCCTTGGAGGTCTCTAAACAAGGATGCAAACGAGTGTCGCTGCCCTTTCCATATTTAGAATATGTTTCATTTATAATTAGGTATTTAACTTGTGAGGGACGCTTCTCCTATTTACATTCTTACCATTTTAAGTTACTAAGCCATATGAGGCATGGGTTAGCTATAAATGTCCCAAATTTTTTGTTAAATCTATTAAAACAAAGTACCCATGAAACCTAGAGGGGAAGGGATAATGCAATTTCCCATCATGCCCTCATTAAATTGTTGATTGAGTGTTCCCTGAGGGATGTGTCACCCTTTTCTTGGCAAGAATTTGTTTCCCAAAAGGGTCTGCAACTTCCAAGGCCACCTAGAGCAATCCCTGCAGCACCTGCTTCTGCAGCATCTATTCCTGCGACCTCCACATCAGAACGCTCTACTAGAGTACAAACCAAGTCTGCTAGTAGAAGAGAAAAAGGAAAAATGAAGGTAGGAGAGTCATCTAGGGCAGAAAAAACCCTAGATTCTGACCCTCATGCTCAAAGACAGCAGTGTCCCTCTCCTACAGCACCTTCTCCTATAGCAGTTCCTCCTGCAGCAACACCTATTGCCACTACAATTTCTCTATCATCCTCTTCTGTTAAGTCAGAACCCTCTAGGAAAATCAGGAAGAGAAAAGCCATGAGAGTGCCTCCTACAGCTGCCACATTTCCAAAAAGAGTTTTAGCAAGGAAACAACGTAAAGTCACCTCAACGTCTACTCAACTTGAAGTTACAATAATTTTAGAGGAATCTGAAGAATACAGCCATGATGATTCTCAGAATGTACCTAAGAATGTTTTACATAGCTCACCTGTTGTTCTTGAGGAAATGCACAATGAACCAATGGAAATTGATGAAGCACAATATGATAGTAATGAAAGGGGAATGCCAAGTCTTGATGACTTGGCTAAAGTAGCTAGGTAAATTTTAGAGGAAGTACAATCTCCTCCTACCCAACAACATGAATTCATCCTGCAACAAGAGGAAGAACAACCTGAACAATTGGAAGTGGCCAATGAAGCTTCATTACCCCCTGCAACTTGTCAAGCCATGGTTGTCTACAAAAAGATATTTTTGATTGAATTTTTGGAATACCTTAGGACCACATGGAGACCGGTCACATTTCAAACTTTGAGTTTCCGCCACCTAGCCAAGACTGAAATGCAACAAAGTCTTTGGGAGGAAGAGAAGAAGAAACTGAAAAGAGAAATTGAAAGGAAGAAACACGAAATCTAGGAAATGAAAAAGAAAATGGATGAAATGATGAAAATAATTGGTAAGATTATGGAGTGTAGACCACTGCCTAGAGTTTATGCCATGTGCCTAAAAGAACAATTTTTTTGGTTTCAATTAATGAGAATTTCAAGGGATTTAGATCCTATTATTCAAATAGCCAAAGAATTTTATGATGCATACCAGGTGGCTCCTAATTGGCTAAAAAATTCTTTATGTGAATTTTATTTACATGGATTGATAATTCCCTCTGAAACAGAGTGGAATCCACTTCTTTACATTGGTGATATCCATTTGAGGTCACTTATGTCATGGGCAGCCAATGAAACCAATTATGGCAGACAACTGGAAGCCTATGAAGAAGTTGAAAGGGATGAGCCCATACCACTGCAATCAGAAAGAATAGATCCTTACACAATGCTAAAAACCTGGCTCACTATTGCATATGAGTTCAACAATCAAGAAGAAAGAGTAAAATATATTTGATGTCAGAAAGCAAGTGTATGAGGAATTCAAAAGACAACCATATTTGTTTTGGAAGCTTGTGTAATGCCTCGCCATGCAAACCCCAAAGGACAATAGAAACAACAAATTACCACATAATTTTTTTTTAAAGAAGAACAATTCATAAGATAAACATGAACATATATTGCATATAAAGCAATTATACAATCACAATGACCATTACATCCTCTGGGGTACACGAGATGACATCACGAAGTCCTAAAACTAATTCCATAATGATAACGAATGAATCAATATTACATAAAGATAACATCCAACCATCCATGATCAAAAGAGATGAAAAAGATACATATAACATTTTATTAATAGATCAATATGCCAATTGTGGAGTATATTTCCACAGATACAACACCATTTAGAATTACATACTATGAAACGTTAACACATAAAAGTACCAAGTAATTATATACATTTCATGAACGACAAACATTCATCAGAGATCATAAATTAAGGTCAAGGGTTACAATCATTTCAATGATAATAAAAGTTACATCGTATAAGAGATACAGTGATATAGATGTGTTCCTCAACATATACGGGAACAATACAATAATATAGATTAATACAATTAAAAAGGTGAATACAAAGTAACAAGATCAGCTCCAACTCAGGTACAATCCTGGAGTTACTGCAAGAGGCACATATCTGCACAGCTCGATCCTTGGCTGGGGACCCAATGGGGTGCATAGCACGTTCCACCCAACCATGTGGACCCGAAGGACCACCCCCCATGCTAGGAGTTGAAAAGAAAGATCCCCATACTGCAATCCAAAACAATCAATGAACCAATAGCAAACCAAGCTCCACAACAAGGATATCATCAACAGAAGATAACAAATCACAACATTTCCATCATTTAGCCAAAACAAAATAATGAAAATTTCAACATAACCAAATTTCAAGATTATGGTTCAACACTAAATAACCATAAGAGGTGCCAACAACAATAGGATCCAAAGCCTTCCAATGAAATCACAATATCAACCAACAATAAATAACAAGGGCACCTTTCATTAACATCAATTAAATTTCCACGAGGCATGTGTGCACCATTAAGGATAGAACTTGGAGTCTTCAAAAAAACAATCACCAAGAACCAATTGCCTCAACAACATCAACAATTCAATCAACACTCCCAGAGGCAACCAAACAAGGGAACATAAACGGGTACTATAGGAGAGTGTCATCGCATGGCCTTACATGGATTATCCAGGCAACCTATCACAAGGTACCGCCTCCATCTATGGTTATCTAGGTAGCCTATCTCAAGGCACCGCTCCATAGGGTGACTCGTGCGGAACCGCTTACCTTTCGTGAGGAAAAGGCAGTGATCTTACCAACCAGGTCTTCTCATCCCATCCTTAGCCTATGATAGCACTAACGGTATCGGTGAGGAACATAATTAATCTTGTTTAATGTTTATTTACCCAAAACTCACTAGTTCATTAATTAAATTATCACTTTTTAAGGAAACTCTTCCATGGGTTACCCTAACAGCCCCTTTGTGCACCGTCCCCCATGAAGAGCCACTCTCCTATGGGTACCCAAACCAAAACATGCAAGGGGTGTACCTTATCTCACATAGAATCAAGGTGAATATAACACAAAACATGTGAGGCATGAACCATCTCGCAAACCCATTCCATATCACTGAAACAAGAATAAAGGAGGTACCACCCACCACATCAAAAGTCAACGACATAGTACAAAGTACTACTCATGACTAAAATAAGAGCAATAAATCACAAGGGAACAATAGTGAAAAAATCAACATAAGTCAAGTTCCTCCATTACCTTTGGAAGCCAAAAACATCATAAATCCACAACCTTCTATTGAAGGTAATTCAACTATATCAGGTTCCCAACCATCTCGAATATGACCACAAGAAAGACAATGCAACAAAGTCTCCTCAATCAGAATTAACACAATAAGGAAGACAATCATCAAGGACCCCACCAAAAGACTATATAAGTTTCATAATCATAAATCGAAAGGAGTAGAATAAAAGTGGCCTCATCATAAAGAGATCTTCAGATTCAGGCAAACATAATCAAATTCAACACAAATTTTACTGGGCACCTAAGGGAGACCTCTGTTTCTCCTCTCAAGGTACCCTTGTAGTATGGAAATCAATCACCCTTAACAAAGACAACAATTATGACAATGGCAACAATCAACGATACACATTCTCAATTCGAAATCAAACCATTCAATCATGATAACCAATACAAGAAGTTCATTCATTTAAACAATGCTTCTAATATAAATAATTCATTATTTAACTATATCAGTAATTAATCTAATAACTAATTGCATATCGAATGTACAATAATTTTGAAAGAACCAATATTCAATAATTAACGAAAAGATAACTTAATTATTTTGTTTAATCACATATCAGAATATAGATAGGTCAATTTTCTCTTAAACTAACATAACTATAATAAATTAAACTAATGTTTTCTTCTAGCCTAGTTTGATTTTAATCACTTTAATTCTATTCATATTATTCAATTTTTCAAAACTACAACCTAAAATCAATAGAGTTCACTACATCTCACAGTACTACCCTATTGTCTATGATCTCAATTATTCCAAATTTTACAATCCAATCATTAGAGAATTCAAGGGAGTAAGCATTTAAAAGATTATTTGAAGCAATCATCTAAGTGTTAACATCTTAAAAGTATGCACATATATATATATAAGTAACTTTACTTAATTCTCCCTTCTCCAATATTCTAACTTGCTTTAAACGTTGACCCAAACCCATAATAACAAATCTTCCAATTTAATTTCCAACTCTATCAACAAACTCAAACATTCAGTAGAAATACATTGATTCAAACTTACTAATTTCAAGGACATAATCAGTACACAATCTATTTGTACATCACTGTAAAATCATTTAAAATAATTAAGGAAATCATATTAAATAAAATACAAATCATTTACTTTTCACATAATAGTAAATATAATTATAAACACATTTGTGAATAACTAAATATACACTTTCTAATAAAATCATGATATATATACATGCTTTGTATTAAGATTACTTATCTTTGTACTATATTAATTAATCATATGAATGTATTAAATATATATTCCATCTGTTTTCTCTTAATGAAAAGATATAAAATTAAAAAAAAAACATTTAAAATTAACAAAAGAGATGCTTTTCTTTCTAAAAAATCTAAGGTCACTAAATCTCTATTTAATTAATTCTCTTAAAGTTAAGACCTTCCCACACCATGGAAGAAGCTTCACTTTAAAGGAAAACTAATGAAACTATTTAAGTAAGAAAACAAATCTCCATGATGAAATTATACGTGGCCCTTAAAAGAAAGCCATTACTATGCTAAGTTTACTTCATCTTTTAGATTACTAATAATGTTACACTTTCCTACACATACCATTAATTATCTAGCTTTTACGTATTCTCTTAAAGACTTTGGAGAGCCGACCAAATAACATACACTTGATAAAGCTCAACAACATGTCAAATTGCATTGCTCTAAAGATATTGATCAAAATGGAGTGAAAGACATTCGAAGATAGATTAAAATCAGTTAGAGAAGAGGAAGTAAACGGGGAATAAGCACAACACAGCGAACCATACTACGAAATCAGCTGCTATATAAAAGATAGAAAATGATCGATGCAAGAGAAATTGATCTGAGAGTTGTGGACCGATTTCATCATTGTACTGGTTTGTTGAGCTTGAGGAAAGTATAGGTGATGTTAAATGAAACAATCTAAAAAAAAAAGGGCAAACACAAAAGACAAGGATAATGGAAACGATTGCCAAATAACCCAAATCAGAGTATATAAAAAAAAAAACAAATACAACAATAAAGGGCCACTTCTCTTCTGCAGAATCAAATCAAATACAAACAGGCTCAAGGGATTAGTTATGTAGAATCTGAAAGGAACTACAGAAACAAGTAGGCCAAAACTACAAATAGCAATAAGAAGGTTCCGTAACTAGGAAGTGTGAACCATTTCCATCCTAACAATGCGAGATTTGCTCGTGTGCAGTTATGCAGGTTTAGAGGATGAGGGTTGTACGTCCTTCACATATCACCAGCCCCTTTAAACTTCCTATTATGTTCATGTTCCGCAGCTGAGATAGGTTGATAATGGAAACAGAGAGATTATTTAAACCTCTACCTCATTCTAATTTCAAGTCTAGTAGATGAGACAGGTTCCCAACGAAATCAGGAAGGCTATTTACACCTATACAGTCTTCTATGCTTGAGTGTTTCCACTGTGACAGGATGCCAAAGGTATCAGGAAGATTGTTTAAACTTATACACTCCCTAGATCCTAAATACATCAGCTGTGACAGGTTGCGAAAGGTATCAGGAAAATTATTTTTATACACCCTCCAAAGTCTTAAACGTTGTGGCAATGATAGACTGCCAAGAGAATCAGGGAGGATTTTTAAACTCTTACACTCTTCTATATTCAAGTGCTGCAATAATGATAGATTGTCAAATCAATCAAGCAAGTCATTTATACCTTTAAACTTCCTATCATGTTCTAGTGCCACAGCTGGGACAGGTTGATGATGGAGTCAGAGAGTTTATTTAAACCTCTACAACATTCTATTTTCAAGTACTGCAGATGTGATGGGTTGCAGAATGTACACAAAATGGATTTTGCAGGAAAGGTATCAAAATCCTTGAATTAATGAAGCACTCTGAAACCCATCCTAACATTGGAATCTTTTCTTGTGTTCTGGGTGTACACAGTGATGTAGGTTTAGCGGATGAGAGCTGCACATACTTCACACATTCACACCCTTATTGTATTACATATATAGTTGATCATCAGGGGTACAGTCCAGAATAACAAGGAGGCAGACCACACTCTGAAGGCACCTATCTCCACAAAGCAACATCGAATCACTGATACAGGAGGATTGAATGCACAGAATGCCTTGGAGACTTAAACAAATCGGATGCCAACACGGGCATACAATCCAAGCTTGAGAAAGACACGACAGTGAGTAAAGGAAAGGAGGGAAGACTCGATTGGTACAAATTAATAAAGGACTAGAGACTTATAAAATAAACAAACATAGATTTACCACCAAATCAGATTCATGGTTAATTTAAACAGTACAGAAGGACAACTTGTTCGTATAAAGATACGCTGGGTAAGGAATCAAGAATACTTAGTATTAAAGCAAGATTCAACAGACTTGAGGAAAATATTGGAGATGCAAAATAAAAAAATTTGAGATAAGTAATCTTCCAATCGCACCAAGGAGGAAAAGGGTTTACCACCACGAAAAATGGGTAAGTCTAGAGCAGCTGTTATCACAAATACTGGATTCAACAGGGTATTCTTAAGAAAGTAAGCAACACTCATCAAGATAAGACACGCGATATGAAGAACATAAAACGCAACAAAAGAATAACCTATTTTTAACCAAATTTACCGAGATCCAACTCCTCGAACAATTGCCGCTTTCGGTTCTTCCAACAGTTCAATAGCAATTCTTTTTCCTGTCCCAAAACATCAATCCACATAATAATTTCACCAGCCCTTCTTTCAGACTAGATTTCTTTTCAAAACCAGCGAGACATAGTTTGGGGGAGCGACAACCATGCCAGAAGTTGCAATTGGTAGATGTTGCAAAATGCACTAGTGGGCATGAACGCAAAAGGAAGAAAGCAATGACAAGGCGTGTATTCTGTCTGATAGATGCCTCTCCCAAATGTGATCTCCTGAAAATTGCTATATTTCCCACCATCCCCCCTCCAAAGACTCTCTCAAGAGAGTTTTATTTTTCCACACAACTTCGAGTAGCTCATGCAACACAACACGTATCCCACACAAGTATGTCGACCACCATTATCGAGTGCATGGTGCGGACCCTAGCACGGTGTAAACATCAATCAAAGAAAACAACTCCATTCTAAGGTGCCCTCCTCGAGGCAATTCGTAGACCAAAAAAAAATACATCATTAGTTTTGTGTTAGTGCGTCTGAGCACCAGTATGTGCCTGACCAGTTTGCCAGCTGCGGAGCTATATGAAGAAGTTACCCCTATGCACTCTATTGTCGTCCATTATTTTTTCATCCCATTGACTTATAATAGTTACTTTTTTTAGAATCTTAAAATATGGATTGTATTTAATTTTATTCTATGATCTCAACTAAACATTGCAAATGTGTTTGACGTTAAAATAGATTATTGACTCGATCAAATTAAAAGTTTAATATTGATGTTTCAAGATAACTCTATCTTAAATGCTAATTTTACATTGGAACTTAGGCATCTTTTAAAGTTTGTAGGATATTATTATGGTATTATGATTTCATACTTAGGTTTCCAAATTATGTAAAGAATGTCTCCTATAAAAATACCCACTTCATTTTAACATTTGCTTGACATAATCAAGAGTGAAAAATCATATAACTATAATACCAGTTATAAAAGATGACTACCAAGAAACTTGTCTTTAGGTAATAAAAATTAAGGTTACGGTCCTTTCTAGGGTATAGCATTTTTGGTCATAATAAGGGTTTAGAATGTTTGTTATTCTTATATGATAAATGCTAAAAAGGAATATTTTTAAATATCTATGGATGGATCGAAGATGGGTGAGCATTCGTATTTCAATTTTCTTATAATTGCAAATAACACCAGGAGCTATTATTTCAAACGTTCTATGATAAACCAGAGATGTTATCCATCAAACGTCAAGGCCAACATGACTTCTCAACACATAAATTAACAACTTACTCGATATTCAAGGTTGGCCAAAATGGAGGGGCACTACAACTTGCCTCTTCCATAATTGAAAAGAGATGGGAGAAATTGACTGTTGGACTCAGAAAATCTAAGCCACATAGCCCCCTAAATTTTGAAGCAGCCCTTGGAAGGATAGATAGGTACATACAACTCAGTCTTCAGAAGAGGTTCGAATTATGGTTGCCAATAACATTTTGACCTCTGGTTTTAATGTGGCCACTTTATCCCTATCGAGCTACAAATGTTAATAAAGATACAGAGAAACTCATATATGAAAGATGGCAAGATTTCAGAGGTTTCTATTATAAATTTGGGACTATGCCAAAAAGCGATACTACTCCTATGGATTTTAGGGAAACAACCAGGAAGCTTAATGTTGGTGGACCATCATCAGGTTAAGTAGGGGGCAGATGATGAGCTCAGGATATGCTCATAATTTGGTATCATGATGTACTTTTAATATCTCTACTTTTACTGCTAATGGATGTTTTAACTCTTTTATTAAAGACTTTTTATCTAAAATGGGTAGTATCCTGTAGCAATACATTCCTACATTCCTGCAGCCTAACATCTCCATGTGTCTTAATAATTACCCTGTTTGACTTCCTGAATGACTAATATAATGCATATGGTTTTTGAATAATGGGATAGATTTAATATGTGATTAATGAATGTATCATGTTGTTTTCCATGAATGCTTTCTTTCACCTCTGTCGCCTTGTGCATCGCAGGTTGTTGAAGGGAGCATGAACGAGTCAAGCGCAACGGATCTCGGCACTGCAGTAAAGTCCATTTCCTGCACGACATCGAGGAAGTTGTACCAGCGAAGACTCTATGTCTGGGTCGTTGGGAAGAAACTTAAATGATTATTAATCTGGAAATAGTGGAATGCTAAATTCTCTGGATCATGTTGAACGAATATGTTTTCATTTATGTGAAGTCTATTCCTTGATTTTATGATTCATTTATGTCCACGTCTTTCTCTATTAGAGTTAGGTAGTTAGTTGCTTTTCTGTTTTAAACAAGTGTTCCTCCTACGTGAGTGAGCAAGCATAACAAGCATAGAAAGGATATCATATAAAAGTTAGTATGATAATAAGAAGCAGAGTATGTAAAAATTAGTACTATGATAAGATATAGATTTTTGTGTTAGTTTTCATATGAGCAGAACAATGTATACCATTTTGAGTTTATGAATAAAAGCTGATGAAGTTTTGAGTTCAATTCTTGCATAATTAGTTGATGCTTGCTAAGGGGGCCCACTTAGTAAGTATCTATAGTTAGTTAGTTAGTCATTTATTTTCTATTGATCATAAGTTAGATTTCGTTCTTGAAGTTTTAGTGCAAACTCTGTCTTATATTGTTCCTGCAGCATCGGGAATCCATCCCTGTGTTTGTTCATGCATCATAAGGCCAGTTCATAGTTTGTTTCTCAGTTGTAGTTGTTATGGTTTCTACTTTGGTTAAGTTTAGAAGGCTTCACATTACATTCCTGTAGCATAAGTAGAATTCCTTTCATGCATTTAATTTTGGTAAATCGTCACTGAAACTAGTTCTTAGTGCACATACAATGCCAATCCATTTCAAGTATACATTCCCTGGTTTGACAAAGTAAATGAACGACCATAAGAAGATGTTAGTCGCCTGCTGGAATTTCCAATTCCTAGGTTAGGATTTGCTGTGACTTTTATATCCTTTTGTGGGTGCGACCAATAATAATAGAAAAATTTAAAATATTGTGGTTAACCTTAAACTGAAGGTGATGGCTGGCTTTTATAAAAATCCCAAATCAAATGAAGGGTGAGGATTAAATGATGATGTATTATGATCAATGGATGAGATTATTTGAGAAGAAAATAGATAAAGATGTGATGGATGGACCAATACTCAAGAAATTAGTTGAGATTTAGGGCCTAACTAAGAATAGGTAAATTAAATAATTAAAAATAATTATTTAATAAGGGATAGAGAAAAATGATAAATAACTAAATAAATAAGGATTTATTTAATTATGAGGGAAAAAGATAATGAATAATTAAATAAAGAAAATACTTATTTAATTATAGAAGAAAGGAAAGGAAAAATAAAATGAATCATTAAATTTAAATAAGAATTTATTTTATTATAGAGGAAAAGAGATAAATAGTGATGTAATTTAAATAAATTAGTAGTTATTTAAAATAATCAAAAGAAGAATAAAGGTAGAATGAATTAATTAAACAATTCAATATTATTTAATTAATAGAAGAATATGACCTTAAAAAATAATTAAATAATAAAAAATACTTAATTATTTATGGAAGGTGGAAATTAGTATGAAAAATACAGTCCATAGGCTAAGGATATTTTTTAGTGTCTACACATTTTTACAAAAGAGAATAGTCCCCTAGACCATATTCATCTAAAGAAATAAATATTCAATAATTTTACGCCCATGATATTTATCACCATAATTTGAACGAGAACATGTATTATATACTAAATTTCACATAGCACATAATTCAAGATCAATATGTAAAGGGGATGTTTGATTGCCATCCTCCTTTAATATTTGAAAATCTAAGAATCTCAATAATATTTACTATATAGACGAGATATGATCACGAGGGATATTAGAAACTCAAGGAAAGTGATATGTAATGGTGATATCAAATATCATGTCCTTTATAATCACACGATACTTAAAATGGGTCACCATCAAATTTAATCACACATTGCCTATTTTGGGAACTAAAAGTTTACATGTAGTGCAATGTGGATGGTAGAAGACTCATTGTATGAATCCATGAAATCCAAATAGAATAGTATGTTAAAGTAAAGGTTTTAATTTAATTATGTTAATTAAGTTACCTTTATTCCTCTCTAAAAATTTCACTTTAATTTGCATATTGTGACATTTAATAATTATATTAATTATTAAATGTCTACCTATTAGGGTTACTTTTAGGTTTTGCATGATCTCCTTTTAAGAATTGATCTTTGTAATTATTTCATAATTCAGTAAATGCAATCTCTTTTGAAGCTTGCAGAGCACCCTTGCTTTTTTGTCTCCATCTTTTCCTTTCTGTGATAGGTTATTTGCATGCAGGTGATGTTCGGGGTCTCTGAAGTTGGCTTTCTCAACTTCTACATGGTATCAGAGCACCAGACCTACTGCTTAATGTTCATGTTTTGAAGGATTTTTTGGAGCTTCAAGGGTTTGGGGTTTGCCTTTTTTGATCGAGGGCATACTCATTTTTATCAGAGGTTTTTTGGATTCATGGGCTTAGATCTGGAAGGGTTTCTATCGGTGCCTTTTTTCTAAGATCCATAGGGTACCTATATTTTTGAAGCTTTTTCAGCCTGAACGGACCTCACCGTCGCATATGGAGCGGCCAAAAACCTAAAGATCGACTGTAAACTCACCTATATTTGGTCCAGTCGACATTTGAGGAAAAAAAATTGCCCGTACGACCCTGTTCGCCGTCTACATGCAGTTCGAGGTGATTTTAAAAAAAAATCATTTGATTTTTTCTACAATTTTTTTTTTTAAATCGTTCAAAAAAAGCTTTTTAAAAAACATTAAAAAAGTGCAATTTTTTTTCTACTACAAGTTTGTATTTTAATTTTTTTTTAAAGAGGTACCCGAGGGTACCTACCACCCGTATAGTGGCAAGCCCTCAGGCCCCTCTTTCCTGCGGCGGTGGTACCGTAGGGGTACCGCCCTTGCCACCGTAGCAGGTGGCGGCTCTCGTGGGCCCCACCATGGGCTCTCCATTTTTTAGAAATATTTTTAAATAAAGCTTTTAATATATTTTTTCAAAAAATATATATGTAATTTTTTATTATTTTTTTATAAAAAACAATTTTTTCTGTAATAATCCCAGTTGTGCAAATCCGTCGACGACCATTTGGCTATCAAACTTAAGCACGGATTTTTACTTCGACAGCCATATGACCGTCAAATTTAATCTAGAACTGGTTTTTTCCCTTTGGAGTTGTTTTCTTCCAGAGGCCATGACTTGGGCATACAATATTGTTTTTTGGAAAACAAGATATCGTCAGAAAGCTAGTTCTGCCAAATTTCCCGTGGTGTTGGTCTCATCACCTATTTTTTCTACTGGTGCATGCTACAGCCTGTTGAAGTCAAAGGAGCTGTTTTCAATCCCGAGCTCATAACTTTTGATCAGTTTCTCTATTTTTTGCGATCTCAGCGGCATTTGAATTGTATTTTAGAGCTCTTCAGTTCCATCCATACATTTTTTCCAAATTTCACTATAGGTATATTTTATTCAATTTTCTATGTTTTCACACTTTGGTCAATTACCTGGACATATTAGCTCTTGGGAACTTCTTGTTTGCATGGGATGGTTCATTTTTTGCTGTTGTTCATGTATTTCTAGTTTTTTGTCATTTGTGGGAATTTTGAGCATCTTTTGTAAGCAAAATCTTGTATGTAAATGCACTGAGATAAAGTGCCACACTATTGTACACTTTTTTTTGGGATTTTGCACTTAACATTGTGCCATATTTTGTACTCGCACTGTATTATAAAGTTCCATGGGGGGGTTGTGTAGTTCCTTTATTTTTTCCATCACACCTTTGTCCAGTGAGTGACCCTCCACAATGATAGTGGATCCATATGATTCCAGCCTCATGCATGTTTTTTTTGTTTTGCACACCACATTTTCAGTTGTAGGTGCTTTCTTGTGCACTTTCAGATGTTGTTTCTTCTCCTTCATGCACTACAGGGTGTTACACAACATTTCAGTGGATCTGTTAGGCTCTTCTAGTCAGCATTATGGGGGGGTATTATACTGTTCGTGCTAATGCTTCCTTGGTTTTTCCTTGGAAGGAATCTTCCATTCTCAGTTGATCGGTGTTTTTCAGACTATTGGTACTTGTTCCATCTGTATCTTCATTCTAGGTGTTTGTCTTTGTTTGCCATCTGATTTAAGTAGTGTCATTTTGGGCACTCATGTAGATTGTTGTCTTCTTGATCCTGATCATCCTATCTTTAGAGGAGGTTCTTCAACACCATAGTAGTCATCTTTTGACAGTTTTTTTTAGCTTCTTCTGCTTCAGTGATGTTCTTCATGTCTTTCATCTCTTTTTGGAGTAGAGTTTTTCCCATGCGGTTTTCTCTATTTCTCCACTTTATAGAGATTTGGTTGTATTCAGGTACATCATCAGGCCTAGTTTTTGGGTCCCTTGTTTTCTTTCATGCATTGTAGTTACCTTTTCTTTTTTGCACATTTTTGTAGCTGCACTCTTGTTCATCTTAAGGGGGGGTGTTAAAGTAAAGGTTTTAACTTAATTATGTTAATTAAGTTACCTTTATTCCTCTCTTAATATTTCGCTTTAGTTTGCATATTGTGACATTTAATAATAATATTAATTATTAAATGTATACCTATTAGGGTTACTTTTAGGTTTTGCATGATCTCCTTTTAAGGATTGATCTTTGTAATTATTTCATAATTCAGTCAATGCAATCTCTTTTGTAGCTTGGAGAGCACCCTTTCTTTTTTGTCTCCATCTTTTCCTTTCTATGACAGGTTATTTGCATCCAAGTGATCTTTTGGGTCTGTGAAGTTGGATTTCTCAACATCTACATATTACATAGTGACATTGACCCTACTTATTATCATCAAATTTGCCACAATTTTTCTTAAATATTACTCTAACAGTTTTATTAAGTAATTATCACATAACTCTATTATCAAATTCCATAATCAATTAAGGGTATTTATAGATTCATCATTAATTCATATATAGCTCTAAGGGAATGAAACTTTTATATTCATATAAGCGAATTAAGAAAGTACGATTAAAAATCTAATAATTGAAAAGATTAATAAGATTTGAGCTAGTATAACATGTCTTAAGCCTTACATTAGTGATGTTAAAATGTTATTGATAATACAGAGTTGATTCATAACTATTTAAAATTTATGTCCTCTACCCAATGAATGTCTTGGAATTTGAACAATTACCAAGGAAAATCAGGATAAATCTTGTACATTGTGCATTGAATCTTTATAATCACACACACACATCTTTATTTTTTCCTTCCTAATTCATCTTTTCTTCTCCTTTCATACTCTTCTTTCTTTTAATCTCTTTTTATTTATTTTTGTACACTCCTTTTATATTCTTGTGTTGAGGTTTTATTATATTTTCCTTTGGTTGGTCTTTCATTTCTTTGCATTTTCATTTATTTTTCTCTTCTTAATTCATCTTTTCTTCTCCTTTTATACTCCTCTTTATTTTAATCTCTTTTTATTTATTTATTTTGTCTTTCATTTCTTCCTTTTTCTTTCCTTGTATTTTAGCTCCTCTTTCTTCCTCATTCTAGTTTTTTCATTTATTGCTTTTATATTCATTTTTTCAATTCAGTTATTTTTCTTTTAATTTCATTTATTTATGTCTTTTTTATTCTTTTTGTTTTTGTGGCTTTTTCTCTCCTTTTATTTATTTTTCTCCTTGTAGTTTATTTGTTATTTTATATTTTTTCATTATTTTTGTCCTCATAATTCATTTTATCTTTCATTTCATAAAAAAGTAAAATGAACTATAAGGCATTTTCTTTTTTCTTTTTAAATTTTAGCAAGGTAACATAATTTCTTTGCTTTTACTTATTCAATTTTCTTCTCTCTAATTTTGGTGGTCTCTCTATTTCTTTTCCAAAATTAGTTTTCAATTTAATATCCATTTCTTGAACCTTATGTAACCCAACCTCCTCTCAGTGTCTCTTTTTCTATTTAACTTTGGTTTGCAATCTCATATTTCTCTCTTTCACCTCTTTGTTCATTCTAATGATGGATCACAGGGTATGATCCAAAATATTGATGAAAATAAATTCACATAATTGAATTCAAAAATAACAACTTATCAATATGAACTCTAGAAATCTAATGTCTTTAATTATCTTTTATAGCTCTTAGCAACAATTTGAAGGCATCACATATAAACATGTAGGTTCCCTCTATGTAGATTTCTATTATTTATCACCTTTACAAAATTAAAGTGTGTTCTATATAGTCCATTTATTGTCAAGTCTAGAACCTAAATTAATTAATTATTTCATACATAATGTTGAAATGATTTCCATGAATAATGGTCTTAATGTGATAGGTAGAGAAATAACTAAGGGAATCCCGTATAACATTATTAAATCCTTTCTTATTTACCTTCTATTATCCATAAAATTTTCCCCTAACTTCTATTTGAGTTTCTCTCTTTACTTTTCACCTAGTTTTGGGACTTAAACTTGCATTTGGGAAGAATTTTTTTGTCGTCCTTGAACTTGGGCATGGTTTTTGTGTGTTTGTTGAACCTCTCATTTTACCGCTTGCATTGTTTTTCCTTCACTAGGTGGTGTTTTCTTCCCATTTTCAAACTTGTCTTGCCTCGGGGTGGATGCACAAATATTAATAACCCGATTGATGAGTTGTCATAGAAACTTCACCTGCAAGTCATGCCTTAGGCAACTTTTTTTAGGCCATATCAAACCTACATAGGGTTTTATTAAGTTGTGTGAACCATCTATTTTTCTACCTAGAAGAGTTTTGGTAATTAACTTAATAGTGGTCAGCCTATTCATTTAACTAATGCATTATACAGAACGGAAACCAACATTTTTAAAGCATGATATGAACAAGAAACAAATGAAGCCATGCATGTAAAAATATAGTGGTATCAAAAAGAGATATTTTATTCATATATATAAACATTTTTACATTGCAGTACCATTACCAAAAACTGCCTAGTTTGAATACAAAATTTAAGTCATGGACAAAAAAAGGACAAAGAGATATTTCTTCTTAGGTACATAGAATGAACATCAAGACATGAATGTCCTCAGTGACAACTTGCAGGAATTCAACTTGAGCTGGCAATAATAGATTCTCGTGTGACTAGAGGAATTGTAAAAAAAGTCCCATATCATTCCTTACCACTCCTATGCGTAGAAGAACCACAACCTCCTCTAGAGTCTCATCCTGAATAGCCAATGCAATGTAGATAACATCAGCTATTAATCCATTCTAAGGATAGTAGTTGAGCCCATTAATTGCCACCTTGACATGATGATGAAATTTGGGTTAAGGTTTTATTATATTTTCCTTTGGTTGGTCTTTCATTTCATTGCATTTTCATTTATTTTTTCCTTCTTAATTCATCTTTCTTCTCCTTTAATACTCCTGTTTCTTTTAATCTCTTTTTATTTATTTTTGTTGTCTTTCATTTCTTCATTTTTCTTTCCTTGTATTTTAGCTCCTCTATCTTCCTCCTTATAGTTTTTTCATTTATTGCTTTATATTCATTTTTTCAATTCAGTTATTTTTCTTTTAATTTCATTCATTTATGTCTTTTTTATTCTTTTTGTTTTTGTGTTTTTTTCTCTCCTTTTATTTATTTTTCTCCTTGTAATTTATTTGTTATTTTATATATTTTCATTAGTTTTGTCCTCATAATTCATTTTATCTTTCATTTCATAAAAAAGTAAAATGAACTATACGACATTTTCTTTTTTCTTTTGAACTTTTAGGAAGGTAAGCTAATTTCTTTTCTTTTATTTATTCAATTTTCTTCTTTTGAATTTTAGTGGTCTCTCTCTATTTCTTTTCCAAAATTGGTTTTCAATTTAATATTCATTTCTTGAACCTTGTGTAACCCAACCTCCTCTCAATGTCTCTCTTTTTAATTAACTTTGGTCTACAATCTCATATTTCTCTCTTTCAACTCTTTGTTCATTCTGATGATGGATCACAGAGTGTGATCCAAAATATTGATGCAAATAAATTCACATAGTTGAATCCAAAAATAACAACTTATCAATATGAACTCTGGAAATCTAATGTCTTTAATTATCTTTTATAGCTCTTAGAAACAATTTGAAGGCATCACATATAAACATGTAGGTTCCCTCTATGTAGATTTCTATTATTTATCTCCTTTAGAAAATTAAAGTGTGTTCTATATAGTCCATTTATTATCAATTCTAGAACCTAAATTACTTAATTATTTCATACATAATGGTGAAATGATTTCCATGAACAATGCTCTTAATGTGATAGGTAGAGAAATAACTAAGGGACTCCCATATAGCATTTTAAAATAATTTCATATTTACCTTTTATTATTCATATTTAAGTTTCCCCTAACTTCTATTTGAGTTGCTCTCTTTTCTTTTCACCTATGTTCGAGACTTAAACTTCCATTTGAGAAGATATTTTTTGTCTTCCTTGAATTTGGGAAGGGTTTTTGTGTGTTCATTGAACCTCTCATTTTACCACTTGCATTCTTTGTCCTTCACTAGGTGGTGTTTTCTTACCTTTTTCAAACTTGTCTTGTCTCAGGGTGGATGTATGAATATTAATAACCCGATTGATGAGTTGTCATAAAAACTTCACCAGCAAGTCATGACTTAGGTGGCTTTTTTTAGGCTATTTCAAACCTAAGCTGGGTTTTATTAAGTTGTGTGAACCACCTATTTTTCTGCCTAGAAGTGTTTTGGTGATTAACTTAATAGTGGTCAGCCTATTCATTTAACTATGTATTATACAAAAAGGAAACCAACATTTTTCAAGCATGATATGAACAAGAAACAAATGAAGCCATGTATGTAAACATACAGAGGTATCAAAAAGAGATATTTATGTATATATTTAAACATTTTTACATTGCACTACCATTACCAAAAACTGCATGGTTCGACTACAAAATTTAGGTCGTGGACAAAAAAAGGACAAAGAGACATTTCTTCTTAGGTACATAGAATGAACATCAAGACATGAATGCCCTCAGTGACAAATTGTAGGCATTCAAATTGAGTAGGAAACATCAGATTCTCGTGCAACTAGAGGAATTGTAAAAAATGTCCCATGTCATTCCTTACCACTTCTGTGTGTAGAAGAGCCATGACCTTCTCTAGAGTCTCATCATGAATAGCTAACACAATGCAGATAACATTAGCTATTAATCCATTCCAAGGATAGTAGTTGAGCCTGTTAATTTCCACCTTGACACAATAATGAAATTTGGGTTTCACCAGGTGCTCTAGTGCTATCACAGCCCAGTCATGATGACCAAAAATATTAATGACTGTATAGATAAAGCACTCCAACATATTTGTGTTATGAACATGATCTTGGCCCAAGAACACCTCACCAAGGATGCTCTAGAGTACTTCTTATTCCACCTTGCTTTGCACTATGAAGACTTCTTTCAATTGGTCTGAAGTGTGCCTAAATACTGGATTGCACTCGATTTCCTCCAAGATGATGTAGTCATTGGTAGAATTACCATCACTCTGAGAGCTTTCCATATTGGATGCAACTGATTGTGGAAGAGAGGTGATGTTGGTAGAATTTATAGAGTTTTGGGTAGACATGGCTGTATTTTCTTGAGCTTCATAAGATGTTAATTTAATTCACATTTATGGTTGTCTTGCATCATTTTCAATTACAATTTCCCATCAAGCAGCACACACATGCCACCGCTTGATATCCCTGTGTTGCATTGATGGTTGGTGGTATGATTGGTCCTTTAGCGACTGTTGGTGGGATCATGATCAGTTTTCTTTGTTGATATCTATTCCTCTACAAAATTCAATTATTTTGACCAACTCCTCGAGAAAAAATTGGAATACAAGAAGTTGTTGCTTTAGTAACAACTTTGACGCCCATCCAATAGCTCTAGCTATGTTATAAATTTTATATTGTATGGGATGAAAGGGGACCTTTTTTTTTTATACACTTGGGGGTGTTATCGAGAAGAAAAAAAAAGATTTATTACAGACTATAATAATTTATAATATGTGTGTTATGAATTAAATGATGATTTGTATATTGGTCTTGGCATTATCTGTATGGTATGGCCATTTATTCTTTGAAAGATAAGTTATATAACATTCATTTATTGTAGTCTAGTTTATTTTCATTGATTTGATGGTCATGAGTTTTCAATCTTTGTATTGATTATGAATGGCTCTGACCTTTACTTCCACATTAGTTTCATATTTATGAGCTAATGATCGTCACCTTTTCTTCTTTATGGTTAAAAGCATACCTATTTCCTTTGAATTAGATTAATTAATTAAAAATTCAGTGAGGGAGTTATACCTTGAAAAAAATTAGAGAAAAGCCAAAAATGCAATTGTGGACTTTTCAAAGCTGTTAGCAGATTTCAATTGGTGCTAAATTTGAGTGTCAAGATTCATTCCATTCGCTAACAAATTTTTGGTGACTCTACTAGGGAAATTGAATTGATTGGAAAGTCTAACAATTTCCATCACATCATGCAGCAAGATGGTACTTCCTCACAATAATGTTTCTTGTTTTGCAGCGAGACTTGGATTGGGTCAGAGTGGAGCAAGAAGACATCATATCACAATTAAATACACTTGCATGAAGATATAGGAGGAATGCAGCAAATTATATGTGAGTAAATTTTGTCTTGTAGGAAGAGGAGGAATGGGCCCAATGACCACCAAGGTTGATATTCAAATACTACAACGACCCTCCTCATCATCATAATTGTCAGCTAAATAGGCCACTATGTCAACCAAGGGACCCACCTATACATTGGCCTCAAAATCCAGCTCTAGCTCGTCTACCATAGTAATTTTCTTTCCTTAATTTTACTCTTGTGTGATTTGGTGACTCTGTCTATTTGTTTATGGCTTCAAATCTCTTGTGCAATCAAGTTGGCCCTCTTTCTTTATCACAATACCATGATTTACCCCAAGGTTCCTAGAAGAGGTTTCCTACACTCTCTAGTTAGAATGAATAAGATCCTAAGGAACATATTTTAGCTATTACTGTTGTAAGCGTAGTTTTAGAAATTCAAGAAGAAGATGTCTTCATAAGAATTTTTATTGACAGTCTGATCAAAAAAGTGATAGAATGGTATAGAGGGCTTGAAAAATGGAGCAATACTAGGTGGCATGTTCTTAAAACAAAATTTCTCCAACGCTATGGAATTACAATCGACATTGTCGCTACCCTGCATCTTTTCTTTCAGATCATGAAAAACAAAGATAAAACAATGAGGGATTTTGTTTACCATTTAAATCAGTCTCTTCAAAAGATTCCTACTCCAAGAAATCCTAGTGCAGAGATCAATTACCATATATTCATTTATGCTCTAGAATCAGACATACAATTAATTCTTAAAAGAGATAAAATTCAAGGGATTGAGCGAGCTTAGTTGGAGGTAGTGAAGGTTGAAGATGATTTTATCATCATGGGTAAGTGGAAATTAGGTTAAAATTTGAAGCTTGGAAGCAGCTGTAAGACACTTCCTAAGTTTTTTGTTAAATTTCATAAAGAAGAAAAATTATCCCCCCTTATTGTAGAAGACATGAATTTAACAATTTTTGACAACATGCAATAGCCTAGTGAAGGACAAGATCAGCTCTATAATGATCGAACTTTGAATTTATATACCTCCTTTGAAATTGAAAATGATTGCATTTTGTCTAGTGATGATGAAGATGATGAGCTACAGGAAAAGACATTGTTTGCTTCACCTCCTCCTTTTGACAAGATTTCCCCCTCTGGGGCTAGTTTGAATGAACCAGCATATCTCTGTCTTCCTACTCTAGAATATGAAACTTTCTCCTTCGATGAAAAGGAGAATAAGGACATATGTTCAAATCTAGAGGGAAATGGTCATCTCAAGAATGATGATTTTAAGGAGAAAGAATGGTGGTTGATTCATTCTAACCCTCTTTTTAGCTTTAAGGAATTTGAAATACTTGATAAACACCTTTTCATAAATTCAATCACTAATCAATTAATGATAGAGGAGGAATGTTGTTTATTAATGTATGAGGTCAATCACAACCAAAGGAAGGATGAGAAAAAATAGTATTCTCTCACTAAAGGGAGATGAGGTTGATGTCCAGTTAGAAGTGAGAAACAAGGAATTCCCTGCTTCACACCAGTCTACAAGATCCATTACCCTTCATAAAGATGGTCAGACTCAAAGAAGGTGTGGTGAAGACAAAGAAAAAATTATTTCCTATGGTAATTTTCAAAAATTTGGGAAATTCTTGGAAGTTGTAAGGTCAAAAAAGAATTTGTAACTCAATATGCCATCAAGTTATCAAAAGAAGAGGCATTCTCTTTTGGAGATGTTAATATGCATTGTGCAACTGAAGGTGAAAATAAAAATCAACTCCAAGAGGTAACTGAATTCTCAGACACCTTTTCTTTTGGTTTGCAACTTGATTATGAAGCGTCTAAGTTTGATGATGAAATTCCTGAAGGAAAAGAAATAGTAAATGAGGTAATTAATCATCCCATTTATGAATCTTTTGGTACTATGCAAGATTCAAACTTTTCAAATCCATCATTTGAGTCAATACATAGTATGGATAAAAATGAAGAAGAGATCAATATAGATGAATAAAAAATCGAGTCTAATAAGTCTTTTGTTGCACATAGCACAAATTGGGGTCCAAAACTTTTAAATAATCTAGTTACTTCCACATGTAGTGACCAAGAAGTCTCTTTATCTCATGATTTGTATGTGGGGTGTCCGATTCGATGGTTGGTTTCTTTTTGTTCAGGAAATCAATTACAAAGCAATATTGAATTCGATGTGGTACATGAAGATTTTTGTAACCATGTGCAAGGCAGTGATAGTGTGAATCATTTAGTTGTAGAGGCATACAATAAAGAGTGGATTATTAAGTATCAAATTATATTCAACAAATTTTCACATGGCACTTGTGTTATCCTTTTGATGGTGTAGACATGGAAAATATACCAATCACACCTAATTCTGATTTTATTAACACCATTTCATCCTAAATCACCCTTCAATCTAACCATTTAATTGAATACCCTTATTTGATTAAATTCATCAATCATCCTCTCTTAATTAAATAAATCATTTATCTTATTAAGTCATTCTTTCTTGTTTATTAAATCAATCAGTCTGATCTAATTATCCCTATTTAATTAAATAATCAATTTTATTTGATTAAATCCCTAAAGTCTATCTCATTAAATTAAATAAATTAAAACCTCATTTCATATAATCTAACTTCAACTCCTTTAATTAAATAAATTAAAAATCTTTATTTAATTAATCCTTTTATCATATTCTTCTCATATTTGATTTAAATCAACCCATAAATCTAATTCAAAATTGTCACATCATCTAATCCTTCATTAAATTAATTAACCTTTGATTAATTTAATCCTAATTCATGTCCCATCCTCTAGCTTTTGCCACTTGCACATGAAAATAGATTTAATTCATTTATTAAATCCCTATTTTCTCTCAACATGGCATAATAGAGAATATTCCTTCAAATTTGACTTCCAAATCCAAGTGGACTTTGTCTTCCAACAAGGCATTTATTTCATCTTACAAGTCCTTTTGCATTGAGGCAAGTGGCCATTACTCCATTTGACTCTCCCTCCACCTTGTCATTTCACCATTTTCAAATTTCAAATTTATGCATTTATTGGTACATTCATCAAAATGTGCACATCCTCCATCCATGTTGACAAGTGGCATCTTGCCATTAGTTGATTCTTAGTCCCACATTGCTCCATTTTGAACATCTCTTCAACTTGATTTTCTATAAATAAAAGGATTTATTCCTCATTTGATCATCCAAAATTTGAGGAAAGTTATTATACTCAAATCCATAGCAATCTTCATCCATTTTCATCCAATCTTAGCTAGGTTATGCAGATTTTCATCTTGGAGCACACTACAATCATCCAAAAAGTGTATCACATCTTCATTAAATCACCAAGGCTTGCATTAGGAGTTGGGAAAGGGCCAATTTCCACATCAAATTGGTACCAACTTCCTCAAGAGATTAAGAGTTTTCTTTGTATTTCAATAGGATTTAACATCTTTGGTTTATGTCTATTTATGTTCTTCATTTCATTCATTTTCTTTACAATTCAAATGGATTTCTTGGGGAATCATGATACTAACTTGCATTTGATCTAATATGGTGTTTGTCTCTTGTGTTTATGCAGGTTTGGAATCTTGGTTCACATTTTGGCACTAGAAGGAGGGAAAATCAAAAGTTTAAATCACATTTTTTCATCAAAATTCCATGTTTTTTTTTTTGTCTACAACAAACAGAGCCGCTGATAGTCTAGCGGTGCCATACAAAGCCACTGATAGCCTAGCGGTACCATATAGCACCGCTTCAAACTCCAAACAATGCTGCTTTTGTTCCAGTGTCACTATTTGAATCCAAACATCATTTCTATCTGCATATGCATCATTGTTTGAACCCAAATAGAGTCGCTGCAAGCTGCACCGCTTTCGATTTCTAGCCTTTTCACTCAAACTTAAAATGGTCGTATTGTCATTTTTTGGTATTTTTTGAAGCTTTATTTTTTGAAATGGGGTAGAATTTCATAAGCTATCCAATGGTGTAGGTTATTATCAACTTTGATAGAGTTAAAATTTTCAAATTTTCACTTAATGTCAAATCACAATGAAAATTGGTCTAAATTTTAGGGTTTTTATGCTTAATCATTTATCTAACCCTCATATCTTCTTGTTTCATGATTTCATCTAACATTTGGATCTTGTATTATAGGTTTTAAAGGATCATGGAGCATGGAAGTCAAAGAAAAATCATTATCACATCATTGTATCAAGTGTTTTTGAACACTTTGGGGAGCAATTATAATACCACTTGAAGGATTTTACCCCTTCAAGCTCTTAGGACTCAATAAATTTCAATTTGGGTTTAAGAAAAACAAGACAAAAGGTTAAAAAGAATTTTAGGAAAACTTACTAGATTTTGTTTAAGGTTAACAATTGAACAAACAATTTCCATATTTCATTTTGGTGCACTAAAAAGAATCAAATAATTGCTTTATGGGTTTAAAAAGAACATGTGCTACTTTTTTTTGTAATTTATTACTCAAACTAACACCATTGAAAAGACATATGTACTTCTCTCACACCTCATGGAAATCTTGAGAATCAAAAGGATTTTTGGTGGTCTTAGGGTGGAATAAAGTAGTTACCTCCACATTTCATTTTAATGATTAAAATTGAACAAAAAACTTTGCAAGTGTGAGTGGAACCTATTGGATATATTCTCCCTTTGTTTCTAAATGAAGGTTGATCTAACTATGAATATGTTTGATTGCTATTGTTTATCTTAGAGGGCCTGCCTTGTGGGAAAAAGTACTCACCCAAGGGAATGACCCAACCGGTAACACTCTAAAGCCAAGAGTATTTCCAACTAGGATATAAAAGTGGGTATTGGAACAAAGGCCAACATCACGTGGTTGGTCCCGACGAGAAGGGCAGCAATGGTCTCTCGCCGCATGGGTCAATCTCCATGAATGGAAAGTCTGAATTAAAACCCTTGTGTAGCAAAGCAAAAATCCCTATCTATTTGTTGGTGCAAGAACGGTCGTTCTGAAGCCGCCCCACACTTTTAAGGTTTTTAGTAGAAATGGAAAGTATTCCATGGGAGATTCATGGGTACTAATGCTTGGCTACCCCAAAAGAAATGTTGGGCCATGGAGGGGATCTAGTGGGGTCAAGCACCTAACAATTCACTAAAAATAAGTGTAGTTGGACTTGTCCAAGTGGGGACTCAACAAATAAATTCTTTCATAGCCATAAGGTTGTACTTGTTCTTTGTAACAAAACACATTGCTTGATCAAAAACATTGGAAAACAAACATTTAACATGAGCATAAAGTTTCAAACCCTTTAGGAGAAGCAAATACCCTTGAACAAATTCACATGTTATTGCTTGCCCTTGGGATTCGTATCTTTAGAGGCTTCTAAGAATTTGGATTTCATCTCAATTTTCTCCTACTAAAGTCAACATTAGGTAACCTTTGCCTTGATTTCCTCGATTTCCACATAATGCACTTTGTGGGATGAAAGAGAATTAGGACATTGGACATCTAGTCTTAAAAGCCAATCAAGAATGTGTTTGTGATAAAAAAGAACTCATTAAGAAAAGTTAAATCAATTAAACCCCACACATGTGCTTGGTAACTTTTGGTCATATGGTTTTCATGCAAACATTGGTCTTTTGGTTTGAACCACTCTTAAGGAAAAGCATGTTCTTCAATATCTTGGTCTTGTAAACAAGGTCCCTGTTAGGTTCATTTAGGATCAAATCAAACACTTCATCCATTTCAAACATTTATCATCCCATCCCACAAGAAACTTTAGAGCTTTGGAAACATCATTATCTATACTTGGGTACCTCCTTGTTTAATATGGAGTATGGGAATGCATCCTTTCTCATACCTCTAGTTAAATTAGCACACCTTTGAACAAGTTTATCCTAAAGATCACATCCAACATCTTAGGGTTTACAAGTTCATTATCCAATCAAAATAAAATCATATAGTCTAGCATTGCTCCAAAGTTCCTAAAAAAAAACACCCATATCATTCACCCCTTTCATCCTTCATCTCATCATTGGTCCTAAACACCTTAGAGGTCACTTTTGCAACAAGGTAAAAACACAAGAATAACATCGAATATAAACTTGCTCCATACATCATGAGTAAATCAAGTCAACCAAACTATCAAAGCCTTACAATGCCAATTGATTTTCAAAACTCACATTTATACAATCCATATATATGATCATTATCTCCTACAAACCTCAATGGTACAACAAATGTGAGGATACCCAATCTAAATTTTGGAACACCTTTTCTGATGGTAGATTTAAATCCAAGTCTAGACTTACAAATCTATCAACCAAATACTCAATGCATGAGTCTTCAACAAAACAACATTATCCCACCAAATCTATACATGCCAAATGTGAATATACCAAGTATAACTATACCAAACATGAACATTTTGAATCCACACTTGGTAAATTTTTGGATAGATATGTTTGAAAATCACATGAATTTTGTTCAAAATCCATCACACCCATATGTCCCCCTCACCTTTCATATTCCTAATGACCCATCATCATCATTTCTTGCAAACCATCAAACCTCTCTCCCTACAACCTCATAAGGAGAAGGTGACCTATTTGGACAAGTGGGAATTTTTTATCAAACATCATCATTTTCCCTAGGGAGCATGCCACTCACTTTCCCACCACTCCCACCCTTTCCATTAACATTTGTATCACCTCTTGGTTTGGGGCTACATTCGCTACCACCGCTCATCCAAAACATCCCCCCAACCATCAATCAAGGCATCATACAAAATCCTCCCCCCTTGCCATTTATATTGCAACAATAGATGGTAACCATCCCCATAGCACAAGAAACCAACACATCATCTATCATCCCTCAAAACATGCTCTCTCAAGGACCAACCATATCAACTGCACCATCCACCACTCAAATACCAATGATCAATACGATAGTACCTCTTATCACCACAACAAGCACTATTCCAAAACCACCTACGCCACTACCACCACCCAAACCAAACATATGAAACCAATACAACATTGCGTTGCAAGCCACTCAGCAGGTTGTTGATCAGAAGGCACTCCAACAAAACCAAAAATGACAAGCTACACAACTAGTTGCTCAACAAGCTGCACAAGTTACTCAAGTTGTCCAAGCCACACTACAAGCCCAACAAGCACAAGCCCAGGCTCAATCGCAAACACAAGATCAAGCCCAATACCAAGCCCAACAAGCAAATGTTGTTCAAAATCCCAACAAAATGTTAACGACTCCATATATCAATCCAAGTCAACAATCACATGATCAAGACATATCCATCAACAAACACATGGAAGATGTTTCTACCTCATCCAAAGATCAAATCAACATACATCAAGAGTCACTTTTTTATCATGATAAGAATCCCTCAACAATATCTGGCAATGATCTGTTTCAAGGAGTGTTAACATTATTTGATCCTATAATCAACGATCCATCGACCAATGATCATGTTGAAAATGTCTCTACATCACCTAATGAGTTAGAAGACATATCTCAAAAATTTATTATCAAGCATGATCAACATCTCTCGCTAAAGTCTAGCAATGGTCCTTTCCAAGACAAATTGACATCCTTCGACCTCATGATTGCCGATATTAAAGGAATCTTCACTCAACACTTGATCCAAATTCACTCAAATATCAAGAGGATATTGCACCACATCCTATTCTTAATGAAGATATCCAAGAACCCTTTGTAAGGAATCCATCCTTTGAAATTGACCCATGCCAAGAACTTGATCCAAAGCATGTCGAAAGCAATTCCAAAATCATTCAAGATCAAGAATTTGTATCCCCAAGTTAGTACAACAATCTAATGGATAATCTCCTATCAAAACAATATGATCATATCCACATAGCACATACTCCTCCATCTACTTATGAGATGATTTTTGTGGATGGACACATAGATGATCTTCATTCAGAACATGATTCCTTTACTCTTGATATTATTACACAAAAAGAGCACGTTATTGATTCCTACAGTCAAACAAAGTTATCAACATCAGAATCAAATATATCCCAAATTTAGACTGAGGACATCATGTATGAAGATACCCACCATTATCCGCTCAAGGAAATAAGTTAGACATAATGGGATATTCTAGAGTCAACAGAACAACAAATTGAAATAACGTCATCTGTAGTGGTCATTTATCAAAGCATGCTTACTAAACAAGACATCTCAAAATAGGCAAAATCAAGGAGCAAAGGTGCTACTACCACCATACTGGGGGCAACTATGTCCCAAGAAAACATCAACATAGGGAGCACAAAGAATCCTTATGATGAAACCAATGCCAATACTACAACTAGCCATGTCATGAATGTTCATCCACCCATCATCCCATCCATGAATTGGGACCAACGTCAAAAGAAAGATTTGAATCAAAGCACAAAGAACATTATCAAAGAAAAAGAAGTAGAGAAGCATAATGGAAAAATCAAATACACATGGATACCAAAGAATACAAAGAAAGATTATCCCTGTCAAACTCCATTAGTCAAAGAAACTATGGGGAAAAATAAAAAAGGGAAAAGTATCCATCAAAGATGTCCACAAAATAAAAAGAAGGCTTCTCAAGCGACGTATAAAGTATATCAAGCAATTGGTCCTAATTCCATGCACACTTCCGTATCCACCCATCATTGCTCATCTTCCCAAGTTTGGAGAGTCAAACATTCCAAACTATCAACCAATCCATCTCCTATACCTAAACACACTCCAACCACGCCTCCATGCATGATATCCAATTATCACATTGACCATGTATTGGCAATAACCCTTCATCATAAGGATTCAGAAGGTACTTTATCGCGATGTGCTCACCAAGACAAAGTTAACTCTGGTATCAACAAAGTAGATCAAGAATCTCAAAATTTGTATTCAAGTGCATGTATCTTGGCAAAGTAGCTTCTTCAAGAACGATATCGATGGCACATTATGACTAGGGGCATCTACATCAACACTACAAGTTGATTCAACATGAGCTTAAAATCTTTCAGAAAAAACCAAAAATATCAAAAAATAATCAAAATACAAAAAAAAAAAGGATTGAAAATAGTAAAAAATAAAAATTGTCCTCTAGTGAAAACCACTATGGTGGCACTTTGGACAGGTACCATGATGAAAACCTAGAAAACAAACATTATGTGTAGAATTGAGCATCTATGTGCGCTATTTTAGGTGGAAACATCTTATCCCATCCATAATAAATCCAACATTCCATCCATCTCATCCACAATAAATCCATTCATCCATGAACCATTTATCCAATCCATTTTCATCCATCTACATCCATCTTCCAAATTATCTTGATCTTGAAAAATTTTGGTGCACACTTTACACTTGCTTATGGTAAACATCTTGACATGGGTCATTTTCATTAATCTTATCCTACCTAGCATTATCTAAGCCATGAAGCATTATCCAAATGAGTATCCTCTATTTGAACACCTTATCTTATCGCAAGATAATCCATATCCCTCCATCCATACACCTATCCAATTATCCATCCATGATATTCCATACATTGCTAGACATTGGGGGAAGATAATCATATCTTTCTTCGGGAATAAATATTGATCTATATCCTCCCACTTATGTGATGATCCAAACATTGGCAAATGTAAAATCAAATTGGTCAAAGCATTTGTGAGCCAAAATCCAAATCACTAGCCCATGGTATATTTTGATGAGAAGACATTCCTTATCAATATTCATCTTTCATCGAACATCAATCCAAACAATCACTATCAGTCGCATCTAATGTGTGCTTCAACATCACATCAAATCATCCAAAACAACTTTTGTTCCAAAACCAAACTTCAAAATCCTGATCAATCAAATCCAATCAATCCATCATCATCTCAGGATATCCTTCCCAGAGCTCATGTTGCTTAACACTATCTGTGCATTGTTGTGGATCCTCAACAATGTTATCATCATAAAATCCAATCAATCCCTTATCATCTTGGGATATCCATCCTAATCCTTGTGTTGCTTAACACTATCCTTGCATTGTTGTGTATCCTCAACAATGTTATCATCATCAATCCATTGATCTGATCAATCAACCTTAGCTTGGTTTTCAAAAAAATGGCAAAATAGAGCACTGATATCATCACATCCAAATCATCCAAATCATGCAAAAATCCAAAAACATCCAAAATCATATCAAAATCCTAAAACACTCAAAAAGTCAAAAAAAGCATTAAAAACTTGGTCATCCGAACTACATCGTCTTTGAGCTTAAATATAGGCAAGGCTAATCTTTGATCAGCTCCCAAGACACAAAATCCAAAAAAAATCATAAAATCTCAAAAAAGACAAAAATATTAGAAAATTGGGAAATCAAAACATTTGTAAAATCTTAAAAATACCAAAAAAAGCCTCAAAACATTAAAAAAAAAACCCAAAAAAATTCATCTGTCTCACCCACAATAATCAATCATCCATAATAAATCAATCATCACCTTAATCCTTTGGAAAAACAAATAGAAATAATCACAACAATCAACAAAAGAAAACTTCAAATGCAAAATCAAAATCAAAACAAGAAACTTTTAAATACAAAATCAAACTCTTGATCATTTGCAAACATGTCAGTCAACCTTATATCAAAAGCCTATCAAACAACTTATCAACCCACCATCATCCTATACAATGCATGTCCTAGGATATATCATTCTGACAATGGGCATCATTTTGGATATCAGTTTGGATTCTTATCCCAACCAAAACACATCCCCTTGACTTGCGGTATGAAGAACATTGACTTGTTTGTGTACTTGATCTTTTCTTTTTGATTTATCTTATTGTGCTCACTCCAATGACCTCTCAATCATGTCTAATCAAAACTATTTAGAGAGAAAGGAATGGGGCATCAATCATTATCTTTTTTCTGTTTTACTTGTTGGATGTTCTTGTAATATAACTTGGAAAATACTTGCTTTGTTAGGTATGTCCTAGCAAGGTTTTCATATGCCAGGTGTGAACATGAGTACTCCTATCTGATTTTTGAGTCAAATTTCATCACACTAGGTACAACGCAATTCTAGTTCTTTATACCTTGATGCATCGTGCATGTGTGTGTAATCAAACATAAGGTAATTGTCCCTTTGAAAATCTAAACTCCTCAGCAAGTAATCATCATCATCATCATCATCATCATCATCTCATGTCTTGTTGGAATCTCTTATTTCTTTTATCTCTTGATTTTCACACTAACATGGTACCATGATAGTTAATCATAAATCATCACTAATGAATCCATCCTACATCCATAAACCATTTGCATATCATATCATATCATATAAGAAACATTGATCATCTCGCATGTATGGCATTTCATCATTGCATAATATAGATTGGTTATTCTAAGCATCTCATAAAACATACATTTATCATCCATTTACATAATCATAAAAGCATCATCATATCATATCATGTGCATCCATATCATACATGCATCATCATATCATCCATTACATATAAACATCATAATCATGTCATTTATATCATCAATAATGTAACTGTCATCGTACAAATCAGGATCAAGGGTGTGTAATATATCAAAATAGACATGAAGCTACCCATGGAGGATGAATTGTCTACATCATCAAATCTATCTACATAAAGCATTTGAGTTGAACTAATCTTGAACCTCTTTTTCACAAGATCACCCTCAAATTGAACTTTTCGATCAATCTCTTGAGGGGGCAGTATACCAACGTAATTCTTCATTCGTTGGGACAACAGTGGGGCATCCAAAAAAATTAGAGAAATTTTGAATTTTGATCAAGACAGTTTATTCTTTGAATCAATGCAGCAAGTACGTTGCTTCAAAGAGGGGAAAAATGTAGACATGGAAAATATACCAATCACACCTGATCCTAATTTTATGAACACCATTTCATCCTAAATCACCCTTCAGTCTAACCATTTAATTGAATACCCTTATTTGCTTAAATCCCTAAAGTCTCATTAAATTAAATAAATTAAAACCTTATTTCATTTAATCTAACTTTAGCTCCTTTAATTAAATAAATTAAAAATCCTTATTTAATTAATCCTTTTATCATATTCTTCTCATATTTGATTCAAATCAACCCATAAATCTAAGTGAAATTTGTCACATCATCTAATCCTTCATTAAATTAATTAACCTTTGATTAATTTAATCCTAATTCATGTCCCATCCTCTAACTTTTGCCACTTGCACATGAAAATAGATTTAATTCATTTATTAAATTCCTATTTTCTCTCAACATGGCATAATAGAGAATATTCCTTCAAATTTGAATTCAAAATCCAAGTGGACTTTGTCCTTCCACCAAGGAATTTATTTCATCGTACAAGTCCTTTTACATTGAGCCAAGTGGCCATTACTCCATTTGACTCTCCCTCCACCTTGTCATTTCACTATTTTCAAATTTCAAATTTATGCATTTATGGGCACATTCATCAGAATGTGCACATCCTCCATCCATTCACATGTTGGCAAGTGGCATCTTTCCATTAGTTGATTCTTAGTCCCACATTGCTCCATTTTGGACATCTCTTCAACTTGATTTTCTATAAATAAGAGGCTTTATTCCTCATTTGATCATCCACAATTTTAGCAAAGTTATTATAGTCAAATCCATAGAAATCTTCATCCATTTTCATCCAATCTTAGCTAGGGTATG
Organism: Sequoia sempervirens; assembly: GCA_007258455.2. Classification (NCBI taxonomy): domain Eukaryota; kingdom Viridiplantae; phylum Streptophyta; class Pinopsida; order Cupressales; family Cupressaceae; genus Sequoia; species Sequoia sempervirens. Next base: position 230,468,277 of record VDFB02379711.1, on the reverse strand, counting down.
CAGATTTTCATCTTGGAGAACACTACAATCATCCAAAAAGTGGATCACATATTCATCAAATAACCAAGTCTTGCATTAGGAGTTGGGAAAGGGCCAATTTCCACATCAAATTAGCACCAACTCCCCCAAGAGATTAAGAGTTTGCTTTGTATTTGACTAGAATTTAACATGTTTGGTTTATGTTTGTTTATGTTCTTCATTTCATTCATTTTCTTTACAATTCAAATGGATTTCTTGGGGAATCATGATACTAACTTGCATTTGATCTAATATGGTGTTTGTCTCTTGTGTTTATGCAGGTTTTGAACCTTGGTTCATAGATGGCAGTAGTCACAATTTGGTAGTTGGTTGTGCACACAATTTCCAGTCACCCAACATTATTTCACATAAGAAACTATTTTTCCCAGTGTGTTAATGGATTTGTATGATTAATCTGGAGGCCATTTGAGGTAGGGTCTTCCTACCATGTACATAATAGAAGTTTTTGTTGTGTTGGTAGTTTAGGTGCTTTCTTTTCTTGCTTTGTTCTATTTTTGGCTTGGTTTGTGCTTCATGCTCTTTGACCTCGTTTCCCAATGAATAATGACTGGTCCATGCTTGAGATTCTAGGTCCCTTGCTTAATCCTTAATAGTCCTTGTCCCCAGTCAAATCCACTATTATCCATAAAAGTTTCCCCTAACTTGAACTATTCAGGTTGCTCTCTTTTCTTTTCACCTAAGTTCAAGACTTAAACTTGCATTCAGGCAGAGTTTTGTTGTCTTCATTGAACTTGGGTGAGGGTTTTGTGTGTTCCTCAAACCTCTCATTTTACCATTTACATTGCTTGTGCCTCACTAGGCAGTGATGTCTTACTATTTTTGAACTTGTCTTGCCTCAAGGTGGATGTACAAATATTAATAACCCAATTGATGAGTTGTCATAGAAAATTCACCCTCAAGTCTTTCCTTGGGTGAACTTTTTTAGGCTATCTCAAACCTAGGAAGGGTTTTATTAAGTTGTGTGAACCACCAATTTTTCCACCTAGAAGAGTTTTGGTGATTAACTTAATCGCGGTCAGCCTATTCATTTAACTAATGAATTATATAGAATGGAAAACAACATTTTTTAAGCATGATATGAATAAGAAACAAATGAATCCATACATGTAAAGATACAATGGTATCAAAAAGAGATATTTTATTTATATATATAAACTTTTTTACATTGCATTGGCATTACCAAAAACTACCTAGTTCAACTGCAAAATTTAGGTCATGGAGAAAACAAAAACAAAGAGACATTTCTTCTCAGGTACATAGAGTGGACATCAAGACATGAATTCCCTCAGTGACAACTTGTAGGTGTTCAACTTGAGCTAGTGACAGTGAATTCTTGTGTGACTGGAAGAATTGTGCAAAAATTCCTATGTCATTCCTTACCACTCCTATGCACAGAAGAGCCACGACCTCCTCCAGAGTCTCATCTTGAATAGATGACGCAATGCATATAACATTAGCTATTAATCCATTCTAAGGATAGTAGCTAAGCTCGTTAATTGCCACCTTCACATGATGATGAAATTCAGGTTTCACTAGGTGCTTCAGTGCTCTCATGCCCCAGTTACAATGACCAAAAGTATGGATGACTATATAGATAAAGCGCTCCAACATAGTTGTGTTATGCACATGAGCCTAGCCCAAGAATGCCTCGCCAAGGATGCTCTGGAGCACTTCTTATTCCACCTCACTCTACACTATGAAGAATTCTTTCAGTTGGTCCGAAGTGTGCCTAAACAGTGGACTACACTCAATTTCCTCCACGACGATGTAGTCATTGGAAAAATTACCATCAATCTGAGAGCTTACCATATTAGATGCAACTGATTGCAGTAGAAAGATGGCGGTTAAATTTATATAGTTTTGGCTAGACATGGGTGTATTTTCCTAAGCTTGATGAGATGTTAATTTAATTCACATTTATGGATGGCTTGCATCATTTTGAATTGAAATTTCCCATCAAGCAACAAACATGTGCCAATGCTTGATATCCCTATGTATTGCACATTGATGGTCAGTGGTATGATAGGTCCTTTGGTGCTTGTTGGTGGGATCATGATCAATTTTCTTTGTAGATACCTATTCCTCTACAAAATTCAATTATTCTGACCAACTCCTCGAGAAACATTTGGAATACAAGAAGTTGTTGCTTTAGTAACAACTTTGATGCCCATCCAATGACTTTAGCTATGTTATAAATTTGATATTATAGGGGATGAAAGGGGACCTTTTCTTTGGATACACCTGGGGGTGTTATCGAGAATAAAAATACATTTATTGTAGATTGTAATGATTTATAATCTGTGTGCTATGAATTAAATGATGCTTTGTATGTCTTGGCATTATGCATATGATATGGCCATGTCTTCTTTGAAAGATAAGCTATATAACATTCATTTATTGCAGTCTATTTTATTTGCATTGATTTGATGGCCATGAGTTTTCAATCTTTGTATTGATTATGAATGGCTATGTCCTCTGCTTCCACATTAGTTTCATATTTATGAGCTAAGGTTAGTCACCTTTTCTGCTTTTTGGTTAAAAGCATACCTATTTCCTTTGAATTAGATTAATTCATTGAAAATTTAGTGAGGGAGCTCTACCTTGAAAAATTTCAGTGAAAAGCCACAAATTATGCAATTGTGGACTTCTCAAAGTTGTTAGTGGATTTCAATTGGTGCTAAATCTGGGTCTAGAGTTATTATTTAAGCATATGTGTCAAGAGCCATTCCATTCGCTAACACCTATTTTAGAATTAGTGTAACTAGCCTAAATCAAATCTATAGAGTTTGTGTATTACTTATATTCAGTATGTATCTATTTTACTCTAATGGACACTTGAATATAATATCTCCACATGTAATAACAATATATGGTGTTTTATACTCATAAATACTATGTGTAAAAGATATATCATAATTTTCAAAGGAATGAGGTGCCTTACAATAATATCATGATAGCCATACCCTATATGATTGTGTGTATCAAAGTTGTCAAGGAATATACATTAATTTGAAGATGATTTATAGAAATGGAAAAACATAAATCTTATAATTGTTAATCTCCATGTCAAAAAAATGAACTCACATTAATATAGATCATTCAAACTAAAAGAGAATTTATTTCTATAATTTATAATGGATGCAATTTTATCACTAGTGATAGTGAAATTATAATCAATAAGGTTAACCACTATGATAGTCAGTTGAAATGTGGAGATATGAAATTATGTGGAGATAGTAATCAAACTCAAATAAAATGTTCGAGAAATTTTTTTCATAGAATCTAAATAGTTTTATAATACAAACATATTTTAAATTTTGTTTAGATAATATTTTTATTTGATTGTGTTTATTAGGGTTTGAATAATTTTTTTGATAATTTATTTTTCACAAACCCTGATTTTTGTAATCAAGCCATTTAAAACATTGAAACTTACATGCTAAGTGTTTATTAGGGTTTAATTAGGTTTTGAGGGTTACAATATTTTATGATAAATCCTAATTTTTATCTTCAAACTAGATTGAAAACTCTAAAACCTAAATTATAAGTGTTTAGTATGGTCTACATAGTATTTTTAGGCTATTGTTTTAAAATAAACCCTATGTTTTAGCATTAAACTATTACATATCCTAAATGGTAAATTTAAAATTTAGGGTTTAGAAATTATGATTTATGGCATATGGTTTATAATAGGCTTTTCATACTAAGGTTTAGAGTTTGGTCTAGGATATCAAGATATCATAAATTATTCTTTTATAGTAAAAATAGGGAAAATAGCTCAAGAAACCAAAAAATGTTATATTAGAGAAGTATGTACCTAAAAATCCTAATAATTGATTATCTTGGAGGGAGAATGTGGAATCAAGGTGATTTTGTGGGTACCAAATGTGATATTCATATTTCCTTTCTCTTCCAAGCCATATTTTACGATTGAAACAAAAATAAATAGAATTGGTGACAAGAAATATAATTAATCCTTTTTAAGATGAATATCTATTAGGAATGTGTCTATGTTAATAATGAATCTTTGAACCTAAATGAATAATAATTATTAATATATTTATGTTTAGGTTTGACCTTCTAAAATGAAATAAATATCTATTATTTTAAAATTAATATCCATTTTTTGAAGTTAATATCCATTCCATCCAAAAGAGATTGCACCATAACTTTTTTACTAAAAGCGGATCTAAATTATTATTTTTATCCTAAGAAGAAATCAATTTGTAATTACCACTATCATTAGAAACCTTCATCATGGATGTCTCTATTATAGCTAATACCAAGATATGAGGTGAATAATAAAATAATAAAATCCCTCAGCCACTGACATGACATGGATATACAAGGATATACAAGTACATGCATTCCAAGTATCTTGGAGATTTGATCTTATACTAGTATTATAATTTTTTAATATCATCTTAATCCTAACACATAGGAATGAGGAAAACCAAGGGAACAAATAATAACAATAAAAGGTATAAAGAACTTAGATTGAAATGGTTGGAAATAGCATAAAATAAAAATATCATAAGAATTATATATTTGAGAAGGAACATACCTATATTTGCAAGTTTGTTATTGTAATTCAAGTTTTAGACCTAGTTTTCATTGTAATCCATAGAAGTAAAGCATATTGTTGTATTTTAAGATAATGTGTCAATAAGTTTATATTCATCACATTTCTTATGTGATGTGAATTTGACATGACTATTTAAATATGTAATTTTTCTAAGTGTGTTAGGCTATATGGTTGGATGATCCTTAATTAGATTCATTGTCCATTATTATTGTTGGAAAATAGTCAGCAGTACCCTTGAGATTCGTGACATGGCTTAACCGCCTATTGTGAATCCATTAACTCTGGTAGTTGTATCGGGCATTAACAGGTCAATCTTTTGGTGCAACAACAACTGTGGGCCAACAAGTGGTATCAGAGCCAAAGGTGTTGGGTTCAAATCCCCTCAGGTAACACTAAGGGGGAGATTGTTGGCAAATGGTCAGTGCTCCCCTCGCGATTCGTGACATGGCTTAACCATCTCACGTGGATCCATTAACTCTGGCAATTGCATTGGGCATTAACAGGTCGATCTTTTGGTGCACCAACAACTATGGGCCAACAATTATACTAGCGTTAAATTCAAAATACAATAGATAATGTATAAAATCATAGATTTATCACCTTTAATATCAATACAAAAGAATAATTATTAGTTTTTTAATGCCAAAGAAAATTCAATGTGTGAGAAGAGTGATAGATATAAGGTTTTGACACTTGAGTCGAGTCATTTTAACATTAATTCTTCTATTTTGATTCTTTGGGAGGATAGAACAATACAATGTAATGTGAAAATGAATTTTTATATTTGGCTAATGTTTGAACCTTCAATATTTATAAAGTTGTATTTTTCATGTTGTATGACTAAATAATTATGTTGGTTGTATAAAATTTGTATTTTGATAATGATTTTGGAATGAGGAGCACAAGGGTAACTCTAACTATAATTTTTTATGATTTTTGGTTTCTGACGGTTTATTGATTTATATTAGTGCTTGTGCACATGTCTCCTTGTAATTTTCTGCCCTATTTTCATATTTCTATTATATTTACATCATGTTAAGCATATGGTACCACATAGTGAATCTTCTTAAGCTATATAAATAATTTTTAGAAGGTTTTTTTTGTTTCAAGTCAACAAGTTTACATACATTTGTAATAAAAACTAAGGAATTTCTATCCCTTTACTATTTAGTGGACCATTCTAATTCAACCATACTCTTATAATTGTTTTATTAGACCAATGTTTGAATAATACCTATGTTTCGTTATCCATGATTATTTCATAATTAATATTGTGTTAATTTTAACATTGCAACTATAGGAAATGTTTAAATAGAAAAATTGGTAGCTTATTAAACATTACCAGTTATCAATTTGTACTTCAAAGCTAGTTTGATACTTCCATAGCTAAAGCTAGTATTGATGTTTATTAATGTTGTAATGGTAAAATTTGCATATCCATGGTAATTAAAATTTAGTTTTGGGTCCATTTTAATAAAATGAATTAATATTATTATATACATAGAAATGGCACAATCTTGTATAAATTTGGGCTTCTTTCTTGAACTATTATGAATCCCTATTTATGCATAGTCTCACATATTTGATCTCATTTGCAAATATTTTCATATATTTTCTACTTTTTTACACCTACCTTTGCACTTATTCCTACACATGTTCATTCCCCATTTATAGATGAACAGTTTCTTGTTTGAAGTCAATATCTTGAGAAGTAGGATCAATCCCTCAACATGCATAATTGATGCATAATTTTAAAATTGAATAATTGTTGAGTCTCACTTATTTCATTACCCTTTATGGCCCACCTACATACATATTGGTTAAATTAATTGCTATGTTGGTACTGAAAGGAAATTAATATACATTAATTATCTAGTGATTATTCATTGAAAATACTATACATTAGAAGGAAAATTATTCTAGGAACACTTTTCTTCACAACACTAGATGTAATACCAAAGAGAATGTGCATTCATTCATTAGTGATTATTCACTAAAAAAATCTATTTATTACAAGGAAAATCATTCTAGGAATATTTTATTTTGGAGGAATAAAATTAATCTAAATTATCCACCTTTACATGACTAAAGAGTGTTGTTTTTTATGGACACTAGAAATGGATGCTTCACTTCCTTGTCCACAAAAATGGATACAAGGAGAGGCATTTTATTTTGCAACATTCACATTCAAGGACACCTTAGAGATCTCAACCCATAGAAGGATGTGAGAGATATGACTATAAGGTATCCTTGAAAATGATTGAGACAAGAAAGGGGTTCACCATCAAGTGTAAACTTGGAAAATATAAAATGTTTGAAAACACAGTGTGATATGTAAACTAACTCTAAATGACCTAGAAAAGTAAATGAAAGAAAACAAAAAACTATAAAATTGAAAGTGTGCACATGGAAACTTGTAGAGACTTGGATGGAGACTAGAAATGCTACTAATTCTAAAATTTTGGCCAATTGGGACTCTTTTGCCAATCTAGGCGAATCAATCCCAGATCGAAGTTTCTGCATAGGAACAGGTTTCTCAAGAAAATGTTGCTGATTCTAAAATTTTGGCCCATTGGGACTCATTCGCCAATCTAGGCGAATCAATCCTAGATCGGAGTTTCTACATAGGAACAAGTTTCTCAAAAAAGGGTATCCAAAAATGCCAAAATCTCAAAATTGACCAAAAATGACTCATTCACCACTTGTGGTGAATGAGTCTAGTTTGGATTTTTTGGAATTCAAAGTTTTGATCTTCACCTCTCAATTTTCTCTTTTTGTACCTCTAGGTGTCTGGATTTGAAACCTTAATTTTCGGTACTATGACTTTTTGTAAAGATTTTGACCTTGCAAGTAGGGAGATGACTCCAACAAGTTTGAAACCTATTCTTCAATCATCTCCAAGCCTCCAAAGCACCTAGATCTACAATCACACAAGGAAAAAGAACAAAAGTGTTGATTGTTAGGGAATAGGGGTTTACCTTTGTCAAACCCCTTTTAGGTAATTAAACCAAATGATGAAATAAGATGATGAAGCATGAACATGAAGTAATAGAATTAGAACCTTGCCATGATGATGGATCTTAAATTGTTGCAACAATTGATGATGAATATGCCCTTAAATGCCTTAAAATTGATCTTGAAAGCTATCTTGATGACCTTGTGAAGACTTGGAGTGCTTAACTCTTGCTTGCTTAGCTTAATGACTTGAATACATGATGCTTGGATGAAATAAGCTCAAATGGGACTCATTCACCATCATGGCCGAATGAGTCCCACTTGGATGGGACTCATTTGCCCAAAGTGGTGAATGGGTCCCATAGGGGCTATCTTGCTTGCCAAAATGTCAGGGAATTGAAAATTTAAGCTCTTATGTTGATCTAGTAGGTTTTTGATCAAAATATGCCTCAGGATGCACAATATGGGTTCATAGGGGCCTATTAATGATGATATCAAGGTCATAAATGCAAGGAGGCCCAAAGTCAAATGTGAAAGTGTAAATAAATACACTTTACAACACTAAATTAAGGAAAAAAATGAGTCTATTTAGCTTAGAAGGGCCCTAAATCCCATGTGAATGTGTAGAAAAAATTACAGCACTAGATTAGGTCCACTTTATTTACAAGCCTCTCAAATTTGATGTGGAGATGTAAACAAATATATTTTACAGCATTAAATTAGGATAGAGTTAGGTTAATTTAGCTTAAAACGGGTGCAAGACCTAATGTAGATGTGTAAAACACCTCACAACACTAGACCAAGGAAAATTAAGTCCAATTTATCATTAATTATTCCCAAATCAAGCAAGGAAAGGGTGTACTTTTTCGGTGGTCACATCTTCAACCATTGCATGATTTTAAAGCCTAGTGTAATCAAGCAGTTTAACCTTAGAGAACCTGGCCCTTGTGATTTGATAATCTCCTAATATATTTTTAAATATCACCAATCCTTAACAATTACAATATAGTACATGGTTACACATTACATAGTAAAAAAAATACTATATTTTAGATTAAATATATGGAACAAAGATCATTTCCACCTACAAAAGTGTCCTAAAACTAAATGATCAACCAACAAACTATTCTAATTCTAAAGTAAAATATAGCATGAGCTTTTATGATGAAATCTGTTCAACTAAGAAGTTGTGATGTTGGAACCTTACACTCAATAGTACTTGATCCCTAGTTGGCTCATTTAAAACTATTCAACTTCACGAATAGACCAAGAACGCATCAACACAAATAATCAATTTAAATTGTGAATGAACCAAATCTTCAACTATTGTAGGTAAATTTGTTGGATTTCTGACATTGACAAAAGGATCATTAATGAAAGATTTTATATCATCCACAAAACTTATATTTACCTGCTACAGAGCACAAGTCTTTGGTCTGAAACCTCTTCAACTAAGAAGTTGTGCTGTTGGGACCTTGCCCTCAATAAGACTTGATCTCTGGTTGGCTCATTCAAAACCATTCAACTACACCAATAGACCAAGGACCTAGCAACAAGAAAGCTAAATTTAGTTTCAAATCACTCAACTATGGTAGGTAAATTTGCCTTGATACAGATCATGAACCTTTAGAACCTTACACTCAACAAGATTTGATCTCATATAAATCAAATATCGATTGACAATAAAATGAATTTTAATTCCAAATCAACTGAATCGTCAGCTATTGTAGGTAAATTTGTTGGATTCCTGACATTCAGATAGTTATTTAAATGTATGCAGGCTCTGCCAGAAACACTGGAAACAGTACATGCTGTAATTTGCGAAGCAGTTGCCAATTGATGTAGCGACAGTTCAGTTAGAAACTAAGTTTGCCGACATGGTTGCCGACTTATTAGAAACCGTAGGTAGCTCATACCCAGCCTTAGGTAACAATAAATGATTGCAGTCATAATGAATAGTCTCGTCAGTCATTGAAACCAACTGGAAGTGAAGATTCGAATTTTTTGGCGAGTGGCAATCGGACATTACAAACTTTCCCTTTCAGGCTGCAACGCCTGCTCGACGAAGACGACAGGGCTCTGACAACGTTGAATAAATTAGCCATTTTTGGTCTGTTCGATATTTTTGTTTTATTGGGATTTGCTGACTACCAGATACATAGGTCGTATCTATTTCCCTGCATGTAATATATGTTTCCGTTTTTCAAAGCTCGCTTCCTTCTGTATTACATTGCCTTGATGCATTTGCAGTATGAAACGTATTGGACTGAAAATGTTCAACGCTAGAAACATTTATGAGGCACACCACTTGAGGGAGGATGAAACTTTTGTCTGTAGTGCCAGTATTAAGCAGGTCTTCACAGAAACCTTAACCAGCAGTACAGTAGGAATTGAGTTTCAGAAAGGAAAAGGAAGGAAAGGTTTTCTTATAGTCTAAATATCAAGTGATCTGGTTTTGGATCTACAGATAGTTTAAAGTATATGAGACTGTCTCGTACTCCCAGTATGAAGGAGGCACCTAGTTCTGCTTCACAATATCAGATGTACATACGCTACACCCTACTACCCCCTGCAAAATAGAAAACACATGCATATATACAATAAATGATTGCAGTCATAATAAATAGTGTTGTCAGTTGTTGAAATTCAATAGAAAAGAAGATTCAATTTTTCTGGTTCAAATGACAATCACTCACCATACACATTTGACCGTATTATTAATTAATTGAAAATCTAAACCATAAATTTAAATTAATCAATATGTCAATATTTAATGTATATAATTTCTCTCTCATAATGAAATTCAGTAGTATAAGTACAAATGGTAGACCATATGTAGCAGTTATCCATTACCAATCTTTACGTTCCTGAAAGTCACATAAATTTTGAAATGTGAAAGGTGAAAATTTATTGAGAAAGAAATGCTTTCTAGTCTTTATAGAGATATGTCATGTCTTGAGGTGACAGATGCTTATGAATGCTTATAAAGTGACTTAAATTTTTATCAACGTGTTTATCATGTAAGTATATTTTGATTATGGATTAGATTGTCTATACAGCCGTTTAATGACTTGAATAATAAAATATTTTTAATTATAGTTTAAGAATGAAAATCTATTAAGTGTAGTGGGTGTAAATATAATTTTTTAATAAGTTAATGGGATACAATTAACTCTCTAAATTTAAAATTAGATGTTACATAATATTCTTTTCTACTAATTTATTAAGTATATAGGAAAAAACACTTGTTTTCAATCATTTGGTTTTCAGAAGACATTTTTCTGTTTGACACATAAAATGCATATCATAGTCTATCATTAATACCAATTACTTTTGGGGCTTCCAATCAATTTTATTAATAGTTCTTCTATTTTTTAAATGGAAACTTTCATTAAAGAAGTTATACTCCATGAATTATTTTTACCCACACTAGCATCCTTCATGAAGAAAATTTGTTAGAGAATATTTTTTAATTTTCATTAGTAATTTTTTTTAAACTTTCTTTGGATTAGTAGTGCCAATGTAATTTTTAATGGTCATTATATTAGGTTTTTAGTTTATGTTGCTAGTATCTATGTTGAACTCCTTTTAGTATGTTTTAGATGGTTGTATCATTATAAAATAGTATTCCAAATTTGGTTCTCTTGGTTGATATGTTGACATATTATTTAATTTTTTTACATTAAAAATATATAAATATATTTATTGCATAATTAAAGCCTATTTATTCATTCCATGATTTATTTTATAGATATAGGGTATTATATATTATCAAAATCATAATGAATATACACATTCACTTGCATGATATACACCATCTATATGTATGATATAAAAATGAAAAAAAAAAGATGAATAGATTTAATTGACATTATTTTTCTCTTTCAAATAGAAAAATTCAAATATCTTTAAATGGGTATCATGCTTGGAGAGCTCTGTCGCTTGCATGACATGTGAAATTACATAAAAAATGTATTAGAGTGATAACATATAGATTACATTTTTAACACCCCTTATAAACTTTATTTTATCGCACAATTTGATAGAACAATTTTTTTATGTTGATGAAAATGAAAATACTAGGATTAAAAATAAAGGAGAATAAACCTCAAGAACATATTTTGTACATAAATACATATATATCTAAGTTATGTTATAAATTTCATAAACCATAATACCCATTTTTTTAAGATACTTTTTATAGATTTTGGTTCTAGAAGATCATTTTGAAATACTAAAATCATTCCAAAAATATATAATAGTGAGATAAAATATATTGTGAATGGCTATTAAATTATACAAGAACCCTTTAAAACTACTCAGTATGCTCAAGGAATCCACTTAATTATTTTACAAATGTATATCACAAATTCCCTTAACTTAGTGGTATGGATAATGACGCTTTATTAGGTCATATTCTCCATAGTATATATGAACGCTTTGTGCTAAAATTAAAAAAACACAAATTCTTAAGAAACCATCGGAAATAGGTGAAGGTTCCATTTCTCAAATCTATATAGATAAAATTGAAATAATGGAATGATTAGAAGGACTAGAGAAACAAAGTCAAAGTTGATAATATATCTATAAAAATTTCATAAGAGAAAGAAAGAGTTCTAGGAGAAAATAGGGAAAATGGTTCATGATAATAGGTTTGTAAAATAATATTATATTATTATAGATCACATAAAAAGAATAATATAAATCAAATTAGGTTAGAATGCATTAGAAAAATACCTCATAAAAAGTTTATTTTCTCATCTCAATAAAAGTAATAGCTCATTTTTAAAATTTATTGGAAGGGGAATTTATAAGGACCAGCAAGAGCTTAATCTCATGCTAAACCTTTTTTTTTCAAATAATATTGTAGAGTACAATAGAGGTACAAAAAAAATTCATATAAATTATGATATTTTCTATGATACAATTCATTCTTTTAATAATCATATACTATTTAGTTCTAGCTTAATTATAAGAGAAAAAAGTTACAATGTTTATTCCAAGTTTGATTGTAAATAAGAATTCTAGCAAATGAAGATCAAATAATTGAATATGTATGAGACTTCATTTTCCATTCTGCAAGTATTATATTAATGAAATATAATTCCTTTTGGTTTGACTAAAAATTTGGCCTATTTTTATAGAATAATGTAAACAATATTTGTAATTATTTTTTAAATTTATAAATGATTATATAATTATATTCTCTAATTTAATTGTTGAACATATGCAACATTTAGAATATTTATTTTGTGTATTAAAAAATAATTACATATAATTATGCATAAAGAACAATTTGATCAACATCACAAAAAATGGTTTTATTAGTTTATACCTTAGCTAGGGGATGATTAGGCTACAACATCATATTTTTACTGGGATACAACACTTCCCAAATATAATTCAAAAATCCCTAGCATGTTTTAAATATGTGTTTCCATTCTATGAGGACTTAGTAATCACCAAATGAAATTTATGGAGAATCCTCAAATTAGGACTACAATGGGATGCCATAGTGAAAAACTAGTTGAAAGGATTAATAAGATAGATTTAGAATGGAGAACAATATAAGATATATTTATGAATTTTTTATGTAGTGATGCATATGGTACTACATGGTCTAATGTGTTGACATATGGATTTTTTTTTAAAGAAGTAAATATATAGATATAGATCAAAAATCTTAACATTTTGAAAAATAAATTACTATATCTACGAGGAAGGGATATTTTTACTTAAAAGAATCATTGGAAAAATTAAGATATTTTTTGAGATGGATAAATTAATTTTATGAAAAAATAATTAGGATAGGAGAAACACCATGAAGAAGAAACATCAAAATGACTTATTCAAGTATTGGATTGACATATGGAATTTTGTATTCTAAGGTTATAATTTAACCATTCAATAGATCAAAGGAGAATAAAAATGTCTTGAATGGATTCTATCGGAAGAGAATTCAAAGTAACAAGAATATTCTTTTCAAATTTGAAACAAGAACCTATATCTTATTTAAAAAAAACAAATACTCTTGTGGATAGTTTGCATATGAATAGGAATTGTGTATTTTGTTTTAATATTACGTGATTCATAGAAGTACAAGATATGATTATTATCTTAAATTAAATAAATATAGTTATGAGATGCCTCTATTTTTAGCCTCATAAGGAGCTTTAGTTTTGTGTCTGTGTTTCTGTGTGTATATCTATATATATATACACACATAGACATTTAAGAAGGTTTAATAATATTTTATGGCCAATTTATTTAAGAAAAAATGCTTATAACATAAAAAAAATAGGTGTGATTACTAGTCTTAATTTTCGCTAATATATTTTTGAGAATAATGTAAACAATCATGGTGATGTATTACATTGTAAAATATGGGAACTCTTCTTTCGTAAGTACATAGTAGAACTTTTATGTAATTATTTATAAGGATTGAGATTCTATAGCCTTTCAGGGATATAATTTTATCCACTTGACTAGAATGGGAAACTAGATGTTATCATTTCAAATTGTTTTCCCAAACTAAAACTTTCATAGGTTGATAAAAGAAGAGAATGAGACTATATCATGAACATAATTTTCAGAAGATGATAGGTTGAATCTACGCTGACATAGGATTCGATGACCTTTCTCATGCGTTGATAAAATTTTGAATATTTTTTTTTACCTAAGATTAGTAAAGAGCATAATGGACACAAACATTATCTAAATAATTGACTACTTTTCTTGTTCATCAAGAATATATGTACATGTTTCCCCTATGTACAGTTTCTTTAAATAGTTACCATATTTGAGGTATATTTTTTATGCTCAAATAATCTTCTTGTATCCTTTAGATAAATGCAAGGGATCTTAGATATTCAACATTTGAAGTTTCATAGTCATGAGATAGTATGCTCTTAGCTTATGCTATCCATGTTATCTTGCTACAAAAAAATATATCTATAATATCTATAAGGAGTCCTTCTCAACTTAATTAGATATTATTATTTTTATTTCTATTGAAATGAAAATATTAAAACTTATAATTGAATACATGCTTCTTAGATTTTTGTTTATTAATATTTTAAATGATAAAATATCCTAAACATTTCAAATAAAGAAATCATTTTTTTAAAATAGTCATTAATTATGATGATTATATATTAATTTAAATAAAATCATATTTACGAATTATGATTATCATATATAGTGAGTTAAATTCTCATATATATACACACACACATGAGAATTGAACTCACTATATATGATAGTCATAATTGGTAAATATGATTTTATTATATATATTTGAGCCCTAAAATATATATAGAACAACCAATAGTGTCTTCAATGATAATAACTATTTTAAGTAATTTAAAACAAATAATTTTATTAGTTCATAACCACAAACCAATATTCCCTACCAATAATAGTGAAATAAGAAAAATAAAAATAAAAAATCATTTTTTTATTACTAACACATAGAGATCAAACAATGAAAAAAAAAGAATCATTTTAGTGTATTATCAAATAGATATCAAGTACAATATCTACATGCTAGATAAAATATAATAAAATAGAAATGATTGCTAGTCATACCCATTTATATTTGCAATAAATGCAACTTACCTATGAGTAATTATCTTCCTATCCACTCACTATCCAATATTATTCTTATTTCTCTACCCACAACTTCCTTTCATATCCCAAAATAATATTTGATGCCACGAATAATTTTCTCACAAAAAATTATCTCAATCTATATATGTAATAAACCCACATTATGTTTGGAACATCTCCACCTTCTACATAATGACATGAATAACTCCATACAAAACTGCTATGGACTACCACTACCTTGCTCAATAGGGCCTTCATATTGATAACAACCCTCTCTTTAATTTTTAACTTATTTCATTCTATTTAGTTAAGAAAAACATGTGCATATGTACACAAGCTAGGTACTCTTGGGAATAAATACATGAGATAGGTTTTATGGCATATATATATATAAAGAGTATATATGATATGGAAGGAAATTTTTGGTCAAACTTTTCATATTCTAAAGTGTTATATAAATTTAAGAACAAAATTATTAGATTTCATGTTTTAAGAGGAAAGGTCATAAGATATATATTTTTTTATACTTGATATTATGCCAAGTATACTATTAACCATTGATATTGGTATTGCAAGAACAATTATTTTAAATTAAAGACAATGAGCATCCAAAAATAGTAGTATATGATTCAAAATAGAAAAAGGATTATAATAATCAATGCATAATTATATTCCAAGTAAGATACTAAAACTATGACACTTGAAAAACTATTTGTATGCATTCAATTAAACAGAAAACTTGATTATCAACTATACACATACCAAAAAGATTAAAATTAAGGTTGAGAATATGAGGAACACCATCACAATTGTTGCAGAGCAAAACAACTGAATGGCCAGATACAATGCCATTATTATTAATGCTATGACTGAGAAGTTAGACAGAGCCCAATAGGGGTCTCTGGTCGTGGACCTGGAGGAGACCAATGGTGAAAGCCAGGAAATGGATGCTGGCATATCAAAGAGAACCAGAGCCAATCTGAAGAGAAAGACCCTCCCCACTCCAAAGATGATTCAAATTTTTAAAAAGGGAGTCCATGACATGCAGAATTTGGAGGCGGAGACAGAGTCTGTCCTCAAGACTTTGGGTTATTTGCAGCTGATTTTTTGTTGTCTGCCCTACTGGCCTTTTTTGCTTGACCTTTTAGGTCTGTTATAGTTGGCTACGGTTTGCTCCATCCTTTTCCTTTCTAGTAGTTGGTGTTTTATGTTGGACTTTCATTTCCTTTCATTATTTTTGTAAACTCAGTGGTTTCAGGCCCCTGTAAAACCCATTTTACCCTTTATAAAAAACTATACACATAACAAAATACAAATGACGTATGATACATGTGATTGTTTGTATTCCAGAAGCATTCTACATTGGCCTCCTATCCATAATTTATCACTCTCTTGGATGATTCTTTGCCTCTTTTGAATAAGAGGGAATATGCATCCCAACATCCACCTCATAGCCATAAAAAAATAGTTATTTCATAAACATCCTAAAATCAATAATTATAAATTATAAATAATCTATACAACATTATGTATTTTTTTTTTAACAAGCCCTTGGAGCCTATTTTGATGGGTCCTTGCTTTGGCACTTGAGTTTTATGGTTTTTTTTGTTGATAGCTCTATTTTTGCTACTAGTCTGTTAGGTTTGATTGTTCTAGCCTTGTTGTTTCTGACTTGTTGTGTTTAACCAGTCTATTTTGTTGATTTGTCCAACCTTATTGTTTTCTTTGTATGGGATCTGGGCTCTTCCCTCCTTACCTAATCAAAAGCATCATCTAATTAATATAGTACTAAATACATCATATCATCCAAGAATTTTTAAACAATCCTTAAGAATGAAAACATGTAGTCAAGATAATGTTATCAACTTTAAAAATTACAAAAAGGACATAATCAAGTAAAATATCATAAAGATGCAACTATTTATTCTTACAACAAAGGAAAATAAAAACTATGTATGTGTCTAATCAACTAAGTAATTACTCAAAAGGTCTCATCTAAGTTGTGTAACCAAAATAGACTACCACAAAAATTTCTTAGTGATATAAGTGTCCTTAAATTTTATATATGTTTGAAGTTTTTTTGTGATTTCTAATACGATATTTGATGTTCTAATGACACACATATCAAGCTAAACTTCATAGAGTTTATAAGTATTTTTAAGGTTGCTCATGGCATTTTATTATTGTAACATATTGAATATTTGTTTTGTATTCATGAATATTTTAAAAATGTTTTATTCCATGTAATTTATAATATCATTGGACCATATATTACTTACATACAATAACTCTTATGTGAAGGATTTTACATTCCTAATTTTGATTTATACTCTTTAGCCACAAGAATACCATCCAAGTTATTTTTCCATAAATTAGAAATTTATCTTAAAATCATTCAATTTATATAAAGGTGCCAATATTCCTATTGTGAAATATCCTATTACATCATACTAAAAAATTCAATGAATATAACCCTTTCATTTTATTTTATCTTTTGTGTATTTCTAGCTTACATAGCCCAATAAATTTGATTTGCATATTATCATATGAATGCCAATTAGCTAATAAACTTATAAAAGGTTATGTGTTGATATCAAATTTTTATGTATGAATTAAGCTTTTGAAACACAAGTAGCATCAAGCATACAATTATCCTTATTATTTGGTTACATACATATCTTTCTTGTATGCTAAGAGAAGTTACATTAACATTCATAAACCAACACTTTAAAGCTTAGGAAGAAACTTTGGAGCCATCTAGTACATAGTGTATGGTTTATGATCAAGTCTAGCAATATTTTCCTTTTCTATGTAATTATCTTATGATTAATGTGAAGGAACACCATCCTATGTTTAGCGACGATAAAATAAGAAGAATTATCCTACATTAGATGTTGACCATTTATTATTCATGATTTGTTAAATTTTATTCTTATATTTATACTAGCAAATATTCCTAAACTTAAGCATTAAATATTTCTTCCAAAAAATAAATTTACATATTTGAATGCAAGTAGAACTTGTATTAATGACTGAAGTATATAATATATTTGAACTTAATATTAAAATATATTAATCACTTTGTCATAACAAATTAGATTATTATGTTACAAGAATATGGTTAAAACAAGATGATGGGCGCTACGTCGAGCGGGAGAAGAAGGTCCAGTGGGAATGAAAATTTAAAATCTATTGAGGGTGTCGAGGAAGCGGATGACGATGGTGAGGTAGATGGTTAGTCTGGCATGTCTGGGTCTATGTTTGTTCTCCTAGATGGGCTTGTGGTGTTACTGAAATAGTGGTGGGTGAGATCCCTGCTCTTTTCAGGGATGGGCGCTGCTTGGAGTTCCCCGAAATCTTCTCATGTGGGATGTGTATGGATGAGGGCTTTGTTCCTATCCATGCTTCCGTTCTGAGGGTCTATGAGGATTTCAAAGCCCCTGTAGAGGGTGGTGTTGAGATCTGCTTGGTGGACAATGTTTCAAAGGATTTTGTTTCTTCTAACCCTCCCCTTTTCTTTATTATGTCTCCTGCTTCGGTCGGCTTTAGAGATAACTCTTCTTTGTCTGCGGTGGTTGGACTGTTGGGTTCCTTCTCTATGTCCCCCTGTTGGTGCTCTTCTATGGTGCTATAGGTGGGGACTCTGTTGATGCCTTGGGTTGGGGTTTCACAGCTATTGGTGCTGTTGTGGCTTTTGTTGGATGTTGGAGGGCAAGTCTATTTCCCTTTGTGTTTCTTGGTGCTGGGTGGTTTCCCATTCCACTTTACTGCTCCCTGCAAAGTGTGTGGGGTTGCTTGGGCTTCCTTGAAGTTTTCGGGTTGAAGAAGGGGCTTATTTCTAGTCCTACTTAGTGTAGTAGGATGGCTTGGGGGCTTTATTTGTTGGCCCTTTCTTCTTCTCACTTCTTTTGGGATGTCTGTTTCTTCTGTGCATTCACTGTGTGGTGGCTTGTTGGCATGGCTACGACTTGCTTTTGGATTGGAGTGTGGGTTTTCTTAGGCTTCCTTAGAGTTTCCAGTTTGAAGAAGGGGCTTATTTATGGTTCTTCTCAATGTAGTAGGATCGCTTGGGGGCTTTATTTGTTGGCCCTTTCTTCTTCTCATTTTTTTTTGGGTGTTCTTTCCTTATGCACTTTCTCTGATTGGTGGCTCTCCTTTGGTGGTTTTTCCAGCATAGTTGTGGTTTCTAAAGGGTAGGTGGATTTCATTTCCTATTTTCCTAGTTTGGAGAATGTTTTGGGATGCTGGCCCATTTGGTGGAGTGGTTATGCCACTCAAATTTGGATGTTATCTTCCATGTGCTCTGTTGGGTTTTGTGTGGACCTATGCTAGCATTAGTTGGAGTTTTACATGATGAGAGCAGGTGTCTTTCTTAATCCTTTGTTCATGGTTTTCCCCCATGTGCCTTGTTGTTCTTTGTTGGTGGTTGGAGGCTGATGCTTTGGTTGGACCATGTTGTGAGTATGGAGTTGGTGTTGGATCTGCTTTTTTCTTTGCTAAAGGTTTTGAGGGCTAGGTGGCTTTTAGAGACAGTTTTGAAGACCCAACTGTTACTGATGTTGTTGTTTGCTTTGATTCTCCTTCTCTCTTAATACTAGGTCTTCTTTTGAGGTGAAGACCTATCTTTTGGAGGTGGAGTCCTCTCCATCTCGGGTTGAGGTGTGTTCTGTGGTTGAAGGCCTCTTCCTGCTTTTCTCATTAAGGGGATTCCCATTTCTATTGAGGTGGAATGGTGGTCTGTAGGAGTGTTGTGTCTGTGGTGGGTGGGATGAGTTGGGTTTTTCCTCCTATAGAGGTGGAGAGTGCAATTGGATTTTATGGAAAACGTTTAGAACCTCATGTTCTTGTGATGATCTCTCCTATAGAGGGAGAGAGGGTCTGTTGTTGGGCAAGGTTCTATCTAATTTTGGGGCTCTGCTTATGCAAACCTATGACTTAGTTGTCTCTGCCAATGGTATGGAGAGACCAATCTACTTGAGTTTAAGGTCCCTGCCAAAACTTGGTTGTTTTGGGTCGTTGGTCCCGTCAAAACCAATAGGTTCTAGATCCATGTAAGATCTTGGTTTTGTGTTGGGCAGCTAGTTTTCGTTGTTGGTTTGTCTTTGTTTTGCTGTGGGGCTTTATTAACTTCTCTTTAGGTAGCTTGACCATCCTTGTTTGGGTTTCGGGTACCTTCAAAACCTGATGGTTTCAGGTCCATTCAAAACCTGTTGTATATGGTTTCAGGTCCATTAAAAATCTATTTTTTCTCCTTATAAAAAACAAATTAGATTATTATAAACAATTTTTGTATCTTTTATTATTTTTTACTTAATAATTTTTTAACTTTACATAAATAAACAATAATACTTCAAACTTACAGCTAACTGGAAGATAGATCTTTTATTTTCCATAGTATGAAGCAACACATTAAGCTTTGTAAACAACGAATATTAGCATTTAAAAATAAAAAATCTATTGATAATAACTTAATCATGAATTAGTAAAAAAATGATTACTCTAAAATATAGATTGCATAAATGATGTTACATGCTAGAAATTGAGTCGCTAATTCAAAAATGACCCCAAATTTGGGACTCATCCTTAAAGTTGCACAAATTTCCAATCGTAAAAGGTGTAGATTCAATCCAGACATCCCTTAGTAAATGACATACAACCCGAATTGCATTTACACCATCACGTACAATGTTTCTGACAAAATTTGAGCAACTTTAGGGAATTCTAAATCTATTAGTAGTAGTCTTCAACATTTAAAGTACAACCATTCAGTGGATAGTGCCAATCAGATATAGCAGAGAAGGGCTCCCAAAAATGTGCAGTGATTGTATTTGAATTAACAACCATACCTTTCCCAATCATTGCTTCCGCCATGCTATGATAGTCGACTGTGAAAACATCATTAATTTATTTTCTACACGAAGGAATTTGAATGATGTACTCTGCTGTTAGCATTGGGCTGTGTAGTTGCATATTGCTTTCACTCCCTGCAAGATTCACAGCATAGGTTATGTTCCGTGTGAAGAACATATCTGCTATGTTATCATTACCTGTTGAAGTGGCCGTTATAGAATTGAATGGCACTGCAAAGGTACATGGCATCGCCACTGAAGAAGACTGGTGATTCACGTAAGGCCCTAGTGCACAATAAACATTGTTGAGGTCTTTGCTGAAATCATTAATGGTGGTTAGAGCATCAGAACCACTCATTATTTGCTTGAAATTCTGAATGGGTTCTAGCACCTCTTGAGGAGCGTATTCTATTCCATTATGAGCTTCATTAGTTCCCAAGAGACCGCTAGCTATTTCTTCAATGTGAGATAATGTAGAACCACTTTTCTCCTGAAAGCTTTGCTATTTATGAGCTGGCTCGATTTTGGTTGTAATAACCCTCTTTCTCAAATGAGTGTTCCAGTAGTTTTTAATCTCATTATCAGTTCTGCCAGGAATGTGGCCTGCTATCAAAGACCACCTACAATTCATGAGTCAAGTTTTCTTTAACTACAACTGCGTTTTTAAGAACATTTCTAAGAAAAATTGGCAGAGTTAAATATAACATTGGTATGAAAAGAATAGGTAAATGAGCTGGGAAGCTTACTGAATTAAAATTTGAGAGTTGATGATGCAGGAGCATCCAGTGGTGTAAGGGCAATCTTGCATCACCCAAAAAAAGTTAAATTTCAAGTTTCTTGATTTTTAGATGTTTTACATTTTTGGATACCCTTTTCATTATAATGAAATTCCCAATTTATGGTTTTTATTTTCTATTCCTGAGTTGAAAGATATTGCAGTTTTAGTTTCTCAGATTTGCACCTAAAAATCATCCGTGTTAGATTTCAAGTGTGTTATTGACTTCAAGACCTTTCCAACGGTTCAAACGGTTTGCGAATCGGAGTCCTGGATCAAAAGTTATGGCCCCGGGAAGTTGGCGCACTTTCTAGAAGATACAATTGCAAATGTTCTTTTAAAATTTGAACTTCAAGCTGTAATTTTTCGGCGCCAAACCGCCTAAACTCAAATTTGAATGTTGTTTTGGCTCCAAACTAAAGAGAAGCTCTATTTATGGGTGAGTTTCTAATTTTTGGGTACCTTTTTGGGGACAAGCTCGCATATTGCGAAAGGGTTATTCTGTAGCTTTCTGTAGCTTGCATGTGTTGTATAACTTGGGGATTGAGATCCTCTTCATGTAAGAAGCTCCATTTTCTGAATAATAAAATTATTCTCTTGTTTGTGGGTTATTTTCTGTGTCTCGGGTTGTGCCCTCATCAAGTGGTATCAGAGCAGTTTTCTTGAGCGTGTGGATAGATCGTCGATCGTGAGGCAGTTCGCACCAAGACCGTGGTTGTGGGTTGAGGTCAAGAAAGATGCCTCCAAGAGTGATGCCTGGTAGGCGTGGTGGTGTTAGAGGTGGTCGAGGCGGCAGAAATGCTGGTGGAAGAGATGCACTGGCAGCCCTATAGAGACTGATTGATGTGTTACAAGAGCAGTTGAGAAGAGGGTTAAACCCGAGGGAGGAAAGTGAGGATGAAGGAGAGGAAGAAGGTTCAAATGTAGAAGAGGAAGAAGAAGCAATTGATCAAGACCAAATGTGGCTAATAAGGGCCATTTCGAAGATCGGGAAAAGACCCAAAGTAGAAGTTCCCAGTTATTCCAGAAGTCTGAATCCGGAAGAGTTGATCGATTGAATCAACGAGCTAGAAGAATATTTTGAGTATGAGGAAATAGAGGACCCAGATCGGGTTAAGTTTGCAAAAATGAAACTGAAGGGCCATGCCAGTATTTGGTGGAAAGAGGTCCAATTGGAAAGAAATCGAAGAGGAAAAGGCAAGATCACCAGATGGGATCGGTGCATGGTAGAGAAACTGAAGAAGCAGTTCATACCAGTGGACTACGAGTTAGATCTGTTGAAGAAATTGCAAGGGTTGAAGCAAGGAAGCAGATCTGTGAAAGAATATACTGAATATTTTCACAAGATAATCATCAGAACGGGTCACACAGAGGCCAATAAGGAGAAGGTAGCCCGATATCTTAATGGGTTATGACCGAGCATTCAAGAGAAGTTGAATCTGGTTAGAATGACCACCATTGAGGATGTGTATCGGTTTACTCTAAAGGTGGAAGAGAAGCTGAACAAAAGATTTGATGGCAAGTAAAAAGGACGAGGAGGTCAAAGTGGAAGGGGCAGTGGAAGACCTTCAGGAAGCCAAAATGATGATGAAAAGAAAAGTGAAGATGTGGGTACCAGTCAAAGCCAAAGGAATGACAACTTCTAGCGCCCTCATGATCAAAATAGTGGTGATCAAAGAGGTAGAGGATGAGGGAGATATGGACAAGGATCTGGAAGAGGTGGTTTCAAAGGAACGTGTTTCCAGTGTGGTGAAGAAGGGCATCAAGCCTATGAATGTCCACAACACCAAGGAAGGGTAGACAAAAGGCCAGAAGGTTGTGGAAGGGTTGCGTATGCAGATAAGGAGGCCCAATCTAAACATTCAGATGATGCTGAAAGGGGAGAAGCCCTAGTGATTAGGAGAGCCCTGGTGACTAAAGAAAAGGAACCAGAACAGAGGAAGAATCTGTTTCGCACAAGGTGCAAGTGTGAAGGAAAATATTGTGATGTCATTATTGACGGTGGGAGAATCGATAATCTGGTGTCAGAGGAGATGGTCACAAAGTTGAAGCTGAAGAGGGAAAGACACCCGCATTCGTATCAGATTGCCTGGTTGTAGAAAGACCACAAAGTTTTGGTCAATGAGCAGTGCCTAGTAAAGTTCAAAATCGGGAGCTACCATGATGAGGTACTTTGTGATATAATCCCCATGGGTGCATGTCACATGTTTTTGGGGAGGTCGTGGCAGTTCGATAGGCGAGCTATGCATGATGGCCATGAAAACACCTATTCCTTGACAAAGGATGGGGTTCGTCACAAGTTGAAACCCTCGAAAGAGACTGAAGAAAATGTATGCAGTAGCACTAGAATTTTTTATGTAGATGGAAGAAAATTTTTAGAAGGTATGAAGCATGAGCATGTGTGTTATGCATTGATTCCTAGAGTGAGTAAGGGGGATAGTGAGAAGGTTCCCGAAGAAGTTTCTGGGATGTTGGATGAGTTTCAGGATATTGTTTCTGATCATGTACTTGAGGGTTTACCACCAATAAGGAAGATCAGTCATCAGATTGACTTGATTCCTAGAGCTAGTTTGCTAAATAAGGCAGCTCATAGAATGACTCCATTAGAAAATGAGGAGTTGAACAGACAAGTTCAAGAGTTGTTGAGAAAGGGTTTGATCTGTGAGGAGGTTTGAGTCATGTCGCGTGCCTGCGGTACTTTAGCACCAAGAAGGATGGGGAGTGGAGGGATGTGTATAGATTCGAGCCATAAACAAGATAACAATCAAGTACAGATTTCCCTGCCAGGATGGATGACCCTAATGGAATGCTTGAGTGGAGCTGGTGGTTCACAAAGATTGATCTGAAGAGTGGATATCCTGGGTGGTTCGAGAGGAGATGAATGGAAAAGAATGCCTTGAGAGACCAAAGAGAGACATACAGTGGTTAGTCATGCCTTTTGGGCTAACAATGCAGAGCACATTCATGCGGCTCATGAATGAGGTATTAAAAGAATTTCTGAGAAGTTTTGTTATTGTGTATTTAGGTGATATTTTGATTTTCAGTAAGACATTGGATGAGCATCTGATGCATATTCGGAGAGCCTTTAAGAAGTTAAGAGAAGAGAAACTGTTGATTAATCTGAAGAAGTGCAGTTTTGTGAAGAGGGAGTTAGTGTACTTGGAGTTTGTTGTCTCAGCAGAAGGTCTCAAGATGGACCCAGAGAAGGTGAAGGCTATTCTGGAATGGCCTACCCCAAGAACTGCTACCGAGGTGAGATCTTTCCATGGTTTGGCTAGTTTTATAGAAAGTTCATTAGAAACTTCAGTAGTATTTGCGGACCCCTGACTGAAACAATGAGAGGGGATAGAAAAGAATTCAAGTGGAGCAGCGGGCGGAAAAAGTTTTGAAGCTGTTGAAGCAAAGGTGATAAGAGCAACTGTTCTAGCCCTCAGTTTCAACAAAGGTGTTTCAAGTGGATTATTGATGCCGATGGTTGTGCCATTGGGCGATGTTGAGCCAAGAAGGTAAGCCCATTGCCTATTTCAGTGAAATTTAAATGATGCCAAGAGAAAGTATTCTGTATATGATCAGGAATTTCATGCAATAGTTCAAACATTAAAGAAATGGAGACATTATTTGTTGCCGAAGGAATTTATTCTATATACTGATCATCAGGCCTTGCAGTACCTAAATATTCAGGGAAAATTAAATCAAAGGCATATGAAATGGGGAGAGTTTTTGCAGAGTTATACCTTTGTTTTGAAACATAGGAGTGGGAAGTCAAATAGGGTTGCAAATGCCTTAAGTAGGAGGCATACATTGATGACAAAGATGTAGATTGAAGTGGTTGGGTTCAATGAACTTAAGACACTGTATGCAGAAGATCTTGATTTTACAAAGGCAGCTTGCGGGGAACTGTTGTTACAGTGGACAGGACAAGGTGGCTGGATTTCATAATCCAGGATGGCATGTTATTTAAGGGAAGTCAATTGTGTATCCTGAGGAGTTCCATGAGGGAGAACCTGATAAAGGAGAAGCATAGTGGAGGAATGGCAGGACATTTTGGTCGGGATAAGACCATTGTCATTATCAGTGAGCATTATTATTGGCCTCAATTGTCACAGGATGTGAAGAATTTTTTACAAAGCTACAAGGTATGTCAGATGGCTAAAGGAGTGAGCCAGAATACAGGCTTATATCAACCCTTACCTATACCAGAGAGGCCATGGGAGGATATAAGTATGGACTTTATTCTTGGTTTGTCAAGGACACAACGAGGGAATGATTCAGTCTTTGTGGTGGTTGATAGGTTTTCAAAGATGACACATTTCATTCCATGTCAGAAGACCTATGATGCAATCTACATTGCTGACTTGTTCTTCAAAGAGGTGGTGAGGCTACATGGTCTGCCAAAGAGTATTGTTTCAGAACGTGACACCAAATTTGTGGGGTACTTTTGGAGGACCTTGTAGAAGAAGCTGAAGACAGAGTTGAAGTTCAGTTATGTACACCATCCATAAATAGATGGGAAGACAGAGGTTGTTAATAGGAGTCTAGGTAACCTACTGAGATGTTTGGTAGGAGATAAACCCAAGGGATGGGACTTGATCTTACCCCAGGAAAAATTTTCTTACAACAATTCTATCAACAGAAGCACTGGTAGATCACCATTCCAGATTGTGTATGGAGGTAGCCCTGCAACAACTCTAGAATTGAGGAAGATGGACCAAGAGAAGAAAATAAGTGCTTAAGCTGAAGATTTTGTAGAACACATCAAGGATATACATGAGAAAGTAAGAGAACATATTAACAAGATGAATATGCAGTATAAGGCTAAGGCAGATCAGAAGAGGAGGTATAAGGAGTTTCAGATTGGTGATGAAGTGATGGTCCACTTGAGGAAAGAAAGGTTTCCAGTGGGAACATATAACAAATTGAAGATGAATAAGTTCGGGTCCTGTAAAGTTTTGAAGAGGCATGATTCAGGGAATGCATATGAGGTAGAGTTGCGATGGATTCAACATTTCCCTGTGTTCAACATTTCAGATTTGACAAAGTATCATGAAGGTGGTGCAATGAAGTATCAAGGATGGAACAGTGTGGGATTCCAGCACCTACTTCAGAAAAGGAGGAGATTGAAAAATCCTGGATAGTCGTGTGGGAAGGAGTACCAGGAACAAGCAGTATGAAGAATATCTGGTGAAATGGAAAGGAAGGCCTGTTGAAGATTCATCCTGGTTGCCTAAGGCAGAGGTTGACCGTTTGAGTTCTCCTCCACCATCTGAGACATGACGGGGTCACTTCTCAAATTACCCTGGTTGTCTGATGCAGGAGCATCCAGTGGTGTAAGGGCAATCTTGCATCACCCAAAAATAGTTAAATTTTAAGTTTCTCGGTTTTTATATTTTTTAACATTTTTGGATACCCTTTTCGTCATAATGAAATTCCCAATTTAGGGTTTTTATTTTCTATTCCTGGGTTGAAAGATATTGCAGTTTTAGATTCCCAGATTTGCACCTGAAAATCTTTCGAGTTAGATTTGAGGCACTTAGAGCTTCCGGAACGGCCCTGAAACTTGCCAAAATCAGCATAACAAATTTTGATCATGTTATTGACTTCGAGACATTTCCAACGGTTCACACGGTTCACGAATCGGAGTCCTGGATCAAAAGTTATAGCCTCGAAGTTGGCGCACTTTCTAGAAGATACAATTGCAAATGTTCTTTTAAAATTTGAACTTCAAGTTGTAATTTTTCGGCGCCAAACCACCTAAACTCAAATTTGAATGTTGTTTTGGCTCCAAACTAAAGAAAAGCTCTATTTATGGGCAGATTTATAATTTTTGGGTAGCTTTTTGGGGACAAGCTCGCATATTGCGAAAGGGTTATTATGTAGCTTTCTGTAGCTTGCATGTGTTGTATAACTTGGGGATTGAGATCCTCTGCATGTAAGAAGCTCCATTTTCTGAATAATAAAATTATTCTCTTGTTTGTGGGTTATTTTCTATGTCTCGGGCTGTGCCCTCATCAGCTAAAGACACATTTAATATTTTATTCAGCTTTGTGGATGGGTCTTTTATTAGACTGATTATTATTAATTAATTAAATTCAATCTGATAGAGTTAATTGTCAGCCGGTGTGTATTTGAAACCGGTGTCAACTAGCTATATGGGCTTGGGTAAGATTACTTTAAACTAAGATTTAGTGTCAGTTATTTGCATAAACCCCAACTATTTAAATGAAATTGTAAGAAAATATCCATAAAAGCTAAACATTATATGTTCTCCAGAGAGTTCCACCATCTTTGTAAGGTAACTCGCAAGTTATTAATGTGGGAGGTCATGTTTGAATAATACATTCTAAGCTTTGATTTGTTTAGGTGGCTCATTTGAAACTGTAATAATTTGTTGATCTATTGAAAAAATTAATGTAATTTAACATGAACCACCTAAACAAATCAAAGTTAAAATATACTATTTAAATTAAATTATATAAGACTATAACATACAAACTATGTGCATGAAAGACCATATAAAAACTAAACATTATTTGTCCTCCATGATCCATCACCTTTGCAAGACATCACAACATACAAAGTGTTTGCATGAGACACCGTAAAGTGCCAAATATTTGGCTGAGCTGCAAAGAAGTGCTCACCTATTGCCAACCAACTTGTGAAGTCTTATGATTATGTCTTCTTCGTCTGGTGTGATATTACCACGCTTGACATCAGGACGAAGATAATTCACGCAGCGCAGCCTGCACCCCTTTCCACAACACAGCAAGCCTGTGAAATAGCGTTGTAAGTACTAATTAGAGCATTGACATCAAAGTTTCTATCAAGTATTACGTTAACAAGCAACAGAGTGATCGCATAATGTAATAAACATATTACAAACCTGCTTTCATAGGAAGAGATCGCCAGTTCCCTACTCCATGCATTTGGATATAGTTTGTCAAACGAAAATCTTCTTCTGGTGTCCAAGGCCCTCTATTCATTCCTACATATGAGCAACACAATCTTCTTACCATCTTTTGATTCTTCCCAACCCTATGGATGAGAGTCCTTATTTTACTACAGTAAGCCAATGATCATAAGCTTTTTCAGGCTCCTATAATTTGTAAGCACAAAGAAGAGAACAATTGAAACAAAATTTATAGGTGCCTGGTAGATTGATTAATTAGCCTATGATTACAATAAAAATACTGCTTTCAGATTTATACGTATATTCAAGTTTAGTAAAACGTTCACTAAATCAAGAAAATGGTACATGGCAGGACATGCTGCTAAAAGCAAACAATAAATGTCGTCACATGCTACTTAAAGAAAAACGTACTAATCTCTGTCGCCTCTCCTTTAATTTCTCTTCCGGACAACTGGTAACTCGTTAAACCTTTAATTTCAGTTACATGTAACCTTGATTGTTTATTTCTCTATACTACCTATCTTTGTGGTTTTAGGCCATAATTTACAAAGGAAATGTTTTAAGGAAAATGTAGTTTGATACCTGATGTTGTGTTGTTATGGTTTCCTACGTTTGAAGTTATAAACTAGTTTACAAATTAGTACTTGTGTCTCAAGGAGGTGCAAGGGTTATGTTCATAGAAAATTACATATACTAAAATCTTGAGGTCAAGACAAGATTATTGTAATCTTTTAAATGAAAATATCATAATATCATGTCACGATGGTATAAATAAAAATAATAATTTATAAAATGAAACAAAATAAATGTTAGAAGTAAATAAAATAATCCTTACATAGTAATAAAGAAAAATAAAACAACTCTCAAGTAAAAAAAATGATTATTGAGTTTTTATGTACTTGATAATGACAAGAGACACCTCTCAATATTAATTAGTATATTTTAAGAAAGTAAAATCTGTTAAAAATGAATTTTAATTATTAAGAAAGAACTTTTTTCCTTTTGGTTGGAGGATTTTATATCAAACCTATATAATCATTTTTACCTTCCCAATAGAAGAACATGAACCTTGGATGAAGGGTATTAATTCTATCAAAATTTCCCAAAATTAAATACATATCCCCTATTTATTGCACCTCGTAGAATCTGAATTTTAATGAATGGCATAATAAAAAAAGATAGCAAATTCTACTTTAAAGAAATCACAACACATTTAAAAATTTAAAAAAACATTAATAAATTCTCATGATCCATCTTGACAAACTATTGATCATATATTTATTTACATATGAAATCATTATTGATAATATACAATATCAATATATTTTAAGAATTATTCTTTTTATGGGTCTCTCCAACTTAAAAGTCACAATACAATAATCTGTGTTAGGATTTTCATCCATGATCACAACAACAAAAACCTTTTGCTTCCACAAAAATACTTTCACACAATGAGCCTAATTTTCCATTATCAAAGAGATTGATAAAATAGTTGATTAAAATATACAATATGACCTTGCATAGATAGGCAAGGAAGAGGCAAGCCACCTATCATGTGGATTGACAAGTGTACCTTGATGTGGTACAAATAAGTAGACAAGTGACCTATAGGTGTCAACCTTTAGATCACTTGGAATGTGCAAACCCACAACCTATTTGACCATGTAATCAACCTTGGTGAAAAGTGTTGAATGACTACAAAAGTGAGCTTTGAGGTGAGATGGGAAGTCTTCCAAGCTCAAAAGGTATGCACATGAGGTTTACCAAACAACTAGGTAACCTCTAGAGGCCTAAAATGTTGCACATTTAGTTAGACAACATATTTTCTAACCTCATCAACCTAAGTACACTTAATCTATTGTGAATAGAAAATTTATTCACTCTAACACCCCCTTAAGTGATACTTGGGGAGATAAAAAAAGTGCAATGGATACAAAGAAATGGGTCCCGACTATGAGGTCTAGTGAGGTACCCATGTATAATACAATCTCCTATAAATGGAGAAAGATAGACAACCCAGTGAAAAAACTATCATGTAAAAGAGAGAAAAGAGAAGGATAAGACCTTCTAAAAAAGATGTCCTATTATGATAGGAACATGATGATGAAGAACTCCTAAAGCATGTCAAAGTTGTAAACTTTGTCAAAAATGAACTGGTGTGTGTTGGAATCAATTAACCTCCAAGAAATGTAGATCAAGATAAGAGATACAAAACACTGCATGAGTGAACATATGAACACTACTCAACCATGAATACACATATGCTTATGATGTTGAAAATAATCTCTCATGTGAGAGATTAAGAAGCATTGGCATAAAAATGTCATAATACCCCCTTGATGCTAGGTATGTGCAGGATCATCATGGAAAAAATAGGCCCTTAAGTGGCAAAAAATTCAAAAAAATCAGAGTTAGGCAACTTGACGTAAAAATTTGAATAAGTTATCTATATTATTTCAAAAATATGTAAGAATAGAATCTGTAGAAAATTGAATTTAGTTTCTAAACTACTAGGTTTATTTTTTTATTTTTTTTAAATATTTATGAAAATTTAAAATTTCAATGTTGTAGTACTTAAATTTTAGGGAAAAATAAGAAGTAGGTGTTTGTCTAACCACCATAACCACAATAAAATGATAATATTTTTATAATATTTTAGATATAAGTAGAGGACTCATGTCCAGATGTGATGCATATTTTTTTGTAATTTTTTCCAAGTAAATAATTAATTATGAATTTTTTATTACAACTTTTAAAAAATATAAAAAACTTGTATGTCTGACCACCTTAACTTGGTCAAAACTTCATGAAATTCAATTTTTATTTTTTTTTATCCTATAGTATGTGAAGCATAGAATGTGATGCATGTTTTGGATTCAAAAAAATTGATACCGTTTGAAAACTATAGATGTTTTTCAATTAGCCTATCAATCAGGACTTTAGTCGTAATTCAAATAGAAAATGAATAATAATTATTTATTGAATTCAAAGTAAAGAATAATTTATATTGGTGGAAAGCTGAGAGTCTCCTTTAAAAACCCTTTTCGTTTCATCAATTTTGGGTAAAAACAATTTCATCAGCCACATACGCATCATATTGCCACTTTTTGGCCCATCATGATCCTGCACATACCCTGCTAAGAGGTATAAGAAAACCAACTGAAATTGGGCACAAAAGTGTATAAGGAATTTACACATATAATTATGTCCAAAAAATGTATAAGAAAATAGAAAAGAGTGTGCATCAAGGCACACATGTGCATGAGGCAATAATCATGGGGATCCATTATTGTGATGGATAATCAATGGAACACACACCATGAGGCAAGAATCATGAGAATTAATTACTGTTATGTCAAATCAAACCTCTACACAACCCCACATTACACTTTATAATTTAGTGTAAGTATAAAATTATCCCCCCTAAAAAAAAATTTAATTTTTGTGGCACTTTATATGAGTGCATTTACAAACTTATTTATAATGAGTTCTTACAAGTTTATGTCATGAGGTGGATAAAGAAGATGTATGTGAATTATACCTTTAAAATATCAATAAATAATAAAAAATAAAATGACACCTATTTGTAATTTATCACAAAATGAATAAAATCCCCCCTTTTCCACTTATGATAAAAAAAAAGAACCCTTCTTTTAAAAATTATCCTCCCCCTTTACAAAATTTTACCATTTGACCCTTTTTTGAGCATTAACCAGAATCTTGAAAAAATTTCGTGGCATAAAAGTTTTCTCTACAATTAGACGTTTTAGTAATATATAGCTTGTACATTTATGCATATTATTACAATAGTTGCTACATAATATGTTTGATTGTTTAAGAACCTAGATTTTTCACTTAAAAATTGCTAAGACATAACAATTTAAGCAAACCAAAATTTCCAAACATAACAAGCGACAAATGTTGATATTGACAAGAGGAAAAGAACCCGAGTCAAAGGGATTTAGCATGAGAAGTTCCTGCTTGGTGGGGACTATTTGAGGGCTCGAGATTGAGTCTATAAAGTTAGTTGCCACACCTCTTCTTCTTGCAGCTTTGTGTTGGGCTTGCAAAAACTACTGATCAATTTATGCTTTATGTTAGCCAAGCCAAAAAATGTGTAAGCCATGACTAGATGACTATCATCCAAATGATATTTTCTCTACCACATGAGATTTTAGAGAAAGTCGAGAGGTTTAAAATAAGAGCAACTAAAACTCCTTCACTGAATTGGTGCTTGGTGATAGACAAACCATAGATACTACCCTAGTTTCTAGAGATATGGAGGGAAATGAGGTCATTTCCATGCATGGAATGAAGTTGATGAAATATTCTACTCTTTCCTGTATTTGAAAAAAAAGCTCACACCACAACCTCTATTATCCACACTAGGTGTTCCTAATACTTTATCAAGCATGTTAGAGCCATGAACTTCTATGCAACAAATCAACAAAAAATGCCATCATTTGTCTTTAAGAGGTCGTGGTCACTTGGAAATCAACAAAAAAATCTACAAGTAGAAACCTCTCCAAACCTTTAGCAAGTGCAACACATGGATAGTTTAGAAAAAATTTACACAGTCCTTGCTATGTTGCAGATGAGGGTCTTGGGGCACCTGATAGCACATTGACTAGCATGAAGATGGTATAGAGGGCACAATGCATAGACAACTAGTGCATGCCAAAGAAAATGTTCTAAAGAGATCAGGAGATTACAAATTTTCTATCAAAATGGTAGATTGGTAGAGGGGATATTGGCCCTCTAAGTTAACAAAATACAATTTTTACAATTAAATTAATAAACTACAAATTGCATGCACCCAAAACTGATCTACAAATAATTACCCCCAAACAAATATTACTTTTACATGCAAATCAAATTGCATGGAACTCTAAACTAGACTTGATGGAAGATTTTGGGAATGGTTTTATTACATTAATGGGCTACCATTTTAGGATATGCATCTAAGACCATAAAAGAAAAAACCTTGTGCTTCAACAAAAAATTTGCATAGAATAAGCCTAATTTTCCATTATCAAAGAGATTGATCAAAGAGTTGATTAAAATGTACAATATGACCTTGCATATATAGGAGTTGAAGATGAAATCCACATATCATGTGGATTGACCAATACCCCACAGTGTGGTACAAATAAGTAGACAAGTATCATATAGGTGGAAAACTTTGGATTAATTGGAATATGAAAACCAACAACCTATTTGACCAAGTAATCAACTTTGGTGACAAGTTTTTAATGACTAAAAAAGTGACCTTTGAGGTGATATGGAAAGTCTTCCAATCTCAAAAGTTATTCACATGAGGTTTACCAAATAAGTAGGTAACCTCTAGAGGCCTAAAAGGTTGCACATTTAGTTAGACAAGATGTTGTCTAACCTCATCCACCTAAGTACACTTAAGCTATAGTGAGCAGATAAATTATTCCATTTAAAAATATGATGGGAATAAATTATGCCTACAAACTAATGATGTTTTGCATAACACCCATTACATGTATCAAAATAATATTGGTACCTAATTGTATCATTGAGTCCTAACCAAGTAACCAACCATGTGAGAGGGTGTACCCATCTAGAAAACCAACTTGTTTGTTAATTTTTCAACACATATATAATATTTGTGGAAAAATAATGTTAGAAATTTACTATATGAAAATAGTTCAATCTCTACTATTCACTCTATGTTAAAATTGCTTTGACAAAAAATGTTGTAATTTATTTCCATTCAATACTAAATAATTATTCAAAATATCTCTATGTGAAGAAACAAATAGGATCTAATACTAGATATTACTATAATATCATATATAAAAATAATAGTAGATAAAACTAGAGACCCAATGCCATTTATTTAACATTTAACAACAAGATTATTTTCAAATGAAATAAAAAACAATATAGATGATCTAGCCATATACAGATTCACAAAAAAGAAATAACTCACTGAAAGCAAGGAAAGCGACTTACCTGAAGATTTTGCACAAATTTAGTTGTGCTATCAACAATACTGCTAAGATATAAGGGCAGAGATTACAAGAAAAATATTATGAAACCATACCAAAGATTTTTTTTTTTTAAATGAGATAAAACAAAACCACTCTACCTATGTTTGTTGCTTCAATATATTCATAGTAAGCAAAAAAGTGATCTTAAAATATCAGGATTTATGTTAGAAACCAAGATCAGATTTGAAAACCAGAATATCCTTCCATAGAAGAGAAAAACAGAAAAAGAAGGGAGGTTGCAAAAGGATGTGCAACATAATATTATTCGAGAATTCAATAATTACATGATAATGATTTGCTTTATAAAACAAAAGATGCATAACCCTAAGCTTATCTTGAGCAACAAGATAGCTCAACAAGATAAGGATGACAACTAATTAACCTAGGAATTAAATAATTACCTAAGTAAACTTATGCAAAGTGTAATTAAATATTAATTATACCAACACCCCCCATAAGTGCAACTTAGGGAGAAGACAATTATTGTGCAAATATGAGTCCCGACAACAAGGCCTGATCAGGTACTCATGTACAAATGCAATAATGAGGTAGAGAAGGAAAACCCAGTGGGACAAAACCCCCCTACAATGAGATGACTGATATAAAGAAGCACTAGAAGAACATTGTGGAGTAACACTGGAACCGCAACCCGATAAGCAAGGAAAGATACTTCTGTCTACAACTAAAACCAAAAATGAAAACATAATAATGTGACAGTAGACCCGATGCCACGGAACACTGGAAAACTCACAAACTAGAACAACCCTGGAATCTGTGAAGCAACAGTAGATGAAATGATGACAGAATCTAGAAGCCGTGTATCTCGATGCCGATGCTGAACTGTGACTAAGACTCTTCCATGGGAAGGAGTACCATGAAGACTCTGGAACATTAACCATAAAAACATGGCCCTCAAACTGAGATGGATCCAATGTGGATCATTAACCATAGGCTCTCAATCTAAGTGTGAACCAAAGAATCTGATATGTTTCAAACAATAGCAAAAAATGTGGCCAAAAGAAACTAGAAAACTAGATAACCCATGTGAGTTTCCAACAAATCAAGATGGATATGGAGATCAAAGTGAAAAATAGACTCTAATTAGAATATTATGCAAGAAACCCCCCTAATGAAACTTTATCATAGTTCATTTATTACAATAACCCAACGATTGTAAGAGGATAGAATCCTAAACATGCATAAATAGAAAATATAAATTGATGTTAGATGTGTGTAGAGGACATAATCAGCTTTTCGATGCCGTGAGAATGGCGAAAAAAGGATCACTGAGTCAAAAGATAAGCCCTCCGAAGAAAAATATAAACATCTGAATTAAACTAGAAAAATATCCCATGAAATAGAAAAATCTCTGAAAAAAAACAACACCATCAAAAAATTTGGCTTGCCAGCTTTCTGGCGATATCTTGTTTCAAAAAATCCGCCTCTGGGATCAAAAGTTACGATGAAATGAAAAAAATAGCTGTATGGGGGAAAATCAGGGTTTTCAAAGACTAATAGGGCACAAAAGTTAAGCACCTTTTGGCCTAGTCCCCGGTCCACCATATGACCGTGGGCAGGGCTGGTGCAAAAAAGAAACCCGCCACTAGGCGGGTGGTGGGCGGGCGGGGTTGAGGTGGCTCAGCCCCTGGCATTGCCGATGGGAAAGCCCCCCGCAGGATAGCCTGCGAACAGTAATGTGACCGAGGCTAAAGGCAGAAGGGGCGTGGGGGTTAGAAGCCAGCGGCCGACACAGATGGAGATGGCACCAGAGAATGGAGCTGGCAGGAGAAGAAAAGCTGGCGACAATGGAAAAAAATCAACGAAGAATGCAAAGGGAGTACGAGTTGATAGGGGTCTGCAAAAGTGTAGACTATGGTACGATGGTACAAAAAACAACAGTCTGCAAATTTTTTTAAAAAAAAAAAACAAACCCCAATAATATTTAATCCACCAAAAAATTTAATACACCCCACAAATTTTATAAAAGGTCGATGAAGTAAAAATTTTGCATAATTTTTTTTTTTTGAATGCTGCAAATCGTACCCTGTACCTGGCGAGCCGTACGACCTGCTGGGTAAATTTTTTTTTCCTCGCGAACAGCTGATGCCAAAATAGGGCATGCTATATTTCTTTTTTTGTCTCTTGAATGCTCTCAATCTGATGGCAAGGTCCGATCTACCTGAAAATGCACTAGAAGCTTCACAACTCCCAGATCTGACAAATCTTCAAACCCTCGTAACTCTGGCATAAAATGTCAGATTTAGATGAAACAAAAGTCAATCTTGAATTTTTCGATAGCCCTGGACTTGAAAATGAGCTAAGATTTCCTCCAATGTGCACCTAAAGTTACCATGCAAGAGCACCCAAATAGAGAGACAAAATCAATGTATAAAACCCTCGAGGAATCCCAAACAACTCTGCACTGATTTTCTCCACAAATCTAAGAAGGAGCTGCAAATCAAGGCTCTAATGCCATGTTAGAAACCAAGATCATATTTGCAAACTAGAATATCCTTCCACATAAGAGAAAAATAGAAAAATCAAAGAGGTTGCAAAAGGATGTGCAACATAATATTATTCGAGAACTCAATAATTACATGATAATGATTTGCTTTATAAAAGCAAAGATGCATAACCCTAATCTTATCTTGAGCAACAAGATAGCTCAACAAGATAAGGATGACAACTAATTAACCTAGGAATTAAATAATTACCTAAGTAAACTTATGCAAAGTGTAATTAAATATTAATTACACCAACAATTTAGACAAAAAAATTCCAGCCAAAATGAGAATATTGGTTGAAAGTTAAAATTCATATTCATGTGTGGGGTGAGCAATGTTTCGCCTACCTAAAAGTTGTTTTTCCCAATGTG
This sequence comes from Sequoia sempervirens, assembly GCA_007258455.2. Classification (NCBI taxonomy): domain Eukaryota; kingdom Viridiplantae; phylum Streptophyta; class Pinopsida; order Cupressales; family Cupressaceae; genus Sequoia; species Sequoia sempervirens. The sequence goes on along the minus strand of VDFB02379711.1, from coordinate 230,430,664 downwards.
AGACAAATTTCCACATGAAAAGCTACTACAAAATGAGCACCTAAAATTTTACAACTAAAAATGGTTTTACCAATATGAGACAATGGTTTAACAATGTGAGACATTTGTTTCGATCAATTGTAAACTAGCAAGTGCATAAGGAAAGCATATCATCTAATTAAATAATTTAATAATTGTAACATCAAAGGTTGTTAAGATTGAAAATTTCACACTATGCCTTACTTCCCCTTAACTTATGCATTATGATGTCTATTTTATTACTTTTTGATAATTTTGTTTAAATGAGTAAAAATTTGTGGACACAGAAAAAGTAACCATTCTAATTTTTCATATTTAGAACCTCCTAGTGGACTTTGGCATGATTTTTCCTATATTTCATGTTGTAATGTGGTTAACACATTCAAATTAGGTCTTGGACCCTTGTGAATCATTAAGACTTCTAGGATGTCTTGTAAAGGTCTTGTGAACTATTGTAACCCACTTTCACACTTTTCTAGGATCAATTTATCATAATTCACTTAAATATCCCCTTTTTTATCACTTACCAAGTCTTATTTCAAAGTGTTGTAAAGTGTTGTAACCCACTTTCATGCTTTTCTAGACTTGTCAACACTAATCAACCCTTTCTCATGTTTAAATGACCCCTTAATACACTTTCCAACCATTTTTAAGTGTGTTTTTTAGGTTATTCCTGTTGGACAACATTTGATTCCCTTTAATTCCTGACACCCACTTAATTTTCTTAGGTGGGGCTAAGTCGCCAATAGGGGCGACTTAGTCCTTTTCGGCACAAAACTCAAAATAATTTCAAACTTCTAGGAGGATTTTGTCCTCTAACCCTTGAGGTTGGCCTATGATGTGTTATTTTCAAGAATTTTTAGTAAAATCGTGTATAAATAAGGGTTTTTCCCCTAATTTTTCATCCTCTAATCCTTCTATCTTCTATAATCTCCTAATCTCTTATACTCATTAAGCATTCAATATTGCAAGCGTTCAAGCAATCTAAGCATAATCAAGCCATCCATTGGAGAACTTCATTGCATATCTTCTGAATTTTACATCAAGGGTTTGGTAAGTTTATGACATTGCATGTTGTTTATTTATCATTCTTTTCACATTTCATTTTATTTCATAGGGTTTGATTACCAAAGTGGGGTTTGACCAAGGCAAACCCCTATACTCTAACCATTAACCATTTTTCCCTCTTTGCATGTGTGTTTGTAGACACTTTATGCAGTTTTTTCAATGAAATAGGTGTTGAAAAGTGGTTAGTAAGTCTTCAAAGTCACTCAAGTCAACATAACCCTAATTCGATCTTGGAGGCACTTTTTATCCCATTTTTTGCAGAATCAAGTGCAGACACCTATTATAAAAGTAAGTAGAGACCTGAGGCTACAAGATTTTGTCCCAAAATTACTAAAATCTACAAGTGGAATAAGTCACCACTACTAGTGGATTAGTCCTGCTTTCGAGCCTAAAAATTGGTTTCTGCATTTTTGGATATCCATTTGGTAGATTCTTGTTCTGACAAGTTTTCCTAAAACTAGAACTAAGTGTCCCAACTTGGCATAAGTGTCCTAGTCAACATTTTCAGTCAATTTTTTAGGATTCCAGAATCTTTCCACATCATGCTTTAGATTCCAGGTGCACCTCTCCAATTCTGTTCAATTATTTCATTATTTACTTGCATTTTTAGGCATTTCTACATATCACATTGTGTTTTCAAATAAGTTGCATTTCTTAGGTTTTGTGTAATACCCCTCATGTTGTTGATACTCTTATGTGTGGATTTTGTACTTGGTTGTGTGGGTGATCAATTCAACGTTTTGGTTGTGCGTGGATTTATATTTTGGTTGATTTGTTGCGCTTGATATTACATGTGATGCTAGATGATACATTCCACGGTGATTATGTTATATGGTTATGTTGTGTTTTTCCTTAATAATATATATGGTTTCTGATGTGATTTCTAGTGTGTCTTGGTGAAAGGATAGAGTGGCATAACTTGCTTGCAAGTGCCCTGCTACCCCGCGATTACCTTTCACGCTATGTCTATAATGGAGATTTACATGCTACTTGACATTTGTTTCTATGCAGGATGTAGGTATTGGACACCGACTCCACCTACTTGTTAGGTTTGAGCATGTCCCATTAACCCAACGGTTATGATGTTGAAAAGGGAGTTGATAAGGAAGTTTCCCCGTCCCAAGTTCGTCACCTTGTTGTGAGTCCAATGTTGTCTTTGTTTCAAACTCATCTTTGTTTGTGATTGTGTTAGTGTTGATTATTTATTTTAGTATGTAAATATTTTTGATTTAATTAATTTTTAGTTATGTGTGATTAATTAATATATTTAATTGATATAGTTATTATAGATAATTATGGTTAAGATAATTGATTAATTCTCTTGATTATGTGGATAATTTAAATAAAATATAAGTTGCTTTGTTGTTAATTAGAATGTTAAATTTTCTTAAGGTAGCAGTATTGATTTTTGATTTCTTAAGTTAATCAAATAGCTCATAATGCTATATTATTATTCAAAGAAAAATAAATAAAATAAAATAATTAAAAATTAGTTAATTCTTTTTATTAGAGGATTTACGGGAATAAGTGGGTAATTTAATGGAATTTTTGTTGGAAAATATTCTCAGAGAGAATATTGGCATGGGGTA
>VDFB02379711.1:230306793-230427889 GCA_007258455.2 Sequoia sempervirens | reverse complement strand
TTCTTCTTCTCACTTCTTCTGGGATATTTGTTGCTTCCATCCATTCACTGTCTACGACTTCCTTTTGGATTGAAGTATGGGTTTGCTTAGGCTTCCTTGGAATTTCTAGGTTGAAGAAGGGGCTTATTTATCATTCCGCTCAATGTAGTAGGATCACTTGGGGGTTTTATTTGTTGGCCCTTTCTTCTTCTCATTTTTTCTAGGGTGTTCTTTGCTTATGCACTTTCTCTGATTGGTGGCTCTCCTTTGGGGGTTTTTCCAGTACGGTTGTGGTTTCTAAAGGGAAGGTGGATTTCATTACCTATTTTCCTAGTTTGGAAAATGTTTTGAGATGTTGGCCCATTTGGTGGAGTGGTTATGCCACTCAAATTTGGATGTTATCTTCACTGTGCTCTGTTGGGTTTTGTGTGGACCTATGCTGGCGTTACTTGGAGTTTTACATGATGAGAGCAGGTGTCTTTCTTAATCCTTTGTTCATGGTTTTCCCCCCATGTTCCTTGTTGTTCTTTGTTGGTGGCTGGAAGCTGATGCTTTGGTTGGACCATGCTGTGAGTATGGAGTTGGTGTTGGATCCGCTTTGTTGTTTGCTAAAGGTTTTGAGGGTTGGGTGGTTTTTAGAGACAGTTTTGAAGACCCAACTATTACTGATGTTGTTTTTTGCTTTGGTTCTCCTTCTCTCTAAATACTAGGTCTTCTTTTGAGGTGAAGACCTCTCTTTTGGAGGTGGAGTCCTCTCCATCTCAGGTTTAGGTGTGTTATGTGGTTGAAGGCCTCTTCCTGCTTTTCCCATTGAGGGGATTCCCATTTCTATTGAGGTGGAATGGTGGTCTGTAGGAGTGTTGTGACTGTGGTGGATGGGACAAGCTAGGTTTTTCCTCTTATAGAGGTGGAGAGTGCAATTGGATTTTATGAAAAGCGTTTAGAGCCTCATGTTCTTGTGATGACCTCTCCTATAGAGGAGGATAGGGTCTGTTGCTGGGCAAGGTTCTATCTACTTTTGGGGCTCTGCTTATGCAAACCTATCACTTAGTTGTCTCTGCCAATGGTATGGAGAGCCCAATCTACTTGAGTGATTAGCATGTTATGGCTTGGTTGTTGCAGGCTTCTCTCTTGGGTTTAAGGTCCCTGCCAAAACTTGGTTGTTTTGGGTCATTGGTCCCATCAAAACCAATGGGTTCTAGATCTATGTAAGATTTTGGTTTTGTGTTGGGCAGCTGGTTTTGGCTACTAGTTTGTCTTTGTTTCGTTGTGGGGCTTTATTAACTTCTCTTTAGGCAGCTTGACCATCCTTGTTTGGGTTTCGGGTCCCTTCAAAACCTGATGATTTCGGGTCCATTCAAAACCTATTGTATATGGTTTCAGGTCCATTCAAAACCTGTTTTTTCTCCTTATCAAAAACAAATTAGATTATTATAAACAATTTTTTTAACTTTTATTATTTTGTACTTAATAATTTTCGAACCTTATATAAATAAACAATAATACTTCAAACTTACAGTTAACTAGAAGATAGATCTTTTATTTTCCGTAGTATGAAGCAGCACATTAAGCTTTGTAAACAACGAATGTCAGCATTTAAAAATTAAAAAATCTATTGATCATAACTTAATCATGAATTAGTAAAAAACTGATTGCTCTAAAATATAGATTGCATAAATGATGTTACATGCTAGAAATTGAGTCGCTAATTCAAAAATGGCCCCAAATTTGGGACTGTTTATGTAGCTTGGACAGTGTCTCCATTGTCTAGAAGTGTCATTTAATTATTTAATTATTTTCTAGAAACCTCCGAAAAGGGCGAAGTTGTTCAGATAATTATGTAATTAAATAAATTGATTCTCCTAGAGACTTCTAGAATCCAGTTAGTTAGGGTTTTTAGAGTCTATTTAATCTTAGCCATTGATTGAGATTAAATCATGGCCATTGGTTTTCCAATGAGAAAAGTATAAAAGGGGATCAATGGGCAATTGGAGAACACAACAACAAGTAGACTTGCAGTGATAGCAAGTAGAATTGCAGTGAGAGCAAATAGTCTTGCAGTGTTAGCAAGGCGCAGTGATAGCGTTGGGGATAGCAGCTGTGGAATTTCAGCAGGAGAAATTGAGGGAAGAATTTCCGGAGAAGAATATTGCCGAAGCTCTGCCAGTAAGAGGCAAGCAGTTTTTGTATTCCTTAATTTGCTGAAGTTTAATATAATTCCTCATCTGCAGTAGTGGTTTTCCCTTCGGGGTTTTTCCACGGACAATTTGTCCAAAAATATTGTGTTCATTATTGTGAATGTTTTCTTCTCTATTTCTGTGAGTTTTATTGGTGAAGTTGCAGTTGTGTTATTTTTCGATATTTGCTGAGAATTAATTTTCAGAGTCAAATAATCTATGTATTAGATAGGAGATTAATAATCAGTAACTGCAATAGAATTTTCACATGGTATCAGAGCTGATCTGAGGGCAGATAAGGCTTAACAAAGGAAGGAAAGATCCTGCCTCTTCAGAATTATTATTATTTGTTTTCTTTTATCTTTTGAGATGGCCTCAGCAGGTTTAAGAGATCAGGACAGATTGGATGGAGCCTCAAATTTTGGTGTCTGGAAAGCCAGAATTTCTTTGTTGCTGGAAGAGAATGGGATCAAGGAATATGTGACTAGTGTTGTACCTGTACCTACAGATCCAGCACAGCTCTTAGCATATAAGAAGGAAGATGCCAAGGCGAGGAGGATGATTCTTGATGGTGTCAAGGATCATATTGTTCCACATGTCGCAGAGTTAGATACAGCGAAGAAGATGTGGGATGCCATTCTGAATCTGTACCAGAATGCTACCACTAACCGGAAGCTGATTCTCAGAGAAAAGTTGAGGACTACTCGGATGAACAAGGGAGAGGACGTGACAAGTTACCTCACCAGACTCAGACTTGTCAAGGATGAGTTGGCTGCTGTTGGAGATAATCTAGGTGATGACGAGCTAGTGCGGATAGCCCTAAATGGGTTTACTAAGCAGTGGGATGTCTTTGTTCAAGTTATTAATGGACGAGACACCTTGCCAAGTTGGGATCGACTTTGGAGTGACTTCACTCAGGAGGAGCTTAGACTAAGTCTTGTCAGTGGTACCAGCAGCAAGAGTCAGCAAAGTGAGGCGGAACAGGAGAACGTTGCCCTTGCAGGAAAAGGGAAAGCAAAGAAGGGGTCTAGTAAAGGATCAAATCCACAAGGTGAGAAGAAGAAGGACTTATCTAAAGTCAAGTGCTATGGCTGTCACGAGTTTGGCCACTATGTCAGCGATTGCCCGCAAAGGAAGAAAGGCAAGAAGCAGACAGCAGCTTCAGCAAGTGCAGATGAGCTCTCTAGTAGAATGGAGGATGAGTTCTCTCTCATAGCTTGTATGGCTAGCTCAACCTCACAGGGTGTTTGGTATATAGATAGTGGGGCGTCATTTCATATGACAGGAGTTAGAGAGTACTTCTCCAGCTATAAGGAGGAGGACATCAGAATGCAGATTTCTATGGGGAACATGTCCAAACTCAATCCAGTTGGGAAAGGGACTGTTCTATTTCAGAGGGAGAATGGTAAGCAGATTCCCATTCATGATGTGTTGCATGTGCCAGGCTTAGGTATGAATTTGATTTCCATATCTGTCCTTCAGGATAAAGGTTATAATGTACTCTTTAGAGGGGCAAGTGTGTTAATTAAGCACAAGGATTGGAAATCACCCATAGCTATTGGAGTTAGGAGCGGCCGGCTTTATAGGTTGCAGTTTGATACTCATAAGGCACTGATGAGCAGCAGTAATTCTATAGATCAAGGAGAGTTATGGCATAGGAGGATGGGCCATATACATCATGGAGCACTTAAATTGCTTCGGTGGAGACAAAGGATGTGTGTTCCCCGAGAGCACGTATACGATGATGTATGTAAGGGATGTGTGTTGGGAAGTTTATGAAAAGCAACTTTTCCAAGGGAGTGACACTAGATCCAAGGGTGTTCTGGATCTAGTACATCTCGCATTAAGGGACCAATGCTCTAATGGCCCTCGTGAGGATATGAGTACTTTGTTACTTTTATTGATGATTTCTCCAGAAGACCGGATATACTCTTGAAGACCAAGGACATAGCCGCCCAAGAGTTCAAAGCTCTTGTGGAGAATCTCGGCTGTGGGAGGAAGATGTGCTGTCTTCTATCGCATTAAATGGAGGCGAAAGTACAAAGGGAAAGAGTTCCAAGAGTTCTGTCCCTGTGGAAGGAATCAGCAGGAGAGTGACTGTTCCTTACAACCCACAATAGAATGGGGTTGTCAGAGGAAGAATCGTCTATATCAGAGGCGGCAAGGGCTATACTGTATGACCAGGATATGCCACGTTACTTATGGGCAGAGGCATGCAGTACAGCAGTGTACATACAAAACATGGTTCCACATAAGGTATTGGGCAAGATGACACCAGAGGAGGCGTTCTCAGGGAAGAAGCCAGATGTCAGCCACTTCAGGATATTTGGGAGTTTGGCATATTGTCACATTCCAGGGGCAACACGTTCCAAGTTAGATCAAACTGCAGAGAAGGGGTACTTTGTGGGGTACAGTGAAACCTCAAAGGCATATCGGATATTTATTCCAGGGACCAAGAGGACTATAGTTAGGCGTGATGTCAAGGTCATGGAGGACAAGGCATTTAGGAGGTCCAGAGATTTGCCAGCAGATGATCAGAGTGAGCAGTTAGTGGAAGCTCCAAGGATCGTTCAACCAGATCAAGGACAGCGAAGCTCGAGTACAGTTACTAGTACATGCACAAGCTCAGGTGCTGAGAATTCACAGAGTATGGAGCAGCAGATGCAGCAGATCCAAGAGATGCATCAGGGTGATATGGAGGTTGATACTTCATCCTCTACAGCTGGTAGCAAGAACCAACAGTCACAAAGTGATACTCAGGAGTTTGTGGGAGCTCCTAGGATGAGTAGTAGACAGCGGAGACAACCAACCAGGTATGATGACTATATGGCATTAGTTAGTCAGTTGGTAGATAGTGAACCTTCTAGCTATCAGGAGGCTGCACAGCAACAAGTGTGGCAAGATGCAATGGTTGAGGAGTATACCTCAATAGTGCAGAACGATGTGTGGGAGGCTGTGCCTGTGACCGGTCGTGATAGGGCAAAGGGTTGATCACCGATCTATAAGATCGCTACCCGCGCGCATGGTAGCATCGCAGAAATAAACAAACAGCATGTGTTGCAGTATTTGCATGGTACAATCAAGTATGGGATCAGATATTCTCAAGGTGATGGTATCAGGTTGATAGGATATACTAGCATAGATTGGGTAGGTAGTTCAATGGATAGGAAAAGCACTTTAGGGTGTTGCTTTAGCTTGGAATCAAGAGTTGTCTCTTGGCACAACAGAAAGCAGAAGTTCATGGCTTTAAGTTCTACAGAGGCAGAATACATAGTAGCTAGCATGGTGACATGTGAGGTGATATGGCTTCAAAAGCTGCTAGTGGCCTTGTTTGGTTAGAGGGTTGAGACTACGGCGGATACAATCATGGACAATCAGAGTTGCATCAAGTTGACTGAGAATCCGATGTTTCATGATAGGTCTAAGCATACAGACATCAGATATCATTTCATCAGAGATTGTGTACAGCGCGGGATTGTTCAGCTACAGTATATACCTACAGATCAGCAGGTAGTAGACATTTTGACCAAGGCATTGGGGAAGGCGAAATTCATCTTCTTCAGAGATAAGCTGGGTGTCATGCAGAACACCTTCCTCGCTAAGAGGGAGTGTTAATTTATGTAGCTTGGACAGGTGTCTCCATTGTCTAGAAGTGTTATTTAATTATTTAATTATTTTCTAGAAACCTCCAGAAAAGGGCTGAGTTGTCTAGATAATTATGTAATTAAATAAATTGATTCTCCTAGAGACTTGTAGAATCCAGTTAGTTAGGGTTTTTAGAGTCTATTTAATCTTAGCCATTGATTGAGATTAAATCATGGCCATTGGTTTTCCAATGAGAAAAGTATAAAAGGGGATCAATGGGCAATTGGAGAACACAACAACAAGTAGACTTGCAGTGATAGCAAGTAGAATTGCAGTGAGAGCAAATAGTCTTGCAGTGTTAGCAAGGGCGCAGTTTATAGCTAGATAGTACCGTGGAATTTCAGCAGAGAAATTGAGGGAAGAATTCTCCTAAATATTGGGTCGAGCTCGGCCAAAGAAGAGTGCGCGCTTTTGCATTCTTAATTTGCTGAAGTTTAATATAATTCCTCATCTGCAGTAGTGGTTTTCCCTTCGGGTTTTTTCCACGGACAATTTGTCCAAAAATATTGTGTTCATTATTGTGAATGTTTTCTTCTCTATTCTTGTGAGTTTTTATTGGTGAAGTTGCAGTTGTGTTATTCTTCGATATTTGCTGAGAATTAATTTTCCAGAGTCAAATAATCTATGTATTAGATAGGAGATTAATAATCAGTAACCCACAGAATTTTTTCTACGCTGTGGACTTGTCCTTAAAGTTGCGCAAATTTCCAATCGTAAAAAGGTGCAGATTCAATCCAGACATCCCTTAGTAAATGACATACAGCCCGGATTGCATTTACACCGTCATGTACAATGTTTCTGACAAAATTTGAGCAACTTTAGGGAATTCTGAATCTATTAGCAGTAGTCTTCAACATTTAAAGTACAACCATTCGGTGGATAGTGCCAATCAGATATAGCAGAGAAGGGCTCCCAAAACTGTGCAGTGATTGTATTTGAATTAACAACCATACCTTTCCCAATCATTGCTTCCACCATGCTATGATAGTTGACTGTGAAAACATCATTAATTTCTTTTCTACATGAAGGAATTTGAATGCTCTACTCTGTTGTTATCATTGGGCTGTGTAGTTGCATATTGCTTTCACTCCCTGCATGATTCTCAGCATAGCTTATGTTCCGTGTGAAGAACATATCTGCTATGTTATCATTGCCTGGTGAAGTGGCCGTTATAGAATTGAATGGCACTGCAAAGGTACATGGCATCGCCACTGAAGAAGACTGGTGATTCACGTAAGGCCCTAGTGCACAATAAACATTGTTGAGGTCTTTGCTGAAATCATTAATGGTGGTTAGAGCATCAGAACCACTCATTATTTGCTTGAAATTCTGAATGGGTTCTAGCACCTCTTGAGGAGCGTATTCTATTCCATTATGAGCTTCATTAGTTCCCAAGAGACCGCTAGCTATTTCTTCAATGTGAGATAATGTAGAACCACTTTTCTCCTGAAAGCTTTGCTATTTATGAGCTGGCTCGATTTTGGTTGTAATAACCCTCTTTCTCAAATGAGTGTTCCAGTAGTTTTTAATCTCATTATCAGTTCTGCCAGGAATGTGGCCTGCTATCAAAGACCACCTACAATTCATGAGTCAAGTTTTCTTTAACTACAACTGCGTTTTTAAGAACATTTCTAAGAAAAATTGGCAGAGTTAAATATAACATTGGTATGAAAAGAATAGGTAAATGAGCTGGGAAGCTTACTGAATTAAAATTTGAGAGTTGAAGACACATTTAATATTTTATTCAGCTTTGTGGATGGGTCTTTTATTAGACTGATTATTATTAATTAATTAAATTCAATCTGATAGAGTTAATTGTCAGCCGGTGTGTATTTGAAACCGGTGTCAACTAGCTATATGGGCTTGGGTAAGATTACTTTAAACTAAGATTTAGTGTCAGTTATTTGCATAAACCCCAACTATTTAAATGAAATTGTAAGAAAATATCCATAAAAGCTAAACATTATATGTTCTCCAGAGAGTTCCACCATCTTTGTAAGGTAACTCGCAAGTTATTAATGTGGGAGGTCATGTTTGAATAATACATTCTAAGCTTTGATTTGTTTAGGTGGCTCATTTGAAACTGTAATAATTTGTTGATCTATTGAAAAAATTAATGTAATTTAACATGAACCACCTAAACAAATCAAAGTTAAAATATACTATTTAAATTAAATTATATAAGACTATAACATACAAACTATGTGCATGAAAGACCATATAAAAACTAAACATTATTTGTCCTCCATGATCCATCACCTTTGCAAGACATCACAACATACAAAGTGTTTGCATGAGACACCGTAAAGTGCCAAATATTTGGCTGAGCTGCAAAGAAGTGCTCACCTATTGCCAACCAACTTGTGAAGTCTTATGATTATGTCTTCTTCGTCTGGTGTGATATTACCACGCTTGACATCAGGACGAAGATAATTCACGCAGCGCAGCCTGCACCCCTTTCCACAACACAGCAAGCCTGTGAAATAGCGTTGTAAGTACTAATTAGAGCATTGACATCAAAGTTTCTATCAAGTATTACGTTAACAAGCAACAGAGTGATCGCATAATGTAATAAACATATTACAAACCTGCTTTCATAGGAAGAGATCGCCAGTTCCCTACTCCATGCATTTGGATATAGTTTGTCAAACGAAAATCTTCTTCTGGTGTCCAAGGCCCTCTATTCATTCCTACATATGAGCAACACAATCTTCTTACCATCTTTTGATTCTTCCCAACCCTATGGATGAGAGTCCTTATTTTACTACAGTAAGCCAATGATCATAAGCTTTTTCAGGCTCCTATAATTTGTAAGCACAAAGAAGAGAACAATTGAAACAAAATTTATAGGTGCCTGGTAGATTGATTAATTAGCCTATGATTACAATAAAAATACTGCTTTCAGATTTATACGTATATTCAAGTTTAGTAAAACGTTCACTAAATCAAGAAAATGGTACATGGCAGGACATGCTGCTAAAAGCAAACAATAAATGTCGTCACATGCTACTTAAAGAAAAACGTACTAATCTCTGTCGCCTCTCCTTTAATTTCTCTTCCGGACAACTGGTAACTCGTTAAACCTTTAATTTCAGTTACATGTAACCTTGATTGTTTATTTCTCTATACTACCTATCTTTGTGGTTTTAGGCCATAATTTACAAAGGAAATGTTTTAAGGAAAATGTAGTTTGATACCTGATGTTGTGTTGTTATGGTTTCCTACGTTTGAAGTTATAAACTAGTTTACAAATTAGTACTTGTGTCTCAAGGAGGTGCAAGGGTTATGTTCATAGAAAATTACATATACTAAAATCTTGAGGTCAAGACAAGATTATTGTAATCTTTTAAATGAAAATATCATAATATCATGTCACGATGGTATAAATAAAAATAATAATTTATAAAATGAAACAAAATAAATGTTAGAAGTAAATAAAATAATCCTTACATAGTAATAAAGAAAAATAAAACAACTCTCAAGTAAAAAAAATGATTATTGAGTTTTTATGTACTTGATAATGACAAGAGACACCTCTCAATATTAATTAGTATATTTTAAGAAAGTAAAATCTGTTAAAAATGAATTTTAATTATTAAGAAAGAACTTTTTTCCTTTTGGTTGGAGGATTTTATATCAAACCTATATAATCATTTTTACCTTCCCAATAGAAGAACATGAACCTTGGATGAAGGGTATTAATTCTATCAAAATTTCCCAAAATTAAATACATATCCCCTATTTATTGCACCTCGTAGAATCTGAATTTTAATGAATGGCATAATAAAAAAAGATAGCAAATTCTACTTTAAAGAAATCACAACACATTTAAAAATTTAAAAAAACATTAATAAATTCTCATGATCCATCTTGACAAACTATTGATCATATATTTATTTACATATGAAATCATTATTGATAATATACAATATCAATATATTTTAAGAATTATTCTTTTTATGGGTCTCTCCAACTTAAAAGTCACAATACAATAATCTGTGTTAGGATTTTCATCCATGATCACAACAACAAAAACCTTTTGCTTCCACAAAAATACTTTCACACAATGAGCCTAATTTTCCATTATCAAAGAGATTGATAAAATAGTTGATTAAAATATACAATATGACCTTGCATAGATAGGCAAGGAAGAGGCAAGCCACCTATCATGTGGATTGACAAGTGTACCTTGATGTGGTACAAATAAGTAGACAAGTGACCTATAGGTGTCAACCTTTAGATCACTTGGAATGTGCAAACCCACAACCTATTTGACCATGTAATCAACCTTGGTGAAAAGTGTTGAATGACTACAAAAGTGAGCTTTGAGGTGAGATGGGAAGTCTTCCAAGCTCAAAAGGTATGCACATGAGGTTTACCAAACAACTAGGTAACCTCTAGAGGCCTAAAATGTTGCACATTTAGTTAGACAACATATTTTCTAACCTCATCAACCTAAGTACACTTAATCTATTGTGAATAGAAAATTTATTCACTCTAACACCCCCTTAAGTGATACTTGGGGAGATAAAAAAAGTGCAATGGATACAAAGAAATGGGTCCCGACTATGAGGTCTAGTGAGGTACCCATGTATAATACAATCTCCTATAAATGGAGAAAGATAGACAACCCAGTGAAAAAACTATCATGTAAAAGAGAGAAAAGAGAAGGATAAGACCTTCTAAAAAAGATGTCCTATTATGATAGGAACATGATGATGAAGAACTCCTAAAGCATGTCAAAGTTGTAAACTTTGTCAAAAATGAACTGGTGTGTGTTGGAATCAATTAACCTCCAAGAAATGTAGATCAAGATAAGAGATACAAAACACTGCATGAGTGAACATATGAACACTACTCAACCATGAATACACATATGCTTATGATGTTGATAGCTGGCTAATATAGATAGTATTGTGGTTCTAGAATACTAGAACCTCACAAAATATGATCCATCAAAATAATCTCTCATTTGAGAGATAAAGAAGCATTGGCATAAAAATTTCATAATACCCCTTTGATGCTAAGAGGTATGAAAACCAACTGAAATTGGGCACAAAAGTGTATAAGGAATTTACACATATAATTATGTCCAAAAAATGTATAAGAAAATAGAAAAGAGTGTGCATCAAGGCACACATGTGCATGAGGCAATAATCATGGGGATCCATTATTGTGATGGATAATCAATGGAACACACACCATGAGGCAAGAATCATGAGAATTAATTACTGTTATGTCAAATCAAACCTCTACACAACCCCACATTACACTTTATAATTTAGTGTAAGTATAAAATTATCCCCCCTAAAAAAAAATTTAATTTTTGTGGCACTTTATATGAGTGCATTTACAAACTTATTTATAATGAGTTCTTACAAGTTTATGTCATGAGGTGGATAAAGAAGATGTATGTGAATTATACCTTTAAAATATCAATAAATAATAAAAAATAAAATGACACCTATTTGTAATTTATCACAAAATGAATAAAATCCCCCCTTTTCCACTTATGATAAAAAAAAAGAACCCTTCTTTTAAAAATTATCCTCCCCCTTTACAAAATTTTACCATTTGACCCTTTTTTGAGCATTAACCAGAATCTTGAAAAAATTTCGTGGCATAAAAGTTTTCTCTACAATTAGACGTTTTAGTAATATATAGCTTGTACATTTATGCATATTATTACAATAGTTGCTACATAATATGTTTGATTGTTTAAGAACCTAGATTTTTCACTTAAAAATTGCTAAGACATAACAATTTAAGCAAACCAAAATTTCCAAACATAACAAGCGACAAATGTTGATATTGACAAGAGGAAAAGAACCCGAGTCAAAGGGATTTAGCATGAGAAGTTCCTGCTTGGTGGGGACTATTTGAGGGCTCGAGATTGAGTCTATAAAGTTAGTTGCCACACCTCTTCTTCTTGCAGCTTTGTGTTGGGCTTGCAAAAACTACTGATCAATTTATGCTTTATGTTAGCCAAGCCAAAAAATGTGTAAGCCATGACTAGATGACTATCATCCAAATGATATTTTCTCTACCACATGAGATTTTAGAGAAAGTCGAGAGGTTTAAAATAAGAGCAACTAAAACTCCTTCACTGAATTGGTGCTTGGTGATAGACAAACCATAGATACTACCCTAGTTTCTAGAGATATGGAGGGAAATGAGGTCATTTCCATGCATGGAATGAAGTTGATGAAATATTCTACTCTTTCCTGTATTTGAAAAAAAAGCTCACACCACAACCTCTATTATCCACACTAGGTGTTCCTAATACTTTATCAAGCATGTTAGAGCCATGAACTTCTATGCAACAAATCAACAAAAAATGCCATCATTTGTCTTTAAGAGGTCGTGGTCACTTGGAAATCAACAAAAAAATCTACAAGTAGAAACCTCTCCAAACCTTTAGCAAGTGCAACACATGGATAGTTTAGAAAAAATTTACACAGTCCTTGCTATGTTGCAGATGAGGGTCTTGGGGCACCTGATAGCACATTGACTAGCATGAAGATGGTATAGAGGGCACAATGCATAGACAACTAGTGCATGCCAAAGAAAATGTTCTAAAGAGATCAGGAGATTACAAATTTTCTATCAAAATGGTAGATTGGTAGAGGGGATATTGGCCCTCTAAGTTAACAAAATACAATTTTTACAATTAAATTAATAAACTACAAATTGCATGCACCCAAAACTGATCTACAAATAATTACCCCCAAACAAATATTACTTTTACATGCAAATCAAATTGCATGGAACTCTAAACTAGACTTGATGGAAGATTTTGGGAATGGTTTTATTACATTAATGGGCTACCATTTTAGGATATGCATCTAAGACCATAAAAGAAAAAACCTTGTGCTTCAACAAAAAATTTGCATAGAATAAGCCTAATTTTCCATTATCAAAGAGATTGATCAAAGAGTTGATTAAAATGTACAATATGACCTTGCATATATAGGAGTTGAAGATGAAATCCACATATCATGTGGATTGACCAATACCCCACAGTGTGGTACAAATAAGTAGACAAGTATCATATAGGTGGAAAACTTTGGATTAATTGGAATATGAAAACCAACAACCTATTTGACCAAGTAATCAACTTTGGTGACAAGTTTTTAATGACTAAAAAAGTGACCTTTGAGGTGATATGGAAAGTCTTCCAATCTCAAAAGTTATTCACATGAGGTTTACCAAATAAGTAGGTAACCTCTAGAGGCCTAAAAGGTTGCACATTTAGTTAGACAAGATGTTGTCTAACCTCATCCACCTAAGTACACTTAAGCTATAGTGAGCAGATAAATTATTCCATTTAAAAATATGATGGGAATAAATTATGCCTACAAACTAATGATGTTTTGCATAACACCCATTACATGTATCAAAATAATATTGGTACCTAATTGTATCATTGAGTCCTAACCAAGTAACCAACCATGTGAGAGGGTGTACCCATCTAGAAAACCAACTTGTTTGTTAATTTTTCAACACATATATAATATTTGTGGAAAAATAATGTTAGAAATTTACTATATGAAAATAGTTCAATCTCTACTATTCACTCTATGTTAAAATTGCTTTGACAAAAAATGTTGTAATTTATTTCCATTCAATACTAAATAATTATTCAAAATATCTCTATGTGAAGAAACAAATAGGATCTAATACTAGATATTACTATAATATCATATATAAAAATAATAGTAGATAAAACTAGAGACCCAATGCCATTTATTTAACATTTAACAACAAGATTATTTTCAAATGAAATAAAAAACAATATAGATGATCTAGCCATATACAGATTCACAAAAAAGAAATAACTCACTGAAAGCAAGGAAAGCGACTTACCTGAAGATTTTGCACAAATTTAGTTGTGCTATCAACAATACTGCTAAGATATAAGGGCAGAGATTACAAGAAAAATATTATGAAACCATACCAAAGATTTTTTTTTTTTAAATGAGATAAAACAAAACCACTCTACCTATGTTTGTTGCTTCAATATATTCATAGTAAGCAAAAAAGTGATCTTAAAATATCAGGATTTATGTTAGAAACCAAGATCAGATTTGAAAACCAGAATATCAACCCATAAGAAGAGAAAAACAGAGAGAAAAAAGAAGAAGGGGAGGATTTACAAAGGATATAGCATGTCCGAAATTCAATAATTACACCCAATGTAATTTTGCTTTATAAAACAAAAGGAGTATAACCCTAAAACATCTTGAACAAGATAAGCTCAACAAGATAAGGATAACTAATTAACCTAAAGGAATTAAATAATTACCTAAAATGAAACTTATGCAAGTGTAATTAAATATTAGTTATGCGACACCCCATGCGTACAGCAGGAGAGAGAGACAGATATTATGCAAATATGAGTCGAGCAACAAGGGCCTGATCAGGAGTACTCATGTACAAATGCAATATGGGGTAGAGAAGAGAAAACCGATTAGGACCAAAACCCCCTCTGATGGGATGATGCAGTATAAAGAAGCACTAGAAGAACATTGTGGAGTAACACTGGAACCGCAACCCGATAAGCAAGGAAAGATACTTCTGTCTACAACTAAAACCAAAAATGAAAACATAATAATGTGACAGTAGACCCGATGCCACGGAACACTGGAAAACTCACAAACTAGAACAACCCTGGAATCTGTGAAGCAACAGTAGATGAAATGATGACAGAATCTAGAAGCCGTGTATCTCGATGCCGATGCTGAACTGTGACTAAGACTCTTCCATGGGAAGGAGTACCATGAAGACTCTGGAACATTAACCATAAAAACATGGCCCTCAAACTGAGATGGATCCAATGTGGATCATTAACCATAGGCTCTCAATCTAAGTGTGAACCAAAGAATCTGATATGTTTCAAACAATAGCAAAAAATGTGGCCAAAAGAAACTAGAAAACTAGATAACCCATGTGAGTTTCCAACAAATCAAGATGGATATGGAGATCAAAGTGAAAAATAGACTCTAATTAGAATATTATGCAAGAAACCCCCCTAATGAAACTTTATCATAGTTCATTTATTACAATAACCCAACGATTGTAAGAGGATAGAATCCTAAACATGCATAAATAGAAAATATAAATTGATGTTAGATGTGTGTAGAGGACATAATCAGCTTTTCGATGCCGTGAGAATGGCGAAAAAAGGATCACTGAGTCAAAAGATAAGCCCTCCGAAGAAAAATATAAACATCTGAATTAAACTAGAAAAATATCCCATGAAATAGAAAAATCTCTGAAAAAAAACAACACCATCAAAAAATTTGGCTTGCCAGCTTTCTGGCGATATCTTGTTTCAAAAAATCCGCCTCTGGGATCAAAAGTTACGATGAAATGAAAAAAATAGCTGTATGGGGGAAAATCAGGGTTTTCAAAGACTAATAGGGCACAAAAGTTAAGCACCTTTTGGCCTAGTCCCCGGTCCACCATATGACCGTGGGCAGGGCTGGTGCAAAAAAGAAACCCGCCACTAGGCGGGTGGTGGGCGGGCGGGGTTGAGGTGGCTCAGCCCCTGGCATTGCCGATGGGAAAGCCCCCCGCAGGATAGCCTGCGAACAGTAATGTGACCGAGGCTAAAGGCAGAAGGGGCGTGGGGGTTAGAAGCCAGCGGCCGACACAGATGGAGATGGCACCAGAGAATGGAGCTGGCAGGAGAAGAAAAGCTGGCGACAATGGAAAAAAATCAACGAAGAATGCAAAGGGAGTACGAGTTGATAGGGGTCTGCAAAAGTGTAGACTATGGTACGATGGTACAAAAAACAACAGTCTGCAAATTTTTTTAAAAAAAAAAAACAAACCCCAATAATATTTAATCCACCAAAAAATTTAATACACCCCACAAATTTTATAAAAGGTCGATGAAGTAAAAATTTTGCATAATTTTTTTTTTTTGAATGCTGCAAATCGTACCCTGTACCTGGCGAGCCGTACGACCTGCTGGGTAAATTTTTTTTTCCTCGCGAACAGCTGATGCCAAAATAGGGCATGCTATATTTCTTTTTTTGTCTCTTGAATGCTCTCAATCTGATGGCAAGGTCCGATCTACCTGAAAATGCACTAGAAGCTTCACAACTCCCAGATCTGACAAATCTTCAAACCCTCGTAACTCTGGCATAAAATGTCAGATTTAGATGAAACAAAAGTCAATCTTGAATTTTTCGATAGCCCTGGACTTGAAAATGAGCTAAGATTTCCTCCAATGTGCACCTAAAGTTACCATGCAAGAGCACCCAAATAGAGAGACAAAATCAATGTATAAAACCCTCGAGGAATCCCAAACAACTCTGCACTGATTTTCTCCACAAATCTAAGAAGGAGCTGCAAATCAAGGCTCTAATGCCATGTTAGAAACCAAGATCATATTTGCAAACTAGAATATCCTTCCACATAAGAGAAAAATAGAAAAATCAAAGAGGTTGCAAAAGGATGTGCAACATAATATTATTCGAGAACTCAATAATTACATGATAATGATTTGCTTTATAAAAGCAAAGATGCATAACCCTAATCTTATCTTGAGCAACAAGATAGCTCAACAAGATAAGGATGACAACTAATTAACCTAGGAATTAAATAATTACCTAAGTAAACTTATGCAAAGTGTAATTAAATATTAATTACACCAACAATTTAGACAAAAAAATTCCAGCCAAAATGAGAATATTGGTTGAAAGTTAAAATTCATATTCATGTGTGGGGTGAGCAATGTTTCGCCTACCTAAAAGTTGTTTTTCCCAATGTGAGACAAATTTCCACATGAAAAGCTACTACAAAATGAGCACCTAAAATTTTACAACTAAAAATGGTTTTACCAATATGAGACAATGGTTTAACAATGTGAGACATTTGTTTCGATCAATTGTAAACTAGCAAGTGCATAAGGAAAGCATATCATCTAATTAAATAATTTAATAATTGTAACATCAAAGGTTGTTAAGATTGAAAATTTCACACTATGCCTTACTTCCCCTTAACTTATGCATTATGATGTCTATTTTATTACTTTTTGATAATTTTGTTTAAATGAGTAAAAATTTGTGGACACAGAAAAAGTAACCATTCTAATTTTTCATATTTAGAACCTCCTAGTGGACTTTGGCATGATTTTTCCTATATTTCATGTTGTAATGTGGTTAACACATTCAAATTAGGTCTTGGACCCTTGTGAATCATTAAGACTTCTAGGATGTCTTGTAAAGGTCTTGTGAACTATTGTAACCCACTTTCACACTTTTCTAGGATCAATTTATCATAATTCACTTAAATATCCCCTTTTTTATCACTTACCAAGTCTTATTTCAAAGTGTTGTAAAGTGTTGTAACCCACTTTCATGCTTTTCTAGACTTGTCAACACTAATCAACCCTTTCTCATGTTTAAATGACCCCTTAATACACTTTCCAACCATTTTTAAGTGTGTTTTTTAGGTTATTCCTGTTGGACAACATTTGATTCCCTTTAATTCCTGACACCCACTTAATTTTCTTAGGTGGGGCTAAGTCGCCAATAGGGGCGACTTAGTCCTTTTCGGCACAAAACTCAAAATAATTTCAAACTTCTAGGAGGATTTTGTCCTCTAACCCTTGAGGTTGGCCTATGATGTGTTATTTTCAAGAATTTTTAGTAAAATCGTGTATAAATAAGGGTTTTTCCCCTAATTTTTCATCCTCTAATCCTTCTATCTTCTATAATCTCCTAATCTCTTATACTCATTAAGCATTCAATATTGCAAGCGTTCAAGCAATCTAAGCATAATCAAGCCATCCATTGGAGAACTTCATTGCATATCTTCTGAATTTTACATCAAGGGTTTGGTAAGTTTATGACATTGCATGTTGTTTATTTATCATTCTTTTCACATTTCATTTTATTTCATAGGGTTTGATTACCAAAGTGGGGTTTGACCAAGGCAAACCCCTATACTCTAACCATTAACCATTTTTCCCTCTTTGCATGTGTGTTTGTAGACACTTTATGCAGTTTTTTCAATGAAATAGGTGTTGAAAAGTGGTTAGTAAGTCTTCAAAGTCACTCAAGTCAACATAACCCTAATTCGATCTTGGAGGCACTTTTTATCCCATTTTTTGCAGAATCAAGTGCAGACACCTATTATAAAAGTAAGTAGAGACCTGAGGCTACAAGATTTTGTCCCAAAATTACTAAAATCTACAAGTGGAATAAGTCACCACTACTAGTGGATTAGTCCTGCTTTCGAGCCTAAAAATTGGTTTCTGCATTTTTGGATATCCATTTGGTAGATTCTTGTTCTGACAAGTTTTCCTAAAACTAGAACTAAGTGTCCCAACTTGGCATAAGTGTCCTAGTCAACATTTTCAGTCAATTTTTTAGGATTCCAGAATCTTTCCACATCATGCTTTAGATTCCAGGTGCACCTCTCCAATTCTGTTCAATTATTTCATTATTTACTTGCATTTTTAGGCATTTCTACATATCACATTGTGTTTTCAAATAAGTTGCATTTCTTAGGTTTTGTGTAATACCCCTCATGTTGTTGATACTCTTATGTGTGGATTTTGTACTTGGTTGTGTGGGTGATCAATTCAACGTTTTGGTTGTGCGTGGATTTATATTTTGGTTGATTTGTTGCGCTTGATATTACATGTGATGCTAGATGATACATTCCACGGTGATTATGTTATATGGTTATGTTGTGTTTTTCCTTAATAATATATATGGTTTCTGATGTGATTTCTAGTGTGTCTTGGTGAAAGGATAGAGTGGCATAACTTGCTTGCAAGTGCCCTGCTACCCCGCGATTACCTTTCACGCTATGTCTATAATGGAGATTTACATGCTACTTGACATTTGTTTCTATGCAGGATGTAGGTATTGGACACCGACTCCACCTACTTGTTAGGTTTGAGCATGTCCCATTAACCCAACGGTTATGATGTTGAAAAGGGAGTTGATAAGGAAGTTTCCCCGTCCCAAGTTCGTCACCTTGTTGTGAGTCCAATGTTGTCTTTGTTTCAAACTCATCTTTGTTTGTGATTGTGTTAGTGTTGATTATTTATTTTAGTATGTAAATATTTTTGATTTAATTAATTTTTAGTTATGTGTGATTAATTAATATATTTAATTGATATAGTTATTATAGATAATTATGGTTAAGATAATTGATTAATTCTCTTGATTATGTGGATAATTTAAATAAAATATAAGTTGCTTTGTTGTTAATTAGAATGTTAAATTTTCTTAAGGTAGCAGTATTGATTTTTGATTTCTTAAGTTAATCAAATAGCTCATAATGCTATATTATTATTCAAAGAAAAATAAATAAAATAAAATAATTAAAAATTAGTTAATTCTTTTTATTAGAGGATTTACGGGAATAAGTGGGTAATTTAATGGAATTTTTGTTGGAAAATATTCTCAGAGAGAATATTGGCATGGGGTAACAGGAATTTCTTCATGAAAAATTTTGGCTAGAGAATTGTGTGTGTGGGTTTTGGGGGTTTTCTATTTTTATTTTTTTAAATCTAAGGGCTAAAGTAGATTATGAACTTGTATTTTGCTTCAGGTTGGAGGTGAAGCTTCTGAGAATAATTTAAAAGTTGGAAGTCCTAGAAGCGAAGCTTTGCACAACTCTTGCTTCTTCAGGCTTCAGAAAATAGGTTCTTTACTTTTTTTTGTTTAAATGTTTTCTCGCTTTGAAAAGTTTGTCTATTATTGTCTGTGTAAGAGGAAATTGATGTGACCTCTGTAGAAAACTGTGTTCCCGGCTGTTGAAGTGTCATCGTTGTTTTTTTGTTACCTCTATAGAAAATTTAATAGTAAAATTAGAGAACCTCATGAAATAAATTCATTGTTAAAATAGTAGAAAACCTTTGTAGGTTGCAGTGGAAATCTCTGTCCAAAATTGTGAATTTTTTTTAAAAAACTCTATAGATTTGTAAATGAAATACTCTGGTTAAACTTGGGAAATTAGAAACTTCTATGTAATTTTCTTAATATTTCCTGTAGATAATTATTGTGCTTTTCCCCAATTTATTCTATCTATTTGGAAAATAAAATTTCAGTTAGAAATTATGCAGATAGTTTTATTTTCCCTGTGAACTCAGATTTGTCTAAGAATATAAAAATATATATATTCAAATAATTTTAAAGAAAATAATTTAAAAATAAAATTAAAAAAAATGAAAACCATATGGCAAATTATCTAAAATTCGCAGGTTTATTTATAAAATAAAATAAAATAAAATAAACAAAAAATTGGGTGGGAGTGGCAACCCCCACAGCTGCCCCATGAAGGGTGATGACAATGGAGGCAGTCGATGCTACCCTCACAGGAAGCGCCTAGGTTGCCAACACATCTGTAACCTTTGTGGGCCGGCTGTGTGTAAACATCGCCCCTCAATTTTTTTGAAAATCGCCTCCCTGCCATGTGATTTAAAGATATTTTAACATGTTTGATTTATAATATAAAGAATAATGTATATATATGTATTTTCATCTAATTATTTTGAAAATTATTGAATATTGTAAATTGAATTAATTAATGTATATATGTATATATACACTTGGTTAAAATTTATGGAAAAATATTATGTAAGTTATTTACAATGATTTTATGTTGTTATTGGGAAAATTGAAGAAAGTATTTTATCAAATCTATTCAAGTGTTTTTAATTAATGCAATAAATTGAGTAAACTGCTATTTTAACTTCTAGAATGGATTTCATGCAATGTGATAACTTATCTGATTGTTAAGCATAGTGAATTTGTGTTCTTAAGCAATTTCTTGATGTTGAATAAATATTTAGTTCCTTTATTTTCTTTGTTTTCTTTGTTGACTATCTTGAGTTCGGCTATAAGCATGTGGGGACCCTTAAGTTAGTCAGTCCTTAATAGGAAATAAGGTTATTGTTAAAACTTCCAGAGGTATGGGAAATGGTGGTTTATTATGTGACTTTTCTATTTGATAGTTGTCTCGATGTTAACTACAGTTGTGATCTTGAGTTTACATTGGGTTGTACCATTATTGTTATGGAAGTTGATTTATATTAATTTTGGGCGAGATGGTTTTGCCTTGTGCCTATTCGATTTTGTGTTTTAGGATACTTGTGGGTACAATTCCTTGGAATTTGTTGTGTTTTGGGTTCTAGGGAGAGTGGCTCTACTTGGGTGTCGGTACACAAAGGGGTTGTTAGGATAACCCACATTAGAGTTTGAGTAATAAGTGATAACCTAACTAATTAATTAGGGGGTGGGTAGTTAAACATCAATAAGATAATTATAGATACCTCATCTACTTGTTAGGGCTTTCATAGACTAAAGGTGGCCGAGAAGGCTGTGGTTGGAATAATCGTAATCTCATCTTCGCGACAGGTTAACAATTCCGCATGAGTCATCCTATGGAGTGGCGCCTTGAGATAGGCAGTCATGATAACCATAGATGGAGGTGGAACCTTGTGATAGGTTTTCTGGATAATCCATGTAAGGCCATATAATGACACTCTCCTCTAGCATTCCCTTAGAGTTGTTTTAACTGGAATCCTCTAGAAGTGGTTTATTGTTATGATTTGGTGTTTTATTGTTGTCATGTTTAGGAAAGAGTCTTTTATGTTATGGTTTCCTTTATGTGTGATTTACCTTTCCATGCTTGGAGTTTAGCCTTGTGTATTTCTTTAGATTTTCTTGGTCCAGGACCCTTTCTTATCTACTCCTAGCATGAGGGTGGTTGGGTGGAACGTGTTGCGCACCTCGTTGGGTTCCCTATTTTGTAGATGTACCTTTCAGTGCAGAGTTTGTTGAGACAACTTGATCCAGAGTTATATGTTTCCTTATGTATATTTGTACTTATGTCATACCTTGTATATTGATATGTTACTCTCCCATGTATTGGGTAGACTTATGTTGTAACCTTGGATAATTGCTCAATGAGATTTATTTATAGAATGATGTGTTGTATAATCACATTTTGTAATTCATGGTTTATCCATAATTGTAAATATACTTGATGTTGTGTTATGTTCAAGAAAATAAGTTCTTTATATTTCCTAGTTAAAGTTGATATGAAAACTTGTATGGTTTCTATATGGTTTGTTCTTGTCTCAATTCTTATCTTTTATAAATGTTTAAATGGAAGAGTTATGTTAGTAGAAATGAAAGTTACTTTTATCAAATTTGTTATTAGTTAGATTACGTAATGTTACCTCGTGTACCCCAAGGAACTTAGGTGTTTAACTTGTAATCATAGTTGTGTTAACTACACTAGTAAACATAGTGTTTATAATTTATGTTTTAAAAAAAAATTGTTGCATTTTTAGTTGTCCTTTGGGGTTTGCGCGACGGGGCATTACATTTTACATCATTAAATAATTTTCTTTTCAAATTAGTGCATTAGTACATCATAATTAGACATAATACATCTCATTTACATTAACCTTGCGTGTAGATAATTTTCATTTTGGACCCCCATTCTTTCTCCTTTTAGGTGAAAACCCCTAGAAGGAGCTAAAGTAATGTGGGCAATCCAAAATCATTGTCAACATTTTAGTGAACCCAATTTCTGAACATATTTGTTTCTAATTTCAAGTGCATCCTAGGTCCCATTTGCATTAACATTGCAATAGATATTGCATTGTTTAAATTGCATTAGTAAAACACTCAAAAAGCTTACATTCTTGCATAATTTTTGTATTGAAAATCACAAAAAAATTGCATTTCATACTATAGTTGCATCTATGCATTTGAAAGACCTAAAATTGCATTCAACATTTCTAAAAATTCTCAAAAAAATTATCAATGGGACTAAATCACCACACTGGGTGACTTAGTCTTTTGGCTCATTTTACACTAAATTTTCTAGTAATTTATGGGTATTTTCTGTACTTCTATTTTCTGGTATTGCATTTCTATTTCAGTTTACAATTTTTTTGTTATTTTCATTTTCTTAGTCCTCAATTACATTGCATTTGCATCCACCTTGTCTCTTGCAGTATTTGTATGAGTGTTTGGTGCCCTATTGCTAATACTTTAGTGAGAAGAAGTTCTCGACTCATGGCATCCTGCGATAACACACTCGTTGTGGACCTTGGGTTGTCTCAAGATCCTACTCTTGGTATGGAAAATGGTTCATTAGGCATGGATACTACCATTAGTACACCTTTACCTTCACAATATGCAATGCATGTTGAAACATCAAATTCCCACATTCTGCAAGATAAAGTCTTTAACATTCATGAGGATTTAGCACATTTACAACAAAACTTGTTCCTTCAAAAAAGTTCAGCCATTGCAATTCTTGCTATAGACAACATCCAGCGAATGCTTGAAAGTGATGAGGGCTTAGATGTTATGAAACAAATTGT
This sequence comes from Sequoia sempervirens, assembly GCA_007258455.2. NCBI lineage: Eukaryota > Viridiplantae > Streptophyta > Pinopsida > Cupressales > Cupressaceae > Sequoia > Sequoia sempervirens. The sequence continues at coordinate 230,404,717 of VDFB02379711.1, read as the reverse complement.
TGAGATATACCAAAAAAATTGCTTCTTCCACCTCTAGCACATCTCAACCAATAAACACTATGGCTAGCCAAGGAGGATCTCACATTCATCCTCCTTCAACTATAGCATCCATACCCACCTATACAACTCCTCAAGTTACAAAAACTATGTAATAGGTTAGTCATGTGACTCCTTCTTTCACTATTCCAACTAGCATTCCTAGTTCTTTTGTGGCATCGAATGTTCCATCCTCCACAACCTTCACCCCTCTTAGTGTCATGTTCACTTCTCCCAACATTACAAACACTCCATCACCATTCTCTTTTCCACCTCATACCACTTACACCAACCATCTCATTACACAACTCTTCCAAACTATTTCTTTGATGCAACAACAAATATCCACCATAAACAAAAACCAAGAAGCACCACCTACCTACTATGTCTGTAGTAGCTCATTATCTTTAGAAATATTAAGAACAGTGAAGCCACAAGGAATTAAGATGCCTAGGTTTGAGAAATATGGAGGTAAAGGAGACCCTACTAATCATGTCAATTCCTATACAACCTTATGTAGTGACTTTGTCCTTGACGATAAACTGTTAACCAAACTATTTCCTAGGACCTTAAAGGACACTACCTTGGAGTGGTTTTCAAATTTACCCAATCATTCAATTCAATCATTTAATTAACTTGTTGATGCCTTTATAAGTAATTTCCAAGTCCATATGACTCCCAAAAAGACAATGTCTAATCTAATGAGATGTAAAAAAATTGCGGATGAAAAAGTAATTGATTTCATTTCATGCTATCAGTCATTGTATGCTCAAGTAGATGTTAATGTTTCTGATTCACATATCCAAAATATTTTTATCGAAAACTTGCAAACTCAACTTTAGGATAAATCAACCATGATGAAATTCCCTTCTTTTATGCATTTATGCACCACTCTTTGTGACTATCACAACTCGGTTAGTAGTCGTGATGCAAAATCCACTTCTAACCGAGCTGAGAAATCTGACCAAAGCAACCAACACAACTCACAAAACTTTAGAAAACCAAACAAAGGGTTTTTACAATTCAACCCCCCTCCTCAACAACCACGTCAACTTGTCAATAACCAAGTAGCAACTGTTAAATCTACAATCCCTTACAATTATGGAGATCCAAAACAATAGTTCACACCATTACCTGACACTCTTCATAACACCATGACCCAACTTATACAACAACAAATGATTTCTTTAACTCCTGTTAAACCATTAGATAAAACTAAACCGTTGCCTCCAACCTTCCAACCTAGCACTTATTTCCATTATCATAGACAAAATAGACATAACACAAAGCAATGTAAGCATCTTAAACACATAGTGCAAGACCTCATTAATTTTGTTCGTCTATCCATTTCAAATGTTAATGCAAAAGGAAATACATCCATTGCACCACCCAATCAAAATTTTCAAATATTTACCAACCCCATGCCTAAACATAATGTGTCATTTGTCAAAGCCAATGAAACTCAAAACAATGATGTGATGATTGTTCCTAAAGAGACTGAACATCCTAATACACCCTCTATTAATCCTATGGATGAAATGGTAGGAGCGATAGATGTCATCCCTCGTAAGGGCCAAACTAAGAATAATCTTGATATTACTTTCACTTCTAAAGATATTCTTCCAAGTCTTCCCAATTGTCCTCTCTACATAGCTGGACGCATTTATGATAAGGCCACTAATGGGATACTCATAGATCCTGCCCGTGGTGCGAATGTGATCACTGAGGAATTTTTGGTCTTACATGATCTTTATCAAGATAAATATGACAAACCAAGAGAATGTATCAAAACACATAATGGTTTCACATGCCCTACAACAAGATCAATCGTTTTGCCATTAAAAATGGGACTTAATACAGGGAATGTTACATTCTCTATCATTCCACAATCATATTAGTTTTGTCTATGGTTAGGCTATCCATGGCTTTGCTTGATGAAAGCTATTCCTTTAGTCATACACAAATGTTTAAAGTTTCTGCATGAAATTGACATATTCACTATCCACCATGTAGTGGCTTTAACCATTTGTCTTCTAAAGGAATTTTTTCTTTAGAATCCTTTTAGCCAGAACACATTGTACCCATCACGCCTCACAGAGACTTATTTTTCATTGCTTATCAAAATTTAAAATCAAAGAAAATATTTGAATTGTCCCTTCACAATCAATCCTTATCCACTTTCGTTATCCCAATCCTTAACAAGACAATGCTTGAACTTGAACCTGAATAAGAAAGATTAGATCAACCACCCCTAAACACTTCCCCTTCTTCCTCCAAATGTCCATGCAATAATGAAACCAACCATGTCATGCCTCCTCACATTAAAAAAGTTTATAAAGCAAAAGAGAAAGTGATTGAACCATATCCTTGAGTTCCTTTTGTCCTTCCCCCTCAGGAAGAAACATAGCCTATGGTCAATCAATCCGCTCTTACATGCCAACAACTTCAAAATAGAATCAAAAGAAACTATGGTGCTAGGGAATGTAGGCATTAACATCGTCTCCTTGCTCATCAATTGCAAACCAAAAACAACAAAGAAAATCAATCTCCACCTTTAACAGAAGTCATCCCTAACCATCCTCCTCCTCCTGACTCACCACATGATAGTACATCATAACCATCACAACAAAATGATTTGATACAACAACCATAACTCTTGGTACATCCTTCATTGTAAATTACCATCCATACCCCCATTGTGATTAATATGGATGATGATGATGAGGAGAACTCTCAAATAGATGAAGAGGTGCATAATGATCTAAATTCTTTATTTTCATCTTCCATGAGCTTAAATTATAAATCTCACACCAAGTGAAGAACCTGGAACTTCTCCTAGTTTGACACTTGGAATTCCTCCATTGGACAGTCAACTGCCCTTTCAATAAATTGAACATGATTGGGAGGTAGATGACTTCCTAGATGGTTGACTTGCATTTTCCTTGCTAGATTTTTGCATTTTTCTTTCATTATCTTTTTCTTTTATGTGTGTATCATGTTCCCCCATAGTTTGTGTTTGATATTCTCTCTCTTTGTGCACTTCCTCTATTTGTACCTCTATTATTCTATATGTCATACATTGATTTTTTGCTCTTTTTTGTGTTTCTCCTTTTGGGGATGACACAAAGCATTGAGATGTCCTATGTCTCTTTCGTGTTGACCCAATCAATCCCTTTTACTTTTTACTTTGTCTTTTCTTATGGTTTTCCTTTTGGGGATGACGCAAGGAATTGAGACTGAAATGCCTCCTTCATGTTGACCCAAAATATTTTCCTTTGATTTTACCTTTTTGTTTTATTTTTGCTTGTGTTCACCTTTTGGGGACGATGCAAAGCATTGAGACTGCAATGTCTCTTCCATGTTGACCCAAAACAAACCTTTCTTTTTATTTTTATTTTGGTCTATTTGTGTCATTCTTCTAGTTCTATGTATTTGAGGAATGATGAAAGTTCTAAGCTTTTACATAACAAACATTGCAGCAACAAACATGATGACCCCAAATGTATAGATCCCTTATGTGTTTGGTGTGTTCCTTTTTGGGGGAAACCCCTCTTTATTTTGTTCCTTTTTCCTTCACAAGAAGCAACCTTAGGGTGCTGTCATAATAGTGGTTTACAATTCCTGAGAGGAACAAATTTTAGCTGAAATCACATATTTTTATAAAATATAATGATTTAAGCCTTAAAAAGTTCCATTTTAAGGATTCCAATTGAAGAGGGTTTGATCAAATCACCTTAGATCAAACCCCCTTGGATAGAACCTCACTAGTTTTAAACCATACCTATAAATGCGCCTCCTTTACACCTATCAAAATGCTGATAAAAATCACTTTTGATTTAGATTTTGGGGGGATCAAATTAATTCATTTAAAATTTATTTGAAATGATTATGGTATTCCTCAGAACAAAGCTATCCAATGAATATAATTTTAATATGTTTTGGTTTTATTATGTATTTATTTTTAAGTTTTATTAAACATAGGTTTTTCATCGAAAATGAATTTCTTTGTTCTTCACATGTGGAAAAAATAGAAGATTATCAAAAAAATTGAAAAAATATGAGTGCACCAGATATTGAAGTCGATCCAACAAAAAAATTAATTAAATTTTGACATATACAAAAAAGTTACAGCGTTATACAATGGCGTTGTGTCTAATTAATGTTTGACTTTGAAACTTGATTGGAAAAATATTCAATAAAAATCTATCTAACCAAAAGTGGAAGCAATAGATATTAGAGTTAAAAATCTAAATTTGAAAGAATTAGAATTTTATCCTTCATGGAAAAAAGTTATAAGTTATACAAAAGTCACTTTTTAAAATGTTGTTTTCAAAAAAATCTATTTTCGTGGGAGATGGAAAAAGAAGTGCAATTTGATTCCAAAAATTTTGAAAAAAATATTTTTAGAATCTACAGACATAATTTGATGAGACTCTAGTTTGCACCATCTTCAAATTCCTCACAGTTTCGCCGCTATAGGTGCCCGAATGTGAAGATTTAGTTAAAAATAATAATTTCAGTGTCCATTTTGGCCAAAAATTGTAAACCACTATTATGGGATCACCCCTTACTCGGAAATGTATGACTTGGCATATGGGCTTTCCAAGTTGGCCCTCATGTCCTATTTCTTTTTTTCATTTTTCATTAGGTACTTTAAAGTAATTTCTTATAGAATGGTGTGTAGCAATTCCTTTAAAGTGGGGGAATACATTGGAATTATTCATTTGCATTTTTATTTTCCTTGGTTCTTAGTGAAACCTTGTTACTTTATACGACGTGTTTGTCACTTTGTGGATGACATTGGGTGTGATGTCTTTCATAAGCATGATCTATATTAGCATATTGCATTCCTCTTGGTGGCCTAATGTGACACACTACATCCCCTAAGTTGTGAATATTTTATTCTTTGATTGGTCCCCTCTTGGAGATATTAGACACAATGTTCCCTAATTTATAGACCTCACATGATCTTAACAAGACTAATTTGAAATTTTCTTTTCATGTTACATTTTGCATTTACATGGCCACCTTGCATAATATAGCTTGCATTCCTATGGTACATTTGAATTTGTTCATGAGTTCTAAGTATAAAAATATTTGCTTGCCTCATGAAGCACAAAACTACATTATCCTTGTGGTGCCTTATTAAAGTTTTCAAGAGGTATAGATTTAGTATGGTTGAGTGGGAAATTGGTGCAAGAGCACCTAGAGACATTAGGTAGCACTAGGCAGTTTTGGAAGCCTAGGAAGAAATTTTGTGTTTTTACACTTTAAGGTCATGTTGAAAATTTATTTTTGTGTCAGAGGTGTTAGCTCATGTTAGGAGGAAGGTGGATTAGTAACTCATGGTAGGAAGGTTGGTTCTTCAATTTTTTTTCACTAGGATTATCTAGGAGCTAGAAATAAAGCCCAAAATGTTGCATTTATGCAATTTTGGCCTTTAGTGGTGGTTAAGTCCGATCAAGGGAAATGAAACCACCTTATGAACCTTTAAAAGGTGTGCTTTGACCTATTCCAAGGGTTGGAGAAGCTTTGTTTTAATTTGAAGTTTGCTGAGATAAAGGAAAGCAATGAAGTTCTTGCAAATCTCTCTGTTTTTAGTTCTTTTACTGTATTAATGGAGAGTTCCTGGTATTGAACAGTGTGTAGCACGTGTGTTATTCATTTTGCAAGGTTTGTATAGTTTTTAGAAGTGTTGATTCATCGTTGCATAGTTTTGTTCTTAGTAGGTTTTGTTTTCTTTATTGCGGATCAGTTTAGTAGACTATTATTCATGGAGTCTTAGCCCTCTATTTTCTACTATACCTAGTGTATAGCTGTGGGGAAATGAGGCCAAGATCCATGATTTTATATAGGATAGGTTTAGGGGATTGTAGGAAGTAAAGTTACATGGTAAAGGTCTTCTCCTAGGCGAGCTTGGCTATGCCCAGTTAGGAAAGACAGTGGAAAAAAAGACACTAACATTGTAGGGGTGTCTACCTTCTGGAAACTCAGGGTGTGTGGTGGTTGCAGGAGGCCTTACAAAGGCTTGGAAGCAAGCAGGAGATCTCATCAAACCTTTTGGTGACTAAAACAAGTTGGCAGTTCACAGTGAGGTCAAGAAATGCCCTAAAAAGCCCTAATTCTCACAAAATCAGGGTTACGCCTGTGTACAGACTAAGGGAGTCTAAAACCTCAAAAAATCCTTGAGAGGTCAGAAAATGAACTAGGGTCACAGAAAGAAGTTTGTGATGTTCTTCAGTAGGATTGGAGTTTAAGCCTATTTCCTCAGGCTAGGAGGCCTAATAGGGGCTCAAGGGCTACTAGCCCTTGTTAAACCCTAAACTAGGTTTTGGAGCAAGAGATAGAGAAAAGGTGGTTGGTGGTGGATCAAGAACCCTTAAGAGAAGTTTTAGAGACCATAGAAGTAATCACACACCCTTGCATCAAGTTAGGGAAGCTTGAAGGAATAGCTAGTCTTTAGTAAGATTAAGGGCTAGGAGTAAATGTCAGGAAGAGCACCAAGATTGGCTTGGTTAGGAGAATGCAGATGATAGTAGGGTTGGCCAAGAGAACTAAGGGTTCCTAACAAGCTATAGGACCTAAAGGTTAAGGTGGGAGAGTCACCTAAGAGTTCTTGAGAGCAAGGACCCAGAGCATGAGACAGTGAGTGTCTCATCCAGCCCTACCCTATCAGATTGGTATTAGAGCGAGCAAAAGATTTGGGAAGAATCTTGTATGTCAGACATTGAGTCAAGTGATTCATCCATCATGGTGACAAATGCAGAGTTGGCGAAGGTGGCTGAAGAGAAAGAGGAGGACAATAAGTTGTTGAAAGAAAGAATAGAGTAACTTGAGAAAGCATTGAACAATGTGAAGTTGGAAGGAAAAATACCAAGGAAGAAGAGGTTGCAGAGGAAGACAAGATCCCTGAACCTGACCCGGTCTTGGAGGAATAGCCTTTCTTGAAAGCATTGAAGGCGTTGAGTGGAAAAGGACTTGAAGGCATATCACTATTTAGTGGAAAAATGGAAGCTGATTTAGTTGTTGAGTGGATAGAGGGAATGGAAAACCATTTTGAATTTGGAGTTACTGAGGCACAGAAGGTAAAGGTGGAAAAATAAAGACTAAGAGGTTCTACCTTGACATGGTGGAAATTCATTCAGACGGAGAGGGAAAAGGAAGGCAAGCAGCCTATTTCAACTTGGAAAGGAATGGTTGCCAAAGTGAGAGAGGCATACATGCCTGATGACTATGAGATTCAGTTACACAAGAAGAGGCGAAGCTTAAGGAAAAAATACCAAGATGTGAACACTTACACTGAGGAGTTTCAAAAACTTTGTATGAGGTCCAAAGTTACAGAGGATGAAAGCCTTAAGGTAGCTAGATACCTTAACGGTTTGAAATGGAACATCCAAGAAGAGATGGCTCTTTTAAGTCCTAAGACAGTACATCAATGTTACCAATTGGCTATCAAGATTGAGGAAAGAAAAAAGAGGAAGCAAGACTAGGCTTCTAAGGGTAGAGGCAAAGGCAGAGATCAAAGAGATCAAAGAGGACATTATGGTGGCTACCAAGGTAGAGGCAATGACCAAAGAAACCAAGGAAAGTCAAAAATCACAGGTCATGGAGGAGAAACATCTTATAGAGGAGGATATAATAGAGGTAGAGGACCTCAAGGAGGTTCAAACAGAGGAAGAGGAGCAGGCAGGAGCAATTCTTATTTTGCAAAAATGAAATGCTACCATTGTAGTCAAGTAGGCTATCCTGCTTATAGGTGCCTGGAGAAAGCATCTTCATCAACCAATGAGAAGAGAGTGGCTTATGCACATGAGGACACCATGAGTCCTAAAGCATCTGAGATTAGTCATATTGAATCTGAGGTAGGAGAGAATTTGATGTTCAGTAGGGTTTTGATCAGACAACCAGTCAAAGAAGAACCAAAACATAGAAGAGCTCTATTTAGAGTAAGGTGCAAAATACTTGGTAAAGTATGCAAGATCATAGTAGATTCAAGTTCAATAGATAATATAATCTCAGAGGAGGCAGTAATGAAACTAAAATTGGAGAAGGTACCCCACACTAACCCCTACAAGGTCACATGGCTAAACAAAAGGCAGAGTGTTTTAGTGAATGAGCAAGTAACAGTGGAATTTTCCATTGGAGGGTACAAGGACACGTTATTTTTTGATGTTTTACCCATGGATGCATGCCATATACTATTGGGAAGACCATGGCAATATGATAGAGGTGTCATATATGATGGAAAAGAGAACACCATTTCTTTCAAGAAGGATGGGAAGATATTTGAGTTGCAGTCACTATTAGAAGAAGAAGAGGGACAATCAAAGACACCAAACATCATGTTGAGCTATGGTAAAGAGTTCCTTAACAACCTACATCAAGCGAGTGAAGGATATGTGGTTGTGTTACAACCTAAAGAGGAAGATAAGGCTGAAAAGATAGTCCTACCGGAAGTAGTCTAGAAGTTACTCGAAAGGTACAAGAGCATAGTTAGTGATGGTACACCTGCAACTCTACCACCAAAGAGAGCCATAAGTCATCAAATTGACTTCATACCTAGAGCTTCATTACCAAACAAAGCAGCATACAAGCTTACACTAGATCAGAACCTAGAAGTAGCTAGGAAAGTGCAAGAGTTGTTGGATCAAGGATTGATTCAAAAGAGCATCAACCCATGTGCAGTACCAGTGGTTTTAGCAACCAAGAAGGGAGGTAAGTAGAGGTTATGCACTAATTATAGAGCAATAAATAGGATCCTATTAGGTATAGGTTTCATATTCCTAGAATTGAAGACTTAATGGATTGTCTTGGAGGAGCTCAGTACTTTACTAAGTTAGATCTCAAAAGTGGATACCATCAGATCAGAATTAAGGATCGTGATGAGTGGAAGACAACATTTAAGAAAAATGATGGGTTATATGAATGGAGAGTGATGCCATTTGGACTCTCCAATGCCCCTAGCACATTCATGAGGCTCATGAATGAAGTACTCAAGGACTTTACAGGGATATTTGTGGTGGTATACCTTGATGACACCCTCATATACAGCAAGATAGCAGAAGAGCATTTGCAACATGTGGAGCAGGTTCTTAGAAGGTTGCAAGAAGAGAAGTTGGCAATCAATATGGAGAAGTGTGAGTTCTTTAAGAAAGAGCTAGTATATTTGGGTTTTGTAGTGTCCAAAGGATCATTGAAGATGGATCCAAGCAAGGTGGAAGCTATCCTAAACTAGCCTACACCAACCACAGGGACTGAGGTAAGAAGTTTTCATGGATTGGCTCAATTTTATAGAAAATTCATAAGGAACTTCAGTGGTATATGTGCACTAGTCCTAGAAACAATCAAGGGTGGTTTAAAAACTAAGTTTGTGTGGACTCAAGAGGCTGAGAAAGGGTTTGAGAAACTGAAACAATAAGTGGCAACTCAACCTATTCTTTTGTTACCTATTTTTGACAAATTGTTCACTGTTGAGTGTGATGCAAGTGGAGTGGTAGTAGGAGGAGTGTTATGTTAAGAGGGCAGGCCTATAGCCTTCTTTAATGAGAAGCTCAATGAAGCAAAGAAGAAGTATTCAACCTATGATCTAGAACTTTATGCTTTGGTTCAGTCACTTAGGAAATGGAGGCATTACCTTCTACCCAAGGAGTTTGTAGTCTTTACTAACAATCAGGCACTGGGTTTTATCATAACTTAAGAGAAGTTGAGTAATAGGCATTTGAAATGGATGGAATACATCTAATCTTTTACCTTCACCATCAAGCACAAGAAGGGACAACTAAACAAAGTGGCAGATGCATTGAGCAGGAGATTGTTGACAGTGCAAGAGATACAGATCAAGAGCATTGGCATAGAGAGTTTCAAGGATCTCTATGTGGAAGATGAAGACTTTTTAGAGGTCTATAAGGTATGTTCTAACTTTGAGAACCATTTCCATAGCCAATACTCTAAGTATACATTGCAAAGTGGGTTATTGATTAAGGGAAATCAGTTATGTGTTCCAAGAGGGTCAATGAGGGAAAATTTGATTCAGGAAAAACATAATGGCAGTCTTAGTGGACATTTTGGCATCAACAAGACTTTGGAACTAGTGCAAAGATTCTATTACTGGCCTAAGTTGGCAAGAGATGTTAGAAATTATGTGGAACAATGTGTTGTGTGTATGAAAGCTAAGGGAGGAGCTAGTAATGCTAGTTTATATCAACCCCTACCCATTCCTAACAGACCATGGGAGTGTGTGAGCATGGATTTTGTGGTAGGCCTTCCTAAGACCAAGACTGGTTTTGACAATGTTTATGTAGTAGTAGACAGATTTAGCAAGATGAGTCATTTCATTCCCTACAAAACTACTCATGATGCTAGCTACATAGATCATATTTTCTTCAAGGAGGTTGTAAGGATCCATGGATTGCCTTTGAGTATTGTTTCAAACAGGGATGTGAAGTTCATGAGTCATTTTTGGAAGACTCTATGGAGTAGATTGGGTACAAATCTATCTTTTGGATCAGCTTACCATCCTCAGACCGATGGTCAAATAGAGGTGGTTAACAGGGTGCTAGGTAACCTTCTTAGGTGCCTAACTAAGGAGTATGGACAGACATGGGATATGGTTATCTCACAAGCTGAGTATGCTTATAATGATAGTGTGAACCGAACCACAGGGAAGAGTCCTTTTGAGATTGTGTATGGGATGCACCCAAGAGGGATATGTGAGCTCAGAGATCTTGGAGCTATGGAACATAGGAGTGGACATGTAGAAGACTTCAGTCAGACCATGAAGGAGATTCAGGAGCAGGTGAAGAAGACAGTCACAGAGGCTACACAAAAATTGAAAGAGAAGGTAGATATGTCAAGGAAAGATGTGCAATTTCAAGTAGGGGACTATGTTATGGTCCACCTTAACAAGTCAAGGTTGTAGAAGGGAATGTCAATGAAGTTGCAAATGAAGAGAGTGGGTCCATGCAAGGTATTGGCCAAATATGGCAAGAATGCATATAAGGTGGAGTTACCTACCGATCTAGGAATCTCACCAGTGTTCAATGTAGCTAATTTGATCAAGTATAAGGGAACAGTCAGTGATGAGGTTCAGAATAGTCTGGACATCTTCAAGGACATCAGTAATGTACCCCTACCTAATCAAGATAAGCCTCAGGTAGAGAAGATCTTGGAGTCAAGGGTACAAAATTCTACAAGGCACAAGGTGTACATGGAGCACCTTATCAAGTGGAAGAACAAGCATGAATCAGAAGCTACATGGGTACAAGAAGATCAGTTCAAGAAGTTTTTTATTGACCTGTCATTGGTATCTCCTTCCATTCCTTAGTGTTTGGGCTGAGAGGGGGAGAATGGTGCAGGAGCACCTAGAGAGCATTAGGTAGCACTAGGCAGTTTTGGAAGCCTATGAAGAATTTTTTTTTTTTTACACTTTAAGGTCATGTTGAAAATTTATTTTTGTGTTAGAGGTTTTAGCTCATGTTAGGAGAAAGGTAGATCAGTAACTCATGGTAGGAAGGTTGATTCTTCAATTTGTTTTCACTAGGATTCTCTAGGAGCTAGAAATAAAGCCCAAAATGTTGCATTTATGCAATTTTTTCCTTTAGTGGTGGTCAAGTCTAATCAAGGGAAACATAACCACCTTATGAACCTTTAAAATGTGTGCTTCAACCTATTCCAAGGGTTAGAGAAGCTTTGTTTTAATTTGAAGTTTGTTGCGATAAAGGAAAGCAATGAAGTTCTTGTAAATCTCTCTATTTTTAGTTCTTTTACTGTATTAATGGAGAGTTCCTAGTATTGAACAGTGTGTAGCACGTGTGTTATTCATTTTTCAAGGTTTGTATATTTTTTAGAAGTGTTGATTCATCATTGCATAGTTTTGTTCATAGTAGGTTTTGTTTTCTTTATTGTTGATCAGTTTAGTAGACTGTTATTCATGGAGTCTTAGCCCTTTGTTTTCCACTATACTTGGTGTATAGCCATGGGGAAATGAGGCTAAGCTCCATGCTTGTATATAGGATAGGTTTAGGGGATTGTAGGAAGAAAATTTACATGGTAAAGGTCTTCTCCTAGGCAAGCTTGGCTATGCCCAGTTAGGAAAGACAGTGGAAAAAAAGACACTAACATTGTAGGGGTGTCTACCTTCTAGAAACTCAGGGTGTGTGGTGGTTGTAGGAGGCCTTACAAAGGCTTGGCAACAAGCAGGATATCTCATCAAACCTTTTGGTGAATGAAACAAGTTGGCAGTTCACAGTAAGGTCAAGAAATGGCCTAAAAAGCCCTAATTCTCACAAAATCAGGGTTACGCCTGTGTACAGATTGAGGGAGTCTAAAACCTCAAAAATCCTTGAGATGTTAGAAAATGAACTAGGGTCATAGAAAGAAGTTTGTGATGTTCTTCAGCAGGATTGGATTTAAAGCCTATTTCCTTATACTAGGAGGCCTAATAGGGGCTCAAGGGCTACTAGCCCTTCTTAAACCCTAAACTAGGTTTTGGAGCAAGCGATAGAGAAAAGATGGTTGGTGGTACATCACGAACCCTTGAGAGAAGGTTTTGAGACCACAGAAGTAATCACACACCCCTGCATCAAGTTAGGAAAGCTTGAAGGAATAACTAGTCTTTAGAAAGATTAAGGGCTAGGAGTAAATGTGAGGAAGAGCACCAAGATTGGCTTGGTTAGGAGAATTCAGATGATAGTAGGATTGGCTAAGAGAACCAAGGGTTCCTAACAAGCTATAGGACCTAAAGGTTAAGGTGGGAGAGTCACCAAAGAGTTATTGAGAGCAAGGACTTAGAGCATGAGAGAGTGAGTGTCTCATCCAGCCCTACCCTATCAGAAATCCCATTTTGTGGCACAACATTTCCCCATAGCCACCTACTTGTGTGAGTACATACCAACCAAGCACATGTTTCTCACCTTTTAGTCCTTCTCACCCCATAGAAAACCAGAATTTTTGTAGCCCTAGAGTGAGTATACTTGGGCTCTCTCACTCGACAGACAACCATAAGTATCGTTGCCCCAGATGAGTACATATTTCTTTTTCCAAATGGATAGCCTAGATCTAATCCACAATGAGCTGGAAAGATGATCAAAGCTTTCTTTCATCCTTTCTCATCATCTCGAGTATTCCTTTGTGCTCATGTTTGGTTATCTATGAGATCATGATCTTGGGGGCTTCATCATCCCTCTTGATTATTATTATCTCATCTTATCAACCATTAGTGCATTTGGACCTTTCTTGGTTGCATGATCAGCTACTTTAGTCCAAGTTTGAAGTAAGTTCATCCTCTCACTAAAGTGGGGGCTAATTGTGGACATGGAAAAAGTAACCATTCTACTTTTTCAAGCTCAGGCCCTCCTAGTGGACTTTGGCTTGATTTTGCCTAGATTTAATGTTGTAATGTTGTTAACACATTCATATTAGGTCTTGGACCCTTGCGAATCATTAATACTTCTACGATGTCTTGTAAAGGTGTTGTGAAGTGTTGTAACTCACTTTCACACTTTTCTAGGACCCTTTTATCATAATTCACTTAAATATCCCCTTTTATCACTTACCAAGTCTTATTTCAAAGTGTTGTAAGGTGTTGTAACCCACTCTCATGCTTTTCTAGACTTTTCATGACTAATTAAACCCTTTCTCATGTTTAAATGACCCCTTAGTACACTTTCCAACTATTTTTAAGTGTTTTTTTTAGGTTATTCCCATTGGAAAACATTTAATTCCCTTTAATTCCCAACACCCACTTAATTTGCTTAAGTGGGACTAAGTCTCCAATAGGGGTGAATTAGTCCTTTTTTGCACAAAAATCAAAATAATTTCAAATTTCTAGTGGGATTTTGTTCTCTAATCCTTAAGGTCAGACTGTGATGTGTTATTTTTAGGAAATTTTAGTAAAATCATGTATAAATAAGGGTTTTTTTCCCTCATTTTCCATCCTCTAATCTTTCTATCTTCTACAATCTCCTAATATCTTGCAGTCATTAAGCATTCAATCTTTCAAGCAATCTAAGAATAACCAAGTCATCCATTGGAGTACTTCATTGCATATCTTCAGATTTTTACATCAAGGGTTTGGTAAGTTTATGACATTGCATGTTGTTTATTTATCATTCTCTTCACATTTTATTTCATTTCATAGGGTTTGATTACCAAAGTGGGGTTCGATTAAGGAAAACCCCTAAACTCTAACCCTTAACCATTTTTCCCTCTTTGCATGTGTGTTTGTAGACTCTTTATGCATGTTTGTCAATGAAATAGGTGTTGAAAAGTGGTCAAGAACTCTTTAAAGTCACTCAAGTCAACATAACCCTAATTCAATCTTGGAGGCAGTTTTTATCTTGTTTTCTACAAAATTAAGTGTGGACACTTGTCAAAAAAGCAAGTATAGACCTGAGGCTAGAAGATTCTCTCCCAAAATTCCCAAAATCTACAGGTGCACTAAGTCACCACTACTGGTGGATTAGTCCCACTTTCGGGCCTGAAAAGTGGTTTCTACATTTTTAGATACCCATTTGGCAGATTCTTATTTCGACAAGTTTTCTCAAAATTGGGACTAAGTGGCCCAGCCTGGTGTAAGTGTCCTAGTCAACAGTTTCAGTCAATTTTTCAAGATTCCAAAATATTTCCACATCAAGTTTTAGATTCTAGGTGGACCTCTCCAAATTTTTTCAGTTATTTGATCATTTACTTGCATTTTTAGGCATTTTTGCATATCACATTGTGTTTTAAAAAAAGTTGCATTTCTTAGGTTTGGCATCATTAAATCATTTTCTTTTCAGATCAGTGCATTAGTACATAATAGTTAGACATAATACATCTCATTTACATTAACTTTGAGTGTAGAAATTTTCATTTTGGACCCCCATTCTTTCTCCTTTTAGGTGAAAAACCTTAGAAGGAGCTAAAGTAGTGTGGGCAATCTAAAATCATTGTCCAAAAAAATTATTATTTTTCGATAAAAAAATAGTAAAAATGGACTTGATGGAGCCCGTAATGTCCTAAATTATGCATTCTGAGGTCTATTTTACTATTTTTTGATAATTCTTTTTTAAATGGGTAAAAAAAAATTGTTTTCCAATAAATTGCAAGCATAGAAACAATGACACCTAAATCCCCAAAAAATAGGATTAGGGCATGGATTCCATTGGGTGGCTGAATCCCTCTATTTTTCTAGGCTCAAAATTCAAATATGTTGGTGTCGACATTTTATCATTTCCAATTCAAGTTGCAAATGTCGGGTATCAGGGTTTAATTTGTGGAAATTAGCATAATTGCATATAAATACTATTTTATTGCATCATTTGAAAGATAAAAAAATAACAAGAAAGAAGAGGTGAATATTATCATCAAGACCACTATCAAGCATATCAAGAGAAATATTTCAGATCTTTGTTGTGACAATTTAAGATACAAGCATAATGTCAAATCAGATGTGAGTTTATGCATATTCATTTTATCATTGTTTGTGAAGGCTAACCCTTGTTGTAGGTCTCCAATAAATTAAATAAATCAAGAAAGAAAGATCCAAGACCTTGAGGTGATGTGCATGACTCTAGTCCTTCAAGGAAGCCATTACATGGTGGTGAGTTGTGACACTTTTTTGATTCATAATTCCTTTGTATAATTTATCTTTCCTATCATTGACATTGCCATTATGAAAGTGGAAACACTAACATGGGGTTTGACTAAGGGAAGCCCCTAAATGGCATAACCTTTCCCATCTCTTTAAATATATATGGAATAGCCCTAAAAAGATAGAGATGTCCTTGGGTGGCTATGTCCTCCTATAGAGATTGAATTCAAATTTATAGGACAAGTGCATAATATTCTACCCTTCGCAAATCTTCCTACAAATCTCTATTACAGTGTATCAATTATCAAAATCTTGCATTTTTCATATTAGGTCACATAGTCTAACTAGGTTAATCAAGGAAAACTAATTCTAATTCATATCCAACATCCATAAAGATACAAATCCAATTTTGATTGACTTGTCTACATGGTTGAAAGTAAACCTAAACACCTTATTGATTTGCATCCTAATGAAATCCTAGAAAAAGGGAGGCTTGGTATGAGGGTTCTATTGTGTTTAGGACCCTCACCTTATTTTTCTTCATTTAACTAGAATAGTTAAGAAATAAATAAATGATAATATTATTTCCCTTCTTCAATAAATTATATAAATACTTAAAATTTGTTGAAATAGAAATGAGTTGGAATTAATATAGATATTACAAATGCATCTATATAAAAATTGTTTGTAAATTATTTTATTTATTTATGTGAAAATTAGTTTTATTTTAGAAATTATTCGTTCTTATTGTTTAAGTTTATTTAGATCATTTATTTATTGTGTTTCATTTTATTTGATTAAAATTCTTGTCATGATCTTGGTTTGTTCAAGGGTTTGATTCATTCCTTTATAATAAGGTTCTCATATTAATTCTAGATAATTTTGTATTCATTATTTTTTGAAAATATAACAATATTTAATTACATCTCTTGTGCGAAAGGTATATGGTCTTGTTAGTTAGTTTCATGTTTTTGTAAGCTTTACATTTCTCTAGCATAGTGTCAAAGATTTAAATCAATAAACTTTTTATGTTTTAATGTTTTATTGATGGAATTTTAAGAGTTGAATTCTAGAACATAACATACCTCATAGTTGTGCATAGAATGAATTTAAACCCCTAATTCTATGTAAGATACAATAGAGTTTGATAGAAAAAAAAATTATTGTTTTTTGTGTGTTTGAGTTGTCACTTTAATAGTTTGTATAAGTGTATGATATTCATTAAGATAACCTTGAATTCTATGTCAGTTACTAGAAAATACAACATTTTTAAAGCCTCTTCTACCTCGTGTGCCATTAATGCCTCAAATTTTATTTCATTAAAAATAATTTCTGAAAGAAAATTAATTACTAAAAATAAATTATTACTAAAAAATTTAGTGGGTTGCAAGTTATCTACTCTTACAAGGGTGGTAGTACCTTTAGTTTGACCCATAAACGGGTGTGGTAGCTTAGTTTACCAACCCCTATCCATGTCCTAGGTTGTGGATATGATGGTGGCCCCCCGGGTATGTATCAACATCATTTTTTAATTAATATATTTAAATAATTTTACTATAGTTTTTTTTTCTTTTAAAAAATCGTACTATTTTTCTACAATTTGTAAAATAAATAAATAAAATTTGCAAAACCGCATACATGTTTTTTCCATATGTGATGGAATTTTTTCATATTTTATGGTGATGTTATGATCATATTAATAGATATACCAATTATTTTTATCCACCTTCATTATTGACACTTTCATTTTTTATGCCTATCTTCAAATACTTTGTTCTGAAACAAATGATATTTTCTTTTGGATTATTTTATTTTATAAATATTGTAGATTTTTTTTCTCTTCACAATGGTCCAAATTATTTTTAGTGTAGGCTTTAATTTTTTTTGAATTTTATTTTTCTTAATTATCTAGTAGTGCAATTCTCATTTTGGGACTTTTAAAGGGTTGCAACTTTTTCTTATAAACCCCTTTTTGGTGTTATTTTTTAACTACAATTTTTAACGTACTCTATAGTGGCTATTTATATTTTCTATCATATTTTAGGAGAATTATATTTTCAAAAACTTCTATTTTTAATAATATAAAAATATATTAAATAGACATTAAATTATAAATGAATTAAGGTAAAGTGCCATGTTTGTGTGTTTCGGCGATCTTGCAGATCTCATATTTTTATTATTGGAATTACACTAATTTTTAAAGTTGCAATGAGTGTTTTATTGTGTTTGATTTAGTATTTGAAATAACAACATTATCTACCTTCATGTGAGTGTTCCTTACTTTTTCATATCTTTTATAATTATAAATACTATTGTGTAGATCTTTTAATGCTACTTATTTTTCTAATTGCACTTCATTGTGACACACAATTTTAGTAGACTTGAAATAACTCTACCTTGATAGTATTATGGGGCTGTAATATTGTTTGTGCTAATGATTCCTTGGTTTCCTTTTACATAAGGCTATATATCTAGCTTTTATTCCTATATATTATATGAATGCAATAGCTAGCTACCTATTTATTTCAGGATGATGGAATATATTCCTATTGGTATTAGGGTGTCCTAACCTCTCCAATTCATTATATTTATTCTATTATTTATTTAATTATTTTATTCCTAAGTATTAGCAAGGTCACAGGGAAATGCTAAATCCTATTGCAAGCTATGTCATAGAACTTTTGGAGCCTAAGGATGACATAGGAAGCTAATAAAGAGCTAATCTATAATGGTCATGTGTATTTAATAGATAGTAAAATATGATACAAGTAAGGAGAATGATAGATATAGAGCAGAGAATAAGACCTTTCTTTGTAACTAATATAATATAATTTATATGGAGATATAAGGATTGGTATACATGTGTTATGGATGAATGTGATTATTTTTAATTTTATACATGTGGAATTCGTTTTGATCTAGTTTTATATTTTTAAGTTACTCTTTTCTCTCACTATATCCTCTAGGGTATTAAAAAACTACATAAGGGATATTAGTGTATAGATCTTAAGGCTTTAGTCCCCTTTCCCTCTTTCCAACATTGGTTCCATTTTTGGGACCCTAGAGAGAACAATGAGAAAACAATAGAGAAGAAAGAGAAGTGGTGGTGGAAGAAAAGAGGATAGTTGAAAACACTCTACCAAGAGAAAAATTCCTTAAAAACCTACAATTACAGTCCTTTTGGACCACCCTTTGTGAGAGGGAAGTAGGAACTTAAGGGAATACAAATGAGAAGAGGGGAGGGATCTAAAAAGATGCTACTGTTCAAAATTCAAGATAACCATGGCATTTATAAGAAATAATTAAAACCTAGATCAAAGAGATCCATGGTAGATAGAGATAAAAAATCAAAAGAGAGAATATTGAAAAAATTAAATTATAAATGAAGATGAATGGAGAAGACAAAAGATTGAAAAAAGACCTAGGATTGATAGGAAAGGTAGTACAAAAGGATGGAATAAGCAAAAAAGAATGAAAGGGAAAACTCCAAGGAGGTACAACACTAGAAATTATGAGGTAAAACAATAACTATACCATTGAGAGTGCTAATGATCTCATCATTATGGGTGCAGCCAAAGATATGAGGAATGAGATACTATAAATAGAAATTTTTAATATGGATGGGATAAGCTAAATTATAGAAAATATAGAAGGATAAATCAAGGATTATTGAAAATATAAAAAGAATTTAGAGAAAGAAGTTACGATAATTATGGAACCACCATATCCAAAACACCTACCACTTATTAAGATTGGGAAAACATTCAATTGGGGATAGATGAAAATTGATTACCAATGGTTACCCCTATATCAACTCACCAAAGAAAAAAATATAGAATATTTAGATGAGTTGGTGACTAGAAGTTTTCTAAAATTATGAGGATAAAATGCAGTAAGAAATAAATTGAATCATGTCAATTTAAAATATGCAATGAAGTGACATTGTTGACTAGAAAAAACAATAATCTCAATCACCATAAATCAGTACAATAGGGAAAATGAAAAATAATGGAAAAAAAACCCGTCATGATTATGTAGTGCTATAACTTATCGCTCTTGACAATTTCACACTAGGTTTAACTACCCCTCATGTGCCTAAACTTAATTGTGCCAATAATTTTCCCGTTTTAATGTTATTTTTAGAAAATTAGGATAAAATTGAGAATTACTATTAAATATTCATTTAAAAAAATAAAAATCTAAAAAATAGGTCTTTTCTAGGTTTCTCAAGCCCTTGATCAACCTACTTTGGTGCAGTTTTAAATATTTTATTTTCAACATTTTTTATATTTATAAATTTAGATTCATTTGCTATCATAATTAATGTTTTGGGAAAGAAGTAAATGCATATAAATAAAAGTCTTTTTCACTATTTGAACATCTAGCAATAGGAATTCAAAATTGGTTCATACTAAAAGAAATCAATAGTATATTAAGAATAATTATTACATTATTGTAGTCAAGTATCTTGTTACCAATGTATCAAGTTTATGAGTAATATTTTTTATGCTTTTGTGTCCATTTATTTTTTGAGCATTAACACTTCTAGGACCTTCAATAAAGTATTCAATTCTCATTGCATGAGATGTTCCCATAACATTTTTCCATTAAGGACCTTAGATCTAAAGTGGTAAGTTGCAATACTTGTCAATTTATCACTTGTTTTATCCATTTTGTCTTTGCTCAACCAATGTAAGTACTCTTTACATCATCATATCCATTGTGGAGGTGGAAAAAAAATGGTTTTACATATGCAAGCCCCTATACATCACAGTCCTTTTTCTCATTTACTGTGTGCAAATGATAGATCTAAAGAAAATTTAGAAGGATATTTATGGCCTAATTACAAGATCAATCATTCAAGCATCTTATTTCAAAAAGTTAGGGTAAGGTGAATTATTTATTAAGAGGCTAAGTTTTGAAGATAAAGTCAAGAAGCAAGGACCTACAAATTGTAACCTACAAAGACCTATTTAGGGATCTAAAAAGAAAATTTTCTTGTCTATGATGTCAAAACCCCTAACTAGCCAAATTGAGCTTAGATTTGAATTCCAAGTTCTTCTATATATCTTCACTCTTATTCTATGTAATCTATTTCTATGTTTTACTTCTAAATTTTTTTCAATTCCATCAATTTATTTTAAGTGCACGATTAGCTTGGTTCATTATTGCATCACACACATCACTTCAAAATCAAATGTAATCCTAGTACCATAAAAGGGACCAAAACCCTCATAAGCCATTATATCTCTTCCATTGAGGATAGTATCCAAGTGGTCTTTTATGATCATTTGTGTCCTTAAATGTTAGATGGGATAAGGTGTGATTTAGACCCTAGATCCCTCTTTTCCCCATCGTATTTTGGTGAACTCATTGCTTTTTACATTCACAAAAGTTTTAAAATTATATAGTTTTTATTTTAAAATTTGAGTTCCAACAAAGGATGAAGCTCATTTTCTCTCTTCTCATAATGCATTTCCTCCCAATAAGGATATCTTGGCATGAAAAGAATAAATCATTGAAATATTCCTAAGCACTACTTCACCTAGCCTCTAGTCAAACAACCCTCTTGATAGCATAAAAAATATGTGAGGAACCTACATTACCTCTAATCTCATGTTCCACCTCACATAAATTACATGTCCCACCTCTACCAAGAAATCCACTTGACCTATAATACAATCATCTTACATACTTTCTTCCTCTCACAAGGAGACTATATTACAATTCATTCATCACCCATTATATATAAATAAAATTAATTGTCTTATAATCCATGATAGTTTTCCTTCCCATACCAATAATGACACTTCATTGCTACAAAATTATCATCCATATCATATGAACATAACTAATAATATACCCCTTTATTTTGAGAAACATTATGGTCATGGATTTAGGATCTTCAATAATCAAGGTTTTGATGAAAATAATGAACATGGAATTCAGACTTCCCTAGAATAAAAACCACATATTTATGCAACAAGAATAGGTTATCAATATTCCCTCTCTCCACCTTTTGATGAGACATTCATTCCAACCTATACACAACCATAATGGCCATATCATTATTTATGAAGAAAAGGCTTATTTCCCATTCCACATGCCTTATTTGAGAGAAAAAACATTATGTAAATTACTTGAGATAGGAATAATCACCCTTCTACCCTCATATGAAAAACTATACTAAACAAAAAGAATAGAATTTAACTTTTTGTGCATCTTGTAAAATGATTTGGTATTATACTTGTTACCTCCTTTTTTGTCAACCCTTTTTGAGTGTTGTTAAGTTATGAAAAAGTTTTATCATTAGTTTTTGGCTTCCAATATAGTGTTTAGAATCTCATTGGGTTTCAATGAGGTTATCCTAACCATTAGTTATAATGTTTCTTTCTAGTTAAGGTTTATCGTGTCTTCTATATGTCAGTTTTCACTTAAGTTTCATAAACTTTGTCAGTTCCCATAGGGTTACAAAGAACCTCGTTAGGAGCCGATGAGGTTTTCACAACCTATTCTAAAGCTAACAAATAAGTAAAAAAAAATGTATTTAATCATAATTTGAGAAATTGCAAGCATTTTAGAGCTTTTCAATGGTTTTGAAACCTTGGTCAGAATCTAGAAAGGATTCAAAAACCTCATTATCTTTTGAACAAGTATTCACAAATAATTCAAGATCTCACACAATTTGAGGGTAATAAAAAAGTAATTTGGAACTCCCTTGCAATTTCAAAACCTTTGTTAGAATCAAATGAAGTTTCCACAACCTCAATCAAGGCTAACATAGTTACTTTTATAAGATTATATTCCTCAATGGTCAATCTTAATAAAGTATTGTGGGTGATTGTAGAGGTTTAAAAACATTTTTTGGAACCTGACAAGGTTTTTAAAACTAATATTTTTTTTGATATGTTCTCATATCCATTCTTTTTCAAAATTTCAAAATTACTAGAAGTAAAGGTTGCATAAGAAAGCTTGCACATACAAAATTTAAGGAGCACCATTAATGATCCTTCCTTGAAGTAAATGCTCTAATTCATAACATATTTTTAAGATCCATTTCAATAATAATCGATAGTAAATTGTTGAAGAATAAGGAAAGAGAGAACAAAATGCTTATTGCATCAAATGTAATCATGACAATTGTTGTGAATATATTAAAGTTATTTATCAATATCACTTTCAAAATTTATGGTGTATTGGAGATTGAATTGAGATAACCTATGGGATATAAACAAGCTATTGAATTTGATAAGAAATTTGGAACTCCCATGAAGCCCTAATTTTCCTCAAAATTGCTCACTTCCCATGGTAAAATGAAGTTCAAATATTTAGGGTATAAGAATTTATTGGGTTTGACCAGTTTATTCATAGAGATTAAGGACAAAAAAATAGGTCATATAAATATGCAAGATCTTTGGGAGATAATTAAGAGAGAAAACATGTGTCCCATCATGTAGAGGCTAATCAAGAGGTGAGTATTACATGTTGTTTCTTTCACCATGGTTATGTGATGCATAGACTTGGTTCTTGAGTATATAAACCATTACAACCCACATACTCAAGAGGTAAGAACTAGTGACAATAGCTTTGTGGTTAGTCTAAAGTATGTTACTTTCAACACTTGTCTTTGGCTATGTCAAAGAAATTTCTTTTACGCTACTAATTATATGGTAGCCTACCAAAATTATACTAAGAAGAATATCCAAAGCAAGAATACAATTGGTTTTCAATAGCTTATGACACCTAAGAAAGGTAAATCCTAATTTCCTCAATATTTGCATCGATCTCATTTTGTAAATGAAATATTAGATATTATAGTCCTCCTTCATAGACTAAAGGGAAACAAGAATGCATATGATTTTGAGGAATGTATGTAATTTTTCATCACTATAATAATTCATGGGAAATAATTCATTGATTGGACTAATTTAATGAGTAACTAAATTCATGTATAAATCACCCACTTCAATCTATATGGGGTTTTTTATATGTCATCCTACATTTTCTATAACATTTCTTGCACAAGGCCTTCACCAAGAAATTTTTTAGTAGATGTTCTTGATGAATCTATCTATAGTTATGATTATTACACTCAATTATAGTTGGAAAGGAGTTACAAGAATATCAAGATGATAAATGATGCCTTAAATATGAGGGTGTTAAGAGAAAATCAAGGAGACATGAGCCTAAGAACAACCCTAGAGGTGTCCCAATTGATTAAGAATTATGACAATTACTTCAACCAATTTTAGAGATTTGCGTATATAGAGGATTTGATGGATCACCATATAAACTTCCAAAATATGTTGATTATATGTTTGTCCTAATTGAAATATTTAGACAAGTGGCTAAAGTAAATAAGATTTTCCATGAAAGAAAGAATGTAGGAATCCATTTTCCTATTAAATTTTTATTTAATCAATGTAATTCAATGTCTGATGCTCTGAACATGGAAACCATTTTTTTCAAGGTCATAATGCAATTTTCTGAGAGAAGGTTTCCATTTGACAGCCAAAACTATATTAAAATATTATATCCAACTAGGTATAGGTTTTTATCATGTTTTAGAATTAGAAGACTACTGTGAAGATTGCACAGATGAGTATGAAGTAAGGAGGTGAGGGTGGATGGGTTTATCACTAAGGAAGATTGTAACTTTTAGATTAAATTGGTATATCCAAAGAATTAAAGATGATGAATATGACTTACTATATCCCATCTTCATAGATAACATACAAAGCCAACCAATTATATTGATAGCTTGGAGCATTAAGGAAATAAAAACCATTGAGGCCAAGAATATAATAGTGTAGATGAATAGGAAAAATGGATACCTTAAAGATATCACACTTTTCTACTCAAACATTCACTAATATCCTAGGAGTCCCAATCAGATTGACTAACAACCTCACAAGATGAGTTAGTTCCCAATAAGGAATGTCCTAGGAGTGGTTCTATGAATTCTAAGGCGTTCACCACCAAGCAAATTCTTGGAAAAGGCAAATGCTTGAAAACACAATGTGATATGAAAAATGACCTAAAACTATGAATGTAAACTAAATGAGATGCAAATAATGAAATTATGAAACATGGAGATATGATGTGTGCACTTGGGAAGTTTGAAGATGTGAGGATTCTAGAAATGCAAGGAATTTGTTCAGAAATGCTAGGGAGGACTAAGATACCGAGAATGGCGTATTAGTTCTGCTATTTTTTTGGGGGCCAATACAGAGTCTTCAGATCTTGGAATCAAACATCAAAAAATATCTGAAAAATAAGTCTACGAGGACTAAGACATCCAAGATGGTATATTAGTCTCATTCTGAATTTCTACAAACTTTGAATAGGATCTTGAGGTCCAAGGTCCGCACTTGCTTCTCCTCAAATCTCAGGTTCTGAATCTTTCAAATATGACTTGTAGGTGAGTTTCCATGAAGATGACAACTTTGAAATGCAACTTTGCAACTTTTACAACTTTGCACTCCAAGTGATCCCCAACTCTTCAACCTAGATCTACAATCACAAATATGCAAGGGAAAAACTTGTTGTTTGTCAGTGAATGGGGGTTTGCCTTGGTCAAACCCCTTGTTGGTAATTAAACCCTGAAATGAAATGGAAATAATGAAGGAAATGGTGAATAAACAACATGCAATGGTACAAAATCACCAAACCCTTATAAAATCTACAAACTTGTGTGCAATGGTTGCAAAAGGATATGGATCTTGAATGCTTGAAAGATAGGACTTCAATTTCTTTGCTTGAATCAAAACCCTACATCACAAATGTTAGCACAAAAATACACATGATGCAAGAAAAGTATTTGATATGATGCTTGAATATGAAGATGGCTTCAAATACTTCATGAATCTGATCTTCAATGGTCATGTGAACTCAATTTTACATTAGGAATTCTCTCGCAAAAGACTTGATTTCTTAGGTATGAGAAATTAATTAAGGAACCATCTATTTATACTTATCTAGGCTCAATATCCCAAAATTATATCACACCAAGCTGATGTATGAATTCATTAAATAAAGGAGGCTAAATCTTTCCAATATTTGAAATTAATCCCTAAACTGACTCAAGGAGGACTAAGACGTCGTAGGTGGCATCTTAGTCCCAAGTCCTAAAAAATTAGGGCACAAACACCAAAAAGGGGCCCAATCCAAACATCGCAAAATCAGGGTCCCGAGAGCCCTTGGGGACAAAGATGCCCTAGGTGGTGTTTTAGTCCCAAACCAAAAATTAGGAACACACTAATGGAGTCATTAAATTATAATTTATGCATTGGAGAATGTCAGGATTAACCAAAAAAAAATATTATTCATAGGGATTGTGGACACAAAATAGGACCAATTAAACCAAAAAGAAGCATAAATAAAGCAAGGTAGGCCTAAAGAAGTGTGAAAATGCAAGGGTATGCATTTTCCAACACTATATTTAGCCCCAACTTTAGTGAGAGGATGAACTTTCTTCAAAACCACACTAAAGTAGCCAACCATGCAATCAAGATTGGTTCAAATGTACAAATGCTAGCAAGATAGGATGAAAATAATCAAGAAGGTGGCCAAGCCCCCAAGATCAAGATCCTATGGAAAAACCAACATAAGCATAAAATAACACGCTTGTAGATGATATACGAAGCCATAACCAAATTGCAAACATACACTATCAAAGACAAGAAAAAGTAAAAACAAAAAGGAAAAACTACAATAGATCAAGCTTCGATTGGTTGTCCAACTCGG
Source organism: Sequoia sempervirens (assembly GCA_007258455.2). Taxonomy (NCBI): domain Eukaryota; kingdom Viridiplantae; phylum Streptophyta; class Pinopsida; order Cupressales; family Cupressaceae; genus Sequoia; species Sequoia sempervirens. The sequence goes on along the minus strand of VDFB02379711.1, from coordinate 230,378,364 downwards.
TGGACCAGGTCTAGGTTGTTTGTCTAAAATTTTTACAAGTGGAAAATGCTTTCCACTATGTAAAAAAAGCACACACTCACAAGGGCTAGTGGGAGATAGGTGTCCACTAGGTGAGACCCAGGTGTAGACACCAAAATCTGATTTAAGCCTGCGACTTCAATATTCTTCATAATTCCTATTCTTCTATTGATTAAATAATCTTAATTATTTAATTAATTCACCTTAACATTAATTCTTCTATTGATTAAATAATCTTAATTATTTAATTAATTCATCTTAACATTAATTCTTCTATTGATTAAATAATCTTGATTATTTAATTAATTCATCTTAACATTAATTCTTCTATTGATTAAATAATCTTAATTATTTAATTAATTCATCTTAACATTAATTCTTCTACTGATTAAATAATCTTAATTATTTAATTAATTCATCTTAACATTAATTCTTCTATTAATTAAATAATCTTAATTATTTAATTAATTCACACTTTTTTTTTATTCTATCATATTAATTAAATAAACACTTTTTATTTAATTATGTTACTAATTAACCTTATCCTTCTTGTCAAATTAAATAAATTCTTATTTAATTTACTCTTTATCATATTTCAGCTATAATTAAGTAAATTCTTGATTTATTTAATTATTCATTTAAAATATCTTCATCACTTAATTAAATAAATTCTTGATTTATTTAATTATTCTCCAAATATCGAGTATTGAATTAAATGAATTATTTAATTCATTAATTCTATTTTAACGCATTCTTCTATATTTTAGATAATTATGTGAGTTATCTAAGTATTCACTTTTACTCGACTCGACATCTATTTTAATCGCTCAGTTAACTCTTCATTTGATGTCTGAGTGGCTATCTCGGGTAATCTCTTTGTTAGATCATTCAATCATCCAGTTCTAACTTATTTGCATGTACATGCAGATTAATTAAATATTCTTATCTAATTGATTAAACCTCGTGCATGCATTCAAACAGAGAGTCGTTATAATCAATCTTCATCTTTGTCATGCAAAGATATTTCTTATGTTTTCGAATGCCGAACTGGAAGATTAAATCATTTATTGAATCTTTAATTCTATTTCTAGTTTGTATCACTCATGTCACTACTAACAGTTATCATAATGCTTGTCTAATCTGTCGATCTGAACCTTCCGTTAATTTTTCAATCTTGACCTGTCGTTCGAATAATCAATTTTCTATAGATTGATCTGTCATTCTTCATTCCAATCTCTCTCAAAATCTCTCTCGCGAATTCTTATGACTTTTGAGAGCACTTTATCTTGAATCTTCGATATTTTGCTAATCACTATCTTAGGCTATATTTGCATGAGCTTACAAGAAATCTGAGGGCAATTATACTACACAAGCGAAATTGAGAAGGGCAATCGAGATGAATCATGGAAATACGTTCGAAATTGGTGAGATTGTTCTAGTTTTGTTTACGTTTCTGACTTTCCTATGTTCTTTGTTGCTTAACATTTAGATTTTCATTTTATATTTTAGTATTGCATGTTTGCTTCTAATCTGTTTCTTGTGCATTTTCTATTGGCGTTACATTTGGTGAACCCGATGTGAACGAAATCCCGTAACCTTCTTTTGAGCACATAAAAATGGGTGAATAAAATATTTTAAAAAAATTTCTAGGTTTCGTAGATCTCGTTCTCAGCTTTCCATAACTTCAAACGATTTAAAATTTCGTGAAGATTTGAGAAAGTTATGGCCATTTTAGTGACCACAGTTTTTTAAGGTTTAACTGTTAAAACTCGAATTTTGTTTTGTTTATAACATTTCTATTTTGCAGGATTTTGCAAAACTTTTTCTGGGTTTTGAAGGTCTATTATTTAGCTTTCAATAGATATCTACTACTTAAAATTTTGTTTATTTTTCAGGAAGTTATCACTCTTTTTATTTGTTGTTTTCAATTGATTTGTGTGTTACTAATATCTTATTTTCAGCGTGTGGCCTTTTGCAATTAACAAGCTTTTGCAGGATGATTGACGAAGACAATATTGAAAACTACTAACGAGTTTTTCTGCAGGATGCTTTTCGAAGACCCTAGTTAATTTTGAAATAGATTTATTGGTAGCGTAGCAAATCTTTCATTTGGTTTAAAATTAATGAGTGTCTACTGTGTTTGGTGTGAAAGCACAAGTCTGGTTACCCTTACGACTTGGTAAATCAAAGTATCCTCTCCCCTTGCGCATATGTGCGATCCTGGGTGTAAGAGAAATGGTCACCAACTCTAGAACTTGGGCCTGTTATGGTGGGAAAAAGTACTCACCCCAGGACAACTCAGACCGGTAGCACCTTGAACCTGAGGGACTTCCAGCTGGTATATAAAAGTGGGTTCTTGGGGAAACCCCAAGAATCACGAGTGTGGTTCCGACGAGATGGATCCGAAAGGGGACTCACGTCGTATGGATCACACCCCATGAACGGAATTCCCGTACTAAATACCTTTTGTTTTAGAGACCAACCTATTTGTGGCCATTGCTTGGTATAGTGCAGGGTACAATATCATGCCCAAAGATTACTCACTATTGATCCCCTTGAGTAGAGATAGCAGTTCTTGGGAGGTCATTTCCCAAAGAATTTGAAATTAGTGTGCTCAAAAGACGTTAATGAGCCGTGGAGGGGAGCCAATGCCACCAAATTTCTAAGCTATCCGCTCTCGAGAAGGAAAGATGTTTATCACCAATCCAGGGTATTTCGGTGGGCTATACCAAGTATACAAACCCTTGGCCCTATGGCCAATTAGGATGTGCTTGTCTATTGTTAACTTAAAACGTTCTTTGAGTCTACCATCAAATTGAAAATATTGTCTTATGATTGTATTTGTTTGTCAGAAAGTCAGGATTCACAGTCACTATCCAGTCAACATGATTATACCAGTTTCAGTTGTCTTTACACAAACAGTCCTTGAACAGAAACCTGAAACAATTTTCTCAATTTTACATCTTTTAGGTTCATTCAATCATTACCATAGTTTTCTTAATTCAGAGTTTAGTTTCATCTTAGAATACATATTACCTTGCATTAAACTTCTAGAAAGGTCACTTTTACAAACTTTAGGATAGGTCCACCATCTATACTCTAGAAAAGTCATAGTGTCAACAAAATTTGTCATTGAACCTAGTCTTATCATCTTATACTTTGTCCTACAGAGAGTCCTCCTAGCTCATCAGTCTAGTTAGGAAACTCAACTTGTCTTTGATCCTCGTCCTACATTGGTTCCTTGATTTAAACTAAATTGACACCTTGGTTTGACTTTAGGTAGTTGGTCCCTTCGTCTTGGGTTTATAGAATTGATCACTTTAGGGTCTTGCTTAGACTTTGCATCTTTAGAGTCTAGACTAGTGTCATCCTAGAACATCCCTTATTTTGCATACGAAAATCCCAAAAATATAGCTTAGGTTGCATACCTTAGACTTAAGTCACTCTTTGCATTGTCATACCTTAGCCCTCATATCACATACCTTAGTCATACTCCATCTTTCATCATAACCTCACCACCATGTCTGCAATTTACCTTGATATGCATGCTAGTCAAGTTGAATACCAGTTACTCCGTAATGGTCAATACCAACAAGCCATAGACTTCAAAAGACATTTTATCCAATCCAAATGCCTACCAACGTCAACCCATGCTCACCTACCTACATACCCTTCCTATCAACAATCCATAAGTCCTAGTCCTCCATCCATCTACCCTCATTATCAAGAGTCCCTTAGCATAATCCATGCCATGAATCCACAACAAACATCCTCTTATCACCCTTATCCTAACCTTGACAAGGGAAACCAACCTTCCACTAATCCCTTCCAAGCCTCCATGTCCTATCATAGTCCTTCATCCACTAATCCCTTCCAATCCTCCATGTCCTATCCTAGTCTTTCATCGACTAATCCCTTCCAAGCCACTCCATCTCAATCAACATTTAGTCATGAAAATACATCTATTCATGGTCTCCAAAGTCACATCCCATCTACTAAACTTAAGGATACATGTCAAATGGAAAGTCCAAAGCATGACTTCATGGCTTCACCTTCCTGTCAAGATCAAAGTAATCTATCCCATGACCCTATCTTTAAGTCCATCCAAGAAGTCCTTCTAGATAATCATGGCATCCAAAATACACCTATCCTTGATCAAGATTCCATTCCCAACCATATTATTCAAGATAACCTTATCTTTGATCAAGACACTACTATTGAGCAAGAAGTCCAAAATGATCCACTCCTTGACCTTTATGCCATTCATGATCAAACATTTGAAGACAACCCTATCCAAGTACAAAACACATCCATTTCCCAAAATGAGACACTTGCCTCTTTTGAACACATAGATGATATTCCTCTAGAACAAGAGTCTCCTACTCTAGACATATTTGCAAATGATCAATCTATAGCTAAGTTCATTGGACTCTATGACAATGACCATAAAGACAGTTTCAACATCGACTTGGAAGCACCAATAGAATCCTCTGAATCTGATATGTCACAAAATAACAACAACAATATCCAACATGTCATTGAAGATATGACATCCTATCAACTAGGATCATCCACTTTTATCAAATCAGGCTTTCTTGAAGAGGAGAAGATTCCAAGTAACAGTTTCCACATGAACAGTGATGGGTTTTCATCTTGCTTTCAAAAAAAAAATACCCCATCGCAAACAAAATTTTTCAGAGCATGCAGTATCAAGGAAAAGGACTAGGGATACACGAGCAAGGAATTCTAGAACCAATACAGTTCCAGGAAAATCCTAGACGTCAAGGTCTTGGTTATCCTTCAATCAGCAAATCTAATGATGTTAATGTTACCTTCTCGATATTGGGGGAAACTTTATCTGATACAAACATCAAAATGGAGGCCATGAGTAGTTATTACCATAAGGTTGTTTCCAACACTCCTTCCATCCATACCATAAATTGTCATTCCAACATGAATAAACCTTCCATTTGGAACCAACAAAAACAAAAGTCTTCCAAATTCAAAGTTCAAAATCAAATATCAAAGGCCATTGAATCAATCAAAAATCCAAGTGGACAAATAAAGTCAAATTGGATCCCAAAGAAAAATGGATCAAGCAAAGAAAATAGTTCAAAATTAAAAGTCAATCAAAATGTGGAGCCACAAGAAAAGATGATTCCCACATATAATAAATGTCCACCTCCTTCAAAATGGTCATCATACAAGGCATATAAAAGTCATGGTTCCAAATATTATCCCAATATGAAACCCAGTCTCCATCATCCATCACCCCAAGTTTGGAAAATAAAAATTCCTACATCTAAATTGCCAAATGCGTCTACCATCATCCGTCATAATCCTACATCTCACCTAAAGTCTAAAAATCCTATGTCACAAATCCATCGCATCTTGGCAGCAACTCTTTATTGTAAGGACTCCCATGGCACTCTATCATGATGTGCATATTTTGATAAGGCCAACTCTAGTGTCAACAAGGATCACAATGACATCAATCAATTGTACGCAAGTGCTATGATCCTAACAAGGAAACTACTTCATCAAGGTTATTATTGGCATATCATAGCACCAGTCTCTACATCAACACAATCAATGGATTAAGAACAATCAGTGATCATCTAAAGTATCAAGGCCATCCTGAAAAAAGAATAAAAAGAAAGAAAGAAATTCACTTTGATGAAAACCTGGCAAACAGGCATCTTGGTGACACCAAAAAGAAAAACAAAAGTCAAGAGAAAAATTTCATCCAATAGTGAAAACCATTCTTATGGCGCTTTGGATAAGTACCATGATGAAAACCTGGCAAACAGGCGTCATGTGTAAGAAATTATTTATGTGGACTATTATACTTGGGGGCAAGTTGTCTCATCTCCCACACCCTTCATATGACATTTCTATCTATCCATCTTAACCCTACCACTCATGTCCATTTTCCCACCTACTTTGATCTTGATAAGGGCTAGGGTACAAACATAAATCATGCTTTGGAAAAAATATTGACATGTCTATCCTTTGGTCATACACTATCCACGAAATATCATGTCATAGCCTTCATAGCATTTTTCCAAATGAGTTATCATTATGCGCAATACCTATCGCATGCCTTGGTTTTTCCCTTGTCAATGGTCTAAGGATCTTCCATCATCCCATCCAATCTTGAAAAGTCATTCCAAATGCAACAAGCCCAACCCATATAATCTTTCTATGCATTCTAGTGCATCATTCAAAACATTCATTGGCTTTGTTTCTAGCATGGCTGCAAACCTTGATCCTTTAGTCACATTATCATCATCCTCATGTTGTTTCGGGATGTGTCCTTCCTACATCAAACAACATTGTCACCATCCTCATCACCTGTAAATTGGTTTTCAGCTTGACTAGGGGCAAGATGATGGTTGTCCTTGGATTCTTGTGTATGGTTTCTTGGTTGCTTGTAGGAATCATTTCCCTGTACATAGTCCACTACCCGGTACATAGTCCTTATCCCTATACATAATAACTATCCCTGTACATATCCCTTATCTTTCCTATCCATCATTTGTATATACCATTCATAATAAGTGGTAGTCTTTCCCATAACTTGGAACGATTGACATCGAGAGCAATTCATATCCCCTATTTTACCTTATTCATCGTCAATTGGTCTTATACTCGACTGGGGGCAAACACTTGACATGTGTCATATTGGTTCTTACATTGGTTGTGTTGACGACGTAAAACGATGGAAAATCCACAAACATCAAAAAATGTCCTGAGAAAACACAAAAACATCAGAAAACTTCAAAAAGACAAAAAAAAAAAATCAAAACATTTCAAAAATCCAAAAAATAGAGTCAAAGTCAGTTGCACTTGTCAGTCTTTGTCGTTTGTTGAACTACATTGCCTCTACGACTGGACGTAGGCAAGGCCATCTGCCGATGTGCCCCTGAGGCATTAGGTTAGTCCGTTTAGGTTTGTCTGTATAAATTCATGATTTAATCCATATGTCTATATGACAAGGTCATTGGTCGAGTCGAACTACAAGGTCTCTACGTGTATAACGTAAGCAAGGCCATCAATCGATGAGCCCCCGAGGCCACACTAGGTCAGCCCTTTAGGGTTTGTTGTTACACATAGTCAATTGTCAACACTTCATATCAAGTCATGCATCAATCTAGTGAACAAGTCAGCAATGTCTCTGAGTCAAATCAAACACCTTGCCAAACAAACCAATCAAAACAGATCAACAAATGTCTGCTACAGGATGTGTCCTTCATGGAAACAAACATCATCATCATGGAAATCAACCTATATCTTGTTCAGGATGAGTCCTTCCTGAATACTAATATCAGCAAAACAATCTATGTCTTATACAGGATGAGTCCTTCCTGCATAATTGACAAGGTCAAACAATCAAACATAGCCTTACACAGGTTATCACATCAATGGCATCTGACTCAATGTCTTATATGATATATGTCTTTCTGAAACCAGGCTTTGTCATGCCTTATACAGATAGTCATAACATCGAAACCAAACTCATAGTCTTATCTGGTATGTGTATCTCCTGATATCAGGTTCTATCAAATCAATCCTTTTATCAATCAAAATAAATCAAACAAACAGATCAAGTTTTGGCAAATATTTTATTGGCTTCTTGACTTTATGGCTTATTTATCTTATCATTTATCTTGAATTGATGACTGTGAATTATGTTACTAGCTTTCTCAAGGATGTCCCATGAAGGATTTAGAGAAGCAACGATGTATCAAAATTCTATTTTCTTTGGCTGCTGTCTGTCGACTGTCTTTTAACTTTGATTTTTCAGTCATGTTACTAGTTTCCTCAAGGATTTCCCATGAAGGATTTAGAGGAGCGATGATGTCTCATGACCCGTCTTTTACTTTGTTTGTTGTCCATGGTTTGTCTTGACAAAAAGACTAGGGCAACTTGTGTCCTTAGTATGAGTTAACGACACTCCTTGTCTATGACTGTCTGTTGTTAGCAAGTGGATGACCTTGCACACCTTGATCTATGTCATATCCTAGTGTTTTTCTCCATTTGTATTAGTCCCACCCAATGATGATAAAGTGCAATACCTTTGGTGATACAACGAAACATCAAAGATTGCTAATACTCACATCATGATCTTTTATTATTCATCTTTCTTTTTGCACTAACATTTCTTCTTTTCTACATCTTCACCACCATTATCTATTTTCCTCTATCCTTTTTTTTCTTTCTTTCATCTTCTAGTTCTCTCATCCATTTCAAGAGCACACTCATGTTCTTTGAACCCGCCTATCCTCCCGAGGGGGCATACCTTTACCTGTTTTACACTGGGGCATTACTGGGGTATATTTCTTATCGATTTTCTTTGACACAACGCCGAAATGACATTATATCAAAGAGGGGCAAATGTAGACACCAAAATCTGGTTTAAGCCTGTGACTTCAATATTCTTCATAATTCCTATTCTTCTATTGATTAAATAATCTTAATTATTTAATTAATTCACCTTAACATTAATTCTTCTATTGATTAAATAATCGTAATTATTTAATTAATTCACCTTAACATTAATTTATTGATTAAATAATCTTAATTATTTAATTAATTCACCTTAACATTAATTCTTCTATTGATTAAATAATCTTAATTATTTAATTAATTCATCTTAACATTAATTCTTCTATTGATTAAATAATCTTGATTATTTAATTAATTCATCTTAACAATTCTTCTATTGATTAAATAATCTTGATTATTTAATTAATTCATCTTAACATTAATTCTTCTATTGATTAAATAATCTTAATTATTTAATTAATTCATCTTAACATTAATTCTTCTATTAATTAAATAATCTAATTATTTAATTAATTCACACTTTTCTTTATTCTATCTGATTAATTAAATAAACACTTTTTATTTAATTATGTTACTAATTAACCTTATCCTTCTTGTCAAATTAAATAAATTCTTATTTAATTTACTCTTTATCATATTTCAACTATAATTAAGTAAATTCTTGATTTATTTAATTATTCATTTAAAATCCCTTCATCACTTAATTAAATAAATTCTTGATTTATTTAATTATTCTCCAAATATCAAGTCTTGAATTAAATGAATTATTTAATTCATTAATCCTATTTTAACACATTCTTCTATATTTTAGATAATTATGCGAGTTATCTAAGTATTCACTTTTACTCGACTCAAGATCTATTTTAATCACTCAGTTAACTCTTCATTTGATGTCTGAGTGGCTGTCTCAAGTAATCTCTTTGTCAGATCATTCAATCGTCCAGTTCTAACTTATTTGCATGTACATGTGGATTAATTAAATATTCTTATTTAATTAATTAAACCTCATGCATGCATTCAAACAGAGAGTCATTATAATCAATCTTCATCTTGGTCATGCAAAGATATTTCTTATGTTTTCAAATGCCGAACTGGAAGATTAAATCATTTATTTAATCTTTAATTCTATTTCTAGTTTGTATCACTCATGTCACTACTAATAGTTATCAGAATGCATGTCTAATCTGTCGATCTCAACTGTCTGTTAATCTTTCAATCTTGACCTGTCGTTCGAATAATCAATTTTCTATAAATTGATCTGTCATTCTTCATTCCAATCTCTCTCAAAATCTCCCTCACGAATTCTTATGACTTTTGAGAGCACTTTGTCTTGAATCTTCGATATTTTTCTAATCACTATCTTAGGCTATATTTGCACGAACTTACGAGAAATCTGAGGGCAATCGAGATGAATCATGGAAATACGTTCGAAATTGGTGAGATTGTTCTAGTTTTTTTTACGTTTCTGAATTTCCTATGTTCTTTGTTGCTTAACATTTAGATTTGCATTTTAGATTTTAGTATTGCATGTTTGCTTCTAATCTGTTTCTTGTGCACTTTCTTGGTGTTACATTAGGAAGTCCATATCAATATCATACCCACATGACTATGATAAGGAAAATATATAAATGAACACTCACAAAGGCTAGTGAAGCTAGGTGTTCACTCGGTGAGCCCTAGGGGACCATATTAAATCCATATCTCCATGACTTTAATAAGGCACAAAACAAAAACACATGCTCACATGGCATAGTGAAGCTAGGTGTCCACTAGGTGAGTCCCAAGGGAACCATATTAAATGCATACCTCCATGACTTTAATAAGGTATAAAAAACACAAATGCAACAAGAAAGAGGAATGCTCAGAGGGATTTTTCTTAGTTCATACAACATCTTAATCTTAGAGTACATCATTCCTAAAGTACCTAAGAGATGACCAATGAAAGGATAAAAGATTCACCACTTAAGGGATGTAGTGCATCGCATCACCACTAAGGGTAATATAATATGCTAAGATAAGTCACACTCTTGAAGGACATTACTCCCAATGTCACTACAAAGAGGAAAACATGTCGTGTGAAATAAGAAAATCACATCAAAGAAGGTGAAAAGGAAAATAATGCAAGTAAAATCATGCCAAAATAATTCCAATGTATGCCCCCACTTTAAAGAAATTTCCAACACCATGCTGTGAGAAATTACTTTAAAGTAGCCAAATGAAAATGCAAACAAGAAGGAAGAAATGAGAGCCAAATTGGAAAGCCCTATGCCAAGTCATATGTTTCCAAGTAAAGCTACGCCAAGTGAGAGAAAAGGAAAAGAAAGGGGTTGCCCCCAAAATGAATCTATGGATCTATGGATTTGGGGTCAGTATGCTCTTTGCAACAATATTTTTATAAAGCTTGGAACTATCATCGTTCCCCAAATACACATAGAACTGGAAGAATGACCCAAAGAGAGTGAAAAAAAAGAAAAATCCTTTTGGGTCAACATGCAAGAGACATAGGGTGTCTCAATGCCTTGTTTCATTCCCAAAAGGAAAAGACAAGAAAAATGAAAAGGAAAATGAAAGCCAAAGAATAGATAATGAAAAAGTTTTTGTAAGGAAAATTAGATGCGGAAACAATTCTCCTAGTGTCAATACCTCAGGAAAAAATACAGATATACTTTTAATTTTTTTTTTAATTTTAGATCAACTAAGATGCATTAAGAAATATATAATAGAAACAGAGTATTTAACAATCACACATGAACACCAAATATATGTGGGAAAACCCTTACGGGAGAAAAACCCACCACACCAGGAGAAATCACTTTGTATTATAGTAACAAAGATAACATACAAAATCCAGACTTATCTTTCTGGTGTCATTATACAACAGCATTCACCATGAACATTCTTGTACAGGAACCTTCGAGTTACAGTCTGTACAAAATAGAATTCATTTACTGATACAATCACTCAACCATTTGTCGATCCAACCTACTGATTAACCAACTGATCACAATCTGCAATCACAGAGTATAACCATGGCATTCTCTATCTGTTGAACTTCCTCACAAAACCATCACAACTGATTGTCTTCCAACTGTTCAGATTCAGCTTCTCCTATTGGTCCACGAGACTCCACATAGGACGGTCAAATGGTCAACAAAATTTGAACTGTGTTGGCATCTCGGTGAGACACTAACAGTGTCTCACCGATGCCACATAACCTTCATATCAATATCACCAAGAGTTACCATTGTTTCCAAGATGTTCTATTGAGCTTCCAGTGTTACGCCAAAACACCAAGCAGTCGCCCAGACCTATCACTTTCGCTAGGAGATCATAGCGAGTCACCAAAGGTTATACCGAAGTCATTTGTCATACCGAGCTCCAAAGAATAGTCGGCAAGACTTAACACCTTCGCTGAGAGGTTTCTCCAAGATCTCTAAGCTATTCCGAAGACTCTTCATCATCGGCAAGACTCACCAAAGTTGTTGGGACTTCTTACCGAAACCACCGTGTTACACCGATGACCAACATTTGAACCTTCGTCGGTGAGACATTTGTTCATCGTTAAGACTTCTTACCAATAGACCACAAGATACGCTGAAGACTTCAAAAGGTGTTTTTGTTGGTGAGACCTTCAACGTTCATTGAGACTTCTTCCCAGTATCTTTGAGTTACCCCGATAGCCAACACTTGAGCCACCGTCGGTGAGACATTTGCACATTGCTAATACTTCTTAGCGAGAACCCTTAGTTATCCCGAAGACTTCAATACATATGCTGTCGGTGAGACATTAACACTTCACTGGGACTTCTTACCGAGCCACTATAAGCTACCCCGAAGCCCATGGTCGCCATGAGTCTCCCTGATACATGGTTGAATGGCCTATCAGCTAGAGGTCTCTCGAGCACTAAGAGGTCATACCGAACACTCCTTGTCACAGTGAAAGCATTCAGCAAGACGGAAACAAGGTCACAATGACCTGTACAAAAGATGATGCTACCAATTTGCTAGTCGACTAGACATGATGTATGTCATACTGACTTTTCTCTAATGGAGGTTTCAGCCTGTATTGTTTGAGGCACATATTTCCAAGTTTTTGGGTCAACATGAAGGAGACATGAACATATTGATTCCTTACGTCATTCCCAAAAGGAAAACACAAGAAATGAAAATTAAATTAAAGAGAAAAGATCAATCCAAAGGTAAAAGTATACAGAATATAGAAGAATGAGGGTATAAATAGAGGAATGCACAGAGAGAGAAACATCAAATAGAACATCACAAGGGATCACATTGTGCACATGCAAGAAAAAAAATGCAAAGTAAAGACAAAGAAATTGAAAAGAAATAACAAACTAGTACAACACATGTGAGTCAACCATCTAGCAGGTCATCCACATCCTAGTCTTGTTCAATATATACAAAATGCAAATTACTAGCGAGAGAGACAACATCAAGTGTTGTACTAGAAGAATTGCCAAGTTCAACACATTGTGAATCACTTAGTTTAGGAGGATCATCATGTTTTTTTTCGTTTAAGCTCATAGAAGAGGAACATAAAAAATTCAACTCATTATGAACTTCCTCATTGATTTTAGCTATTTCCTCATCATTATCTAAGTTAACCACAATAGGAGGACAAATGATAGTATCCATAGAAGTTTTTGGTCCTTGTTGTGGTAGAGATATAACTTTTGTTTGTTCAAATAAAAGAGGAGGGTCATCATTTATTGCTTCTGTCAAGTTTGAATTTTAATTTTCAATTTTTTCCTCATCATTCATCTTTCGAGTAATAGCACGATGTCTATGCCTATGCTCTCTACCATTTATGTTCCTTTTATTACAATTTTCAAGTTGCATTTTTATAGGAGTAGGTTTGTCAACCATAGGTTCCTTTTCTTCTTGGGAAGGAAAGAAAAACGAAACCATGGAGGGTTGTTCAACCACTTTCTCTTTAGCTTTATAAGTCTTCTTAGGAGGCAGTCTAGGACTTGTTTGGTTTTCTCTAGGTTTCTTGTAGGAAATAGTAAAAGGATTGTTCATGGGTGGGTCTTGGCTTGTTGGAAGGGTTTTAGGTTCAACATTGTTTTGTTTAGATGGTGAAGGTTCAAGCATGGGTGGAGGTTCAAGAATGGGTGGAGGAAAGTTCTCAAGGGATAGTTTGGAAATGCATTTTTCTCTAAACTTTTGGTAGGATAGGAAAAGGAAATCATCATGGGGTCTTATAGTTTCATAGGCTCGAGCGAAAAGTAATCTAAGCAGAAGTTTGCATGAGAAGATGGAGGTCTAAATCCACTATGGTTCACAGTAAATATTTCATTGCCGACTAGAAACTTTAAAAATTTATGGACAACAGATGGGACTGCTTTGATGGAGTGAAACCATTTGTAGCCTAACTTCACATGAAATTGCTCTAAATTAGATATGATAGAAAATGATACATTTGATTTCTTTGGTCCTACTTGTAAAGGGAATATGATCAATCCCATCATTGTACGAGAAAAACCATCATGCATTTTGATCCATGCTTTTGGTTTATCATATCTATCTTGAGTGAGCTCATGCAAATATAAAAGTTCTTCTATGATCACATTCTCTCCATAGACGAGAATAATTAAAATCCCAGGAATGGGCTTCTTATTGATTCTAATGGCTATATAAAGATGACCATTAGGTGCATGTTTGATTGTTTCTTTTGAAGAGAAAGTAATGTCAATGGTTTTTTTTTTACGAGGCTCAATGTCAACCACTCCTATCATTGTATCAATAGGAATTTTTTCAGTAGTATCCATAGGATTCTATTCATCATCATCCATAGGACATTGTTCATGATAGCTCAGATTCTTGTCATCCATGTCAACATTAATCACATATGGCTTAGTTTCACTAGCCTTAACAAATGAAATATTATGGTTGGGCATGGAATTGGTAAATATTTGCATGTTTTAGTTGGGAGGAGATACAAACTTATTACCTTTGTCATTTACACCTCCAATTTGGATATGATTGGGATCAATGAGGTCTTTCACAAGATTTTTAAAACACTTGAAATGTTTTGTATCATGTCCTTTTTGTTGGTGATAAGCACAATAGGCATTGTATCTAAAGTTTGTAGGTAATGGCTTGCTAGGGTCAAGGGGTTGAATAGGAGGCAAGGTAAGCATGTTTTTGTTTAAGAGTTGGGTCATAATGTTGTGAAGTGTGTCGAGTAAGGGAGAAAATTGTCTTTGTGGATCCCCAAAGATATAAAGATTACTCTTCTTTATAGCAACTACTTGGGTATCAACTCATTAGGTACGTTGAGGAGTGGAATTTTTTCCTTGCTCAAGGTTTAAAAAAATGAAAAATACATTTTTTGAGTTTTTTTATGTGTTTTCCATGTTAGGTTTCATAATGTAACTTCTGTGACAATTTTTTTGAGAATTTGATGAGCTAATGCAAGTAGAAGTAATGGAAAATGATGAACTATATCAAACTTTTTGAAATACAAATTTGACCCACTTTTTGGATATGAATGATTGAACATAAACTAATATGCAAGTATTATGCAAAAGTAATGTAATATGTATGCAAAAATTTGAATTTTTAAGATTTAAACAATGCAAAAATGAAAATTTAAAACCCTATACGAAATGCAAAGTAATGCAATTTTGACAACCCTGAATGAGATGCAAAGTAATGCAATGCAATTTAAAATTATGAAAATACTAGATATAGGGTTTGAATGATCTCCAAATCAGAAATTTGAATGTTCAAAAAGTGGGGTTCACCATTGTTGTGTTCGTTATGCACTTATCAACACAAGTAATGCATAGGTGCATCACCTCTCTTGAAAGAAAATCTTCCACAATCAGATTGCAGAATACTATCCCAAGGTCTCTAATGCTAGGTCTTGACAGTGCTCAGAATACCTCAGTTGAAATGCATGTGATTTTCTAGAATCACAAGGTGGTCTTATGGATGAGTTACAAAGCATGGGAAGTTGGGTCTACAAATGGAGTTCTTAGGATGGGAGAGTTGTGTATTTGCTACAAGTTCAAGCAACAGTACAGAACTCCCATTCCATCATCTAATTTGGATTTACAATGTGTAATGGACCTTAGCATAGGATACTTATTAAAAAAAGGAAAAAGGGTAGGGAAGAGAAGAGGTTCCTAGACCTAAAATTACGAATGAACAATGATCATGGAGGCTACCATAGTAGACAAATTCCCTAAACTAGGTTTTTCTTGGCCAAGATGATCCTATAGTTACACAAAACTAGTGTAATCTTCTAAGGACTACATATTTTCAAATTGCACATGCACATCATGAACATGCAATTGAACTAAGTTGCATCACTGAAATAAAGAAGCTTAGACTAGCTTTGCAAAGTGACTCATCATCAATGAACCACAAAAAGCATGAGTTGGAAATTCATCAAATACTGAAACAACAATCACCATCACCACTCTCATTCAAGAAACTAACTAAACTAGAAGGGAAGTAAAACCATGCACACATAATGAGAAAACTCAAAAGAAACACCCATAGATCATTCAATGCTACTTTCTATTGCTGTAAAATATTTTTACACCAGTTTTCCAACCATCTACAAATGAGGAGGAGACCCCTATTTATAGTTTTCCAAAGCCCAAATGAATGGATAGGATTGAATTACATTGTGCGGATCAGATTTGATTACATTAGAGCTTCACCTACCCCACAATATTCAACAATTTAAAATACAACTTTTATCTTTTCCCTATTTTGTCTTTTAGTGCCCAAGTGTTGTAGTAGTTTTTTCTTCTAGCTAATTTCCCTTTTATTGTAGCTGAAACTGCCCAAAAGTTTCCTTCTTCCCATTGATGGATTTGAAACATTTCTTATCCAACCAATTGCATCCTATTTGTAGATTTTTATCATTGTGAGGTGGATTAGTTGCTTCTTGATATAACAAAAACAACTTCTGATGGATTTTGATCTCTTTGGCAAGAAAGGGAGCTTCCTTCTACTTCAGTGCTTCAGTAAACAACCATTTGTATTTTTGGCACTAATCCCCTTTATGATACAACCACCTACTTGTCAACCCAAGGTGATAATTTAATCATTGTTTAAATAAATATTCTTCTGTTGGCAATCTCCATGGGCACTGGTATGTTCTCATAGACATCCATGTGGAAGCGTACTCATGGGAAAACCCCTCATGCATAGTCCCCTCTTGTAGTCAACTCATTTGATGATCTTTGTTATGTATAAGACACAAGATTAGATTAAGATCATACTAGAAATGATATAAACCTTTGAATATGATCGCATGGTACCCGCAGGACTATATAATACTTACTTCACATGTTCACCCTACCATTTCACAACATTTATAAACATAGCCCCTTTAACCATTTTTAAACATTTACTTCACTAATATGAATACCAGTCATGTCATCAATTTACAAATTACCAAATTATGCCTTTTATGCACACACTCACTCTATACAGAACACCATCCGTTCGTTAGTCATTCTAGTTTATTCAATAAGATCAGCACATTGGGCCGGCCCCATAGGCATTCACTGATATGAACTCTATACAATGCCCACTCCAACTTTCTTTTTTTCTCCAAAGTCATGGGAGTGACTGACTTATAATATGTAGGATTTTCAAGCAAGAATCTATACCAAACCATGTCATATTTTCCACGGAATCAATGGTTGAAGAACTAGTAGATCTTTGATTCATGAGTATTCTTAACATGAAGGAACTGAATGGTTCAGCTTAAAAGTGCACCCATGCACTTAATTTTCCTAACTTGACATGATGGCTCCACAACCCCCCTCTTCTATTTATTTCCCACATTCACCCATCTTTGAATGACTATCCAATTGGCTCAAAGTCCTACAGGAATTTGGAGGAGTGTGGTTACACGGGAGAAATTTTTCTATTGCTAGAGGAGACACAATGAATGCTCCCACCCAAACAACCAATCGTGAAGGGGGGATTTGTGAATGCATCTTTCATCAAGGAATATTTGGGTGCCACTGTGTGGGGAGGCACCAGTCAAATGTCATTATCAATAGCAGAGAGTAGGATGACATTGTTGGTCTCTGACCCCACAATACGAAAGGATGGAGAAAAGGGAGTTGGAGGGGATATAAGCATGGATGGAGGCCCCTGGGCCACCATGTGAAAATAGCGGAGTTGAGGCACCCTACCTGTCAACGCCCGTGCAACATTTTCAAAGTATTATGCCGATGAACCAAATGACTGACATCCCCATTTATTCTATGCTACCACCCCATCTTTCCTCTCCATCATGATTTTATTAGTTTTGCGTGCCTACACTCCTATGTTTCATCTTAATCTACAAAATTCCATTCAATCGCTTTTCATTCTCAATACCTTCGATGGGAAACAAGAGATGCACCAATGAAAACCTTTCTTTAATGATCACCATCGTTCGTCCTAACACCACACACTTGGTAATGTAAGTTCTCTTCAGTGCCAGGTCATCATTTATTTAAATCAGCCTCTTTTCAGGTAGGCTTCACAACTTCTCTCAAGGAGACTTGCTTGTGAACGATCTCTTGTTCCCTTGGTCCCTCTTTGCATCTACTTGTCATAGTATGTTCTGCAAGTTTTACTATTCGCTAAGATCTCCCTAACTACCTTTGTGGATTTGGGGATGTCATACTCCATCTGTAGAAGATATCCCCATGATGGGACACAAGCAGCCACAAAAAAGCCCACAAAACCTGGGTATGTGCAGGATCATCATGGAAAAAATAGGCCCTTAAGTGGCAAAAAAATTAGAAAAATCAGACTTAGACAACTTGACGTAAAAATTCGAATAATTTATTTATATTATTTCAAAAATATTTAAGAATAGAATTTGCAGCAAATTGAATGTAGTTTCTAAACTATTAGGTTTTTTTTAAAAAAATCTATTTGGTGAAAATTTGAAATTTCAATGCACTAGTACTTAAATTTCAAGGAAAAAATAAGCAGTAGGTGTCTGTCTAACCACCCTGACCACAATAAAATGATACTATTTTTTTACAAGAATTTGGATATAAGTAGAGGACTCATGTCTAGATGTGATGCATATTTTTTTGTATTTTTTTTCCAAGTATATAATTAATCATGAATTTTTTATTACAACTTTTAAAAAATATAAAAACTCATATGTCTGACCACCTTAACTTGGTCAAAACCTCATGAAATTCAATTTTTTTGTTTTAGTCCTATACTATGCAAAGCATATAATGTGATGCATGTTTTAGATTCAAAAAATGTGATGTTGTTTGAAATTTATAGATGTTTTTCAATCAACCTATCAATCAGGACTTTAGTCAAAATTCAAATAGAAAATGAATAATAATTATTTATTAAATTCAAAGTAAAGCATAATTTATATTGGTGGAAATCTGGGAATACCCTTTAAAAACCTTTTTCGTGTCATCAATTTTAGGTAAAAAAAAGTCTTCAACCACATACCATACACATACCCATCATATCGCCACTTTTTGGCCCATCATGATCCTACACATACCCACCCACCTCTTAGATGGTCGCAAGCGAGGGGAAGGGCACAAAGATATGCCATGATAAATTTGTTTTATTTGAGAGAAGATAGATGAATTTAGTTACCGCAGGATCTACAAGGAAGAGAGTTGGCTATTGGATGAGTGTGGGAAGCTGTTACGCAATGGCCATCAAGGAAATATCATAGTGTGAATGGAATCTCGGGTAGCGAGATCTGCATGGTCAACCACCGTTGAGCGGATCTTTAAATGCTGCCCTCCCAAAATGAATGCACATTAAGAGCTCAGGGGTGTGACACCATTAGTGTAACATACTATGCTTATCAGAACAATCAAGTTGTGCTAAGCATAAATCCACCATTTAGAATCACGCATGGTTACACCACATTGAACACTCTTACTTAATATCGCTCCATAACAAAAGTGTTATTATTCTAGCCTTCAGTAGTATTTTCCTTGTTCAAGTCTTCATTTTTTTAGTTATCCTGAAATATACCATACTCCTAAAACAACAGACCCGATCCTTTTACGTCTGCCTACCCTGTGTGCTCAAATGATGAAGAATAAATCATAACTATGATTTCTTGTCATAGGCAACGTCGAATTCTAGTTGTTCCTTCATTTTTTAGACTCCCAAATCATTAGTTCTGACCCACTTATCTATTGCCTTCATCTTTCTATGGCTTTGGTGTATTATATGGCATGACCATGGGAAGAATCAAATAACTTGGACTTGATTAAATCTATCCCTGATCCATAGCATCTTATGATGGAAAAAACAAGATCCAACAATAACATCAACCCCATCAATGGCCTTAAGAAATCAATAGGGATGTGCCCCCGAAGGGATGATTACAAGACCAATGAGCTCCACATAGGAAAGGACCATGGGAGATACAACTGCAGGGTGCGGTTTCAAGAAAGCCGTTAGGAAACGACCACCAACCATGGGATATCCACACTCAGGACCCGCCCCTACGAATGCTGTCAAAGATATTGATGCAGACGAGTGCCATTAGTTCACTATTTTAGGAATGACATCACATGGATGGTCCCCCAAAGCATGGAACCTACATGGACAATTGCTTATGGGTACAAAAAATTAGCACCTTAATGAAAGGTAGCTGCTTGAAACAATCTGGGTTATTAAATTATGTGGAATCAGGAAGTGCAATAACTAGAATCAAGAAGATAATTTTTCATCGGCACTTCCTGTTTGGTCTTCCATTAAACATATTAGAACAAGAGCCATTCACATTGGCACTCCCTTCACATCATATGAGATCAATGACCCCACATAGATATTTGAGATGGAACAAGCCTCTTAATGATCACCTTATGAAATTTGTGAATTTGTGGCATCCAATCGACCTGACGATCTATGCATAAGACACTCTAGTATTAATTAATGTTGAGTCCTCCAATCTCGTAAGAATAACATTCATATGTAGTTAAACAACCTACTCATTACTCTGTCATTTTGAGGGAACGATGAACCTCCCTAAATACCCTCTTAATGAGAAATTGATCCTCAATAAAGGAAGGAAATTTACAATCATCATTTTCTCAAAGATAGTGAATAATGCTAGAGAAGCTAAGGGAGATATTAATTAACCAAGAGGGTGGAGGTAATCTCACGAGTGGTCGTTGTGACAAAATATAGGCATTATAGTGTAGGTTCCACATCAGTGGCCACTGTCAGACTAAAAAGGGTGGGGTACTATGTTGCTATTGCCATTTGACAATGGCAGGGATGGACATCTTTCCCATCAGCGGAACCCACATGAGGGATATCCACCGGTGACGAAGCAAGGGCACGAGGCGGCAGGTAAACATGGGTGCGACACCATTGTGAATGACAAAAAGGACCTCGAGCCCTGCACAACTCATGGACGTGGGGAACAAGGAAGTGGAAGGATGGGATAGGAATGCTATCTTGATCATGGCAAAGATGGGTGTCGTTCGAAGGTGTGGAACCTATCTATCCAATCTCTGTCGGGAAGGGAAACATGGATGGTCATTATTGAATTATTGCTCAAAATAGCTAACATAGAGAAGAGTTCCACACGCTAAACCCTGACGATGCTTATGATAAGGCCACCCATCACAATGTTAGAGGGAGAAAATATGGACCTGGCCTCCCTCCACAACATACGTAGCACTCACTCTCAATTCTTTCCTACATGAGAAGATGTTTGGTACCTAGTGAGTATTAGAAGAGTACCTGCGTTATATAAAGCCTTCTCTACCCCCGTCTGCTAATTCAGGAGTTTGGAAAAGTATCCTCTTATTACCTTTAAGTCTTAGAAACATGATCTATGAATTCACAAAATGGTTGGTTTAATATCCATGAACTATTGGTTTGAGTATCACACTTGAAGAGCCCGACATGGAGATACCATTGAGACCAAAAAAGGGGAAATTGATGACGCTACCCATGAATACCTCTGCCATATTTGTTCAATTTTTGAGCCATTCAAGCATGCCATTTTCATGCTTTGTAGGAAATAAGGTGTGGAACAGTGGTTAAACAATGTGGCAGTGACGGCAAAGCAAGCAGCGATCCCCCCTGCCTGAACGAAAACCACTTGGGGTAGTTTAGATATCCCCATTCATAGAGTGTAAAGCCCTGATATCAACCTTCCACAATACCCATCGTCAACTTAAAATTCAATTTTTCCCTAAACGGGGTGACTTGAGGATGCTATTAAGGATATTACTCAAAAGCCACCTGGTTTGTGCATGGTGATGAGGTGTGCTGGTGTGTCACAGATGGAATCCCATCATTTTCAATAATGGTATTATGGATGGAAGAGACCATGGTGGAGCCTATAAGAGGATCATGATGCTAGTGGATCACGATCCCACATGGCATGGAGGTAGTGAGGGTTTTCCACTGTGAACAACATTGGGGTGATGGCCTCCTGCAAACGATGGCCTGCGAGGGCAGACCCATTGGAGAGCATGGTCATGGAAAATCTTAGCTACTAGGGGATGGAGTTTGAGCAAGAAAATCTACATGAGAAGATCTAAAAACATTTTTACTTCAACATTTGAATCAATGGGTTCAGTTAGTTTTGTGATAGTGGCAAAGATGGAAAGACCAACTAGGGAGCTCATCATATGGGTAGATGTCAAAGACCATTTTTTATGATAAAGGTAATTCGATAACACACTCATACCTAGGGAGACCTATGAAGGTGGATCCATGAGGCATGAAGGACACAACAGTGATGGTGAATGTGGGGTCTGTAGGCCAAATGCATGTTGTGACTTGGCTGTAGAAAAATAGAGGAGTGCAATGGAAAATAGCGAAGGGAAACCTGCAAATGTGGGTCCACAAGGGTTAACGACCATCAGGAAAAAAAAATAGGATCCCTTAGGAGCTTTCCTGCGAAGGGGAAAATGACTTGGAGAAAATTTGATGGGTGATCTTGACCAATACGAAATTGATCATTCTTAGGCTTGGGGTCAACTTGGGCACAAAAACAGAGGCACACAAAATGAGACAAGGTCCAAATGACCAATCCAAAGGAAAAGAGGTGGTCCCTTCCCATAGTGGGGCATGTGTGAAAAACATGCACAACCATAATGAATAATAGAAAAATAGGTTGGGGTTCAAAACACATGGGGTTTTATACTAAATTTAGAATGTTTCACCAAAATTACTATAAAGAGAAAGGGAAAAATGTGGTGTAATGAACCTACCTATTTTTTATTTCATTCAAGAAATGAGATCCTCCAAGATGGAATTAAATTTTAGCCCTTAGGTGAGTCGATTCTATGGAAGATCTGATAATTTCATTTATGTGTGTGGACGAGGAGTAAAGTTCAAACAACACTTTTGGGAGATAGAAATAAAATAGAAAATGACCTAAAATTTGTAACCTAATAGCTGATTCATGTAGATGAAGCATAAATCTAACAAAAAAATCAATTTTGTGCAAATTGGATGAGTGGACACTTAAAACTTACCTCAAAAATAGTTGCAAAGTGTCATATTTGGTTATAAAGTGTCCTAAGATAGATTTTTGAGATAAATTTTCTAGATCATCTAAAGAAAGATCTGAGATGCAATTTCCCATTGGTTTCATGTGAAAATGATGGAAAATAAGCACGATATTTGAGTTTTCATGATCTTGACAAATTTTCTTGCAATTTCGACAACTTTTGCAACTTTTGAAACTTTTACAATTTTACACTTTCGAGATCTCTAATCCTCAATTTTCTTCAACCTAATATTTGCAACACAAACACAAGAGGGAATAAATTGCTTGTTTTTTGTCAATGGGGGTTTTCCTTGGTCAAACCCCATTTTGGTAATTAAACCTTGAATTGAAATGAAACATGAAAGGAATGATGAATGAACAATGCGATGTTGCAACTCACCAAACCCTTGAATAAACCTTGGATAGATTGAAATATTGCATGATATGGAATTAATGGATGTGGATGTTGATACATGAAATATGACTTGAATGCTTTCTTGAATCTTTGAAACCTACATCAAAATGTTAGGTCCAAAAAAAGTGTGAAAATGTAAAGGGATAAATTTAATTGTAAATTTGTTAGGGAGGATGGGTGAGGAGATATGAGATTTGAATGCACATATAAGTTAGAGGGATTCCTAGTGGAAATACCTATGGTAGTATGGACATTTATAGTAGGTTGTAAGGTTGTAGCAACAATTGGATTAGTGTATGTTAGAATAGAGGTTATGTTTTTGGAGGGAGGAATTGAATTTCCACCTTCACTTTGATTATATCCCAAAGCTTGAGCACAACTAGTCATTGTAGGGACATGGTTGGTAATGATGTGATTTAATCTATGCACAAGTTCTATTCCTAGTTCATTATCAATTATTCTCCTCATGTTATTCTATTTATAGTAATTTTGTTGAATTTACCCCCTTTCTATTTATACAAAATTGGTAATAAACCCTCATTTTCTATGTTATGGTGAATGTATACTTTTTTTCTATGTTTCATTATGGTGAAATCAAAATTTTGAACATTCAAATTCCTGATTTGGAGATCATTCAAACCCTAGATCTAGGATTTACATAAGTTTTCATTACATTGCACTACTTTGCACCTCATTTAGGGTTGTCAAAATTTCATTAGTTTGTATAGTGTAGGAAATATGGTTCCACCTTTTTGGAAGATGAAACACATGAGGGGGATGAGATCCTCATATTTTTCTATCATCACATTCAAAGGGACCCCTAGAGATCTACAACTAGGGATAAAATGAAGGAGAGAGATCTAAAATAGGGATGTCCTAGAGTATGGTAAATGATTAAAGATGGGTTCACCACCAAGCTAGGGCTTGGAAAGATAAGATATGAAAATGTCATGCAAAACCTAACTAGATGACCCAGAGAATGAAACTTAATTATAGAATGACAAACTAAGAATGAATAAAGGTGCACCTAGAAGAGTGATGAACTCAAAAAAAGCTCCAAAACCCTAACAACTTGTTGTTTGATGCCCATTGGGACTCATACACTAGTCTGGGTGATTGAGTCCCAGACTAGGTTTTCTGTGTTAAAACTAGAATCTAACATTGCTCAGTCTGAATCTCTTGAAATATAGAATAATCCTTGTATTATGACTCATATTCCATAAGTGGCACATCAGTCCCACTTAGTTTTTTTTAGGGTTAAGGTCCAATTCTACTCTCCTATCTTTTCTCTTCCTCCCACACTTTGTTTCTAGATCTGCAACCTTGATTTGCAACTTGTAGGTGACTTTTCATGTAGATGACAACCTTGTGACAACTTGATGACTTTATTCAACCTTGCAACCTAATATTCAAAGGATCTTCAAGCTTTAAGACACCTAGATCTACAATCACACATGTAGGGAGAGAAAAACTTGTTGATTGTTAAAGAATAGGGGTTTTCCTTGCTCAAACCCCTTTTATGTAATTAAATCAAATGATGAGATAATGAAACAAGGACATGAAACATGAAACATGAACAATGATACCTTGAACGATGTCTTGTAAATCTGCAATCTAACATGAAGTGGCCATGAAAGATATAGACCTATATCTTGAAATAAGTGGAGAACAATTCTTAATATTGGATCTTGAATACAACATCACAACACTACCTCAACAACATGCTTGATGTTTGATAACCTTGACATGATGATGGATCTTGAATTGCTGTAATAATTGATGAAGAATTATACCCTTGAATGCCTTAGAAATGATCTTGTAAACTCTCTTTACAGTCTTGTAATCATAAACTTACTATTAGGAATGCTCTCGTGAAAGTATTAGCTTGTTAGACTAAAAATGAGTGAAATAGCTTTGTATTTATACTTGTTTATGCCAAATTTATTGAAATTACAACACTACAAGCTAACATCAGATCTAGGAGGATAAAATCCTGCCAATAATTTGAATTAAATTTTATTTTGAGCCACATGGGACTCATACACTAGAAGTGGCATATGATTCCCATCAGGCTTAAGGGTATGCATAGGATCATGATGGGCCAAAAAGTGGCGATGCGATGGGTATGTTTAGGGTATGTGGCTCCAAATTTTGTTTTACCCAAAATTGATGAAACAAAAATGGTTTTCAAAGGAGATTCTCAGCTTTCCACCAACATAAATTATGCTTTACTTCGAAGTTAATAAATAATTATTATTCATTTTCTATTTGAATTACGACTAAATTCCTGATTGATAGGTTGATTGAAAAATATCTATAGCTTTCAAACAATATCACATTTTTTGAATATGAAATATGCATCACATTGTATGCTTAACATACTATAGGACTAAAAAAAAATTGAATTTTATGAAGTTTTCACCAAGTTAAGGTGGTCGACATATGAGTCTTTATACTTTTTAAAAGTTGTAATAAAAAAATCATAATTAATTATTTACTAGGAAAAAAATTACAAAAAAATATGCATCACATTGGGACATGAGTCCTCTACTTATATCTAAAATATTATCATTTTGTTGTGGTTAGGGTAGTCAGACAGACACCTACCTATTTTTTCTTTGAAATTTAAGTACCACTGCATTGAAATCTCAAATTTTCACCAAATGGATTTTTTTTTTAAATAAACCTAGTAGTTTAGAAACTAAATTCAATTTGCTACAGATTCTATTCTTACATATTTTTGAAACAATATAGATAACTTATTCAAATTTTTACATCAAGTTTCCTAACTCTTATTTTTTTGAATATTTTGCCACTTAAGGGTCTATTTTTTCCATGATGATCCTACACATAACATTAACTATGGGATACATTTTTCAAAAATTCTTAGAATGATGCAAAATCATGATTAGGGTCCAAAGACCTAGGTGGGACTCATACACCCAAGGTGGCGTACGAGTATTAGATCACTTAAATGTAAGGTGGCCATATAATAGATATTGTAAATGTGAAATAGTGTAAGGTATGTTCAAAGGGATTTTGTTTAGTTCATGTAAGGTCTCTTCTTAGGGGAACATCATGTTCAATGCCTCCAAGAGAGGATAAGTCAAAGAAATATCACTATCTCAGAGGAAATCAAGCCCAATGACACCACCAAGAAAATGACACATCACAAGAATAAAGAAAGTCACACAATTAAACATAAGTGTCAATGTATGCCCCTACTTTAAAGAGCTTTCTAACACCATTGTTGTGAGAAATTTCTTTAAAGTAAAAGAAGACATGAGATCTTACTTGGGAAGCCCTATGATAAATCATATGTTTCCAATAAGATATGTCATGTAAAGAGGAGGGGTTGCCCCCAAAATGTATAACTCGCTCCATCACATGTAAGCCAACTTAAGGCATGCCATCCACATCCAAAGCTTTCTCTTATATATACATGAAAGATGGTCAACTATCCAAAAGAGACAATGATAAGTGACATACAAGGACAAGGCCACTGAACCCCTTGCCCCTAGTTAGTGTAGAACAAAGATGAGCCAAAATGATTGATGATAGATATACTAGAGTGAAAATCAATATCAATTAGAGAAATTAGGTGCTTTGACACAAGGAAGAGAATTAAAATCCTTAAGATGTTGTATTTTATCACTTAAAGCCTTACATCCATTAGTAGAATGACCATCAACTCTATGATATGTACAAATTAAATTCTTGTAGTAATTTTATTTTTTTTTTGGAGTGAGAGATATCAAATGATCTTGGAGAAGTCTCAACAAGATACTCTCTTGATCAATGGTAGAATATGTTCCATTATTTTGTGACAAATATATCTCTTGCTTATGACATGATGTCATATTTACACAAGACTCTTTGGATTGTGAGATTTTATACTCTTCTTTATAGCAGGGTGTAAAATCTATCAAATTCAGATCATAAGTGTTTTGTGTGATGGAATTAATGTTGAGCAAAGATTTATGTGTTTCTTTCGAAGGATTATAATCAAGACCAATAATTTCTATCAATTTAGGATGCACTAATGTTAAAGTTGGCTTAAAAGGATGCTTTGTAATATTGTTGATATTAAGTGAAGGCTTGTTTTTTTCTTTCAAGAGACAATAACCAAGACCAGTAGTCTTTTCTTGCATGTTAGGCTCTATAGAGACACAAATACCTTGTTCTCTAGAACCACATCCGTTTCCACTATATCCCAATTGTTTCATAAGTTCAATACCTTTTCCATAAAGATTTTTCATTTCTTTTGGATTCAGTGGTTGTTGATTGTTAGTTTCGTCAAAGTTTTTTGTGTAATTTGCTTCTTCTTCCAAAAAGGTTGAGGTGGATGTTTTTAAAGGGTCTTCCAAATTTTGTGTTGACATTATCACTTTTTCTTTTCCCTTTTTTGAATATTTATTTATGATCTTGTATTCTCCCATGAATGTATGTGTGAAATCCAACGATCCCAAATTGATAATCAATATCATCGCAAAGGGTTTAGGATATCTATCTTTTTGTTCTTGCATGGATTCCACTTGTGTAGTTGGTGTTAATATTTTCTAGGGATTTCCCTTACCTTTCTCAATGTTCAAACAACTCTTTGGGTTGAGGTTAGCTTTGATTGTGTATAATTTTTTTTTGTAGACATACTTCATTACATGATGAAGAGTAGAAGGCACCCCATTCATTGCATGAATCCATGGTATTCCTAAAAGAAGATTATATGAAAGAGCATGATGTATAAGATGGATCAGTGTTTGTAATTTGGCCTTTCCAGCTGTAATAGGCAAAGCGATCACACCAAATGGTTGTTTTCCTACATTGTCACATCCATTATTAAATAAAGAGTTAGGTTGAATTTCTGATTTATCCACGTCGAGCCTATTCAAAAGGGTTACATTACACACATTAAGCTTGGTGGAGCCATGATCAATGAGGGTTCTTTTTATTCCCAAACTATTATAGATTGATATTATCATGAAATCATCATTTTGTTTTTGTACCTCCAAAGGAGGGAGCTCACTTTCGTGGAAAATAATGTTAGCATTAATTTCTTGAATCGTGATTGCTATGTCACTCGGTTGTGCATTAGAAGGGGTGGGAACTTGCTATAAGGAATTTTGAATCATTTTATGGTAATGAGGAGAGGCTTGAATAAGGTACCATAATGACATTTTAGTAAGAGTGTTCTTAAGTTGTTTAAGAAGACTGTGCTCCTTTTCATTATGTGAAGGAGAATGAGGGGCACTAGGAAATGTAGGGTTAGGAAATGAGAGGGATGTTGAAGGTGTTTGTCGTGGTTGTAGGTTGTTTCTAGAGTTATATGTATGAGCAAAAATATTGTAATTTGATTGATGCAAAACATTATTCTTAGGTGGTTAAAGGATAAGTTCAGGTTGTTTTGATTTTGTGGTCATTATGATAGTAGATAAAGGATGAGAGGATACTTAGGATGTCTCACAGGGTTTGTAGTGTTGGGAAATATGTCTCAACCTTGCAAATACATAAGGTTCTATTAATACATTAGTGCAAGGAATTTGTAGGGGGGTACCCCCCTATGGGGGTTCGGGAGACTCGTCCCCCCTAGCTAGGGGTCTGAGGGTAGTGCGCCCTGGTGGCGGTTTGGGGGAAACACCTTCGAAAGCCACATTTTTTATATATTTTATTATTGTAAATTTGGATTGTTCATCATTAGGTTTCATATCCAATTGTCAATATTTTTTTGGATTGAATTGCCCTAGAAGGAAACCCTATTTTATGAGGGCCTTGTATTATGGCTATGTATTATGATGTATTTTGAGAGTTTGATAGTAGTTGTGTTGTCTCTAGATATTTGAGTGGTGATACTCTTGTGAGAATATTTCTCTGCAAGTATATTGTAATCTTTATGATTTCTAAATAATATGTTGGGTGGATTTTGGAGTGTGGGGTATTTCTCCTAAAAGGGTTTTCCCCATGTAAATTACTGTGTTGTAGTATGCATGATATTTGTGTTTATTTGTGTTTAAGTTTTTGTAACTTCTAAAGATCTGTAAAATTGTGCATTCCTTAGATTCCTTACATGTAGGAGGTTCGTTAATAAAGGGAGATCTAATGGAAACTTGTGCATTCCTAACCTGAGCGGTCTTGCTTTGATGTATTTATAATAAAGGGAAATCTAGTGTTATCTTTTTACCATCATCTAAGGAAGCTAAAATTTTGTCATTTTCTTCCACCATGATATACTCCCTAGGAGGAGAGTTTTTAGGAGAACTAAAAACTAGATGCTCATGACATTCAAAGGTTGTTTACTCTAATTCAACATCATTGCAAGTAGCAGAATGATCAATGGTTAAATTTTCATGTTTATCAATGATGGAATTTTCTTGTTCCATAATGTTTTCCCTAGGGGAAGAGAGACACATAAGATTCTCATGACTTTCATTGATTGCATTTTCTAACACCAAAGCATCTTCTTGACAACTAGGAGAGATAGTAAGAGAAGAACCAATGTGATTGTCATGATTTTCCATACTTTCATTCTTTTGTCTCATAATTTCCTCTAAAATAGGATAGGTAGGAGAAGAATCATAAAGAGGGTTGTCATAAATCTTAAATATTTGATAATATAACACCAATATATCTTCCCCACTTACAAAAAAATTATCACAAGAGGGGAAGGTATTGGGAGATGAATGTAGACTAGTTGAAGTTTCAACGGTCTCTTGTGTTATGTGATAATCATGATTACTATTGATTGTGTCCTCTTGTTCATTAATGTCTTGCCTAATAAGATAGGTAGGAGGAGAGAAACAACTAGGGTTCTCAAAATTCTCATCAATTGGTTCTTCTAGAACTGAAATATCATCTTAACAAATAGGAGAGATATTAGGAGAAGAATGAATATGATTTTTACGATTTCCTAAGGTTGCATTCTCTTTCACTAAAGCATTCTCATAGGGAGGGGATATGATATTTTTCTTAGCATGCCTAGATATGTAAGATACTAACATAGTTTGACCAAGAATGGAAAGTACTTCTAACCATCTTATGCAATGCATCAATAATGTAAACAATGTATATCCAAGGATGAAAAGTATTTTTATCCAATGTATTCAAAGCTTTAAGAATGTAAACAATGTGTATCCAAAAATGAAAATCACTTTTATGAAACTTATGCAAAGCTTTATGAATGTAAACATTGTATATGCAAAAGTTAAAAGTACTTTTATCCATATTATGCAGAGTTTTAGAAATGTGAACATTTTCAAATGAAATGATTTAGGAGGAATTTAAAAATGACTACCCTAGATTGATGTTTTTGATCTAGATGCATAAAAAAAAGTTACTCAAACTTTCCAGAGCAATACTATAGGTTACCGACAAGCTTAAGAAGCACAAAAACAAGGATTTTAGTGTTGTAAAAGGTAGTTACAGGCCTTATCTTGGACTAAATCACCTAGAGGGGTGTATGAGTCTTAGTTTAGGGTTTTTACACTGAAATCAACAAATTTTGAGTGAAAGTCAAGGTTTTTAGTTTTTATGATGTCTAGAATAAGTGCAATTATAGTTTTCAGATGAAATTCAATGATGCAAGATGAAAAAATGCAACCTATATACACTTTGACTAATGCAATATTTTGGAATCCTAGATGCCACTTAACTAATGCAAAGTCAATGCAAGCTAAATCTAGGGTTATGATGCACTCCAAATAAAAAATGAGGTGTTCTAAAATTAGGTTCACTAAAATGTAGTGTATGAAATAGGGTTCCACCTTTTTGGAAGATGAAACACACAAGGGGGATGAGATCCTCCTATTTTTCTAACATCACATTCAAAGGGACCCCTAGAGATCTCAAACTAGGGATGAAATGAAGGAGAGAGATTTGTAATAGGGATGTCCTAGGGTATGGAAAATTATTAAAGAAGGGTTCACCTCCAAGCAAGGGATTGGAAAGATAAGATATGCAAATGACATGGAAAACCTAACTAGATGACCTAGAGAATGGAACTAAATTACATATTGACAAACTAAAAATGAACAAAGGTTCACCTAGAAGAGTGATGAAGTAAAAAAAATCTCCAAAACCCTAAAAAATTGGTGTTTGATGCCCATTGGGACTCGTACGCTAGTTTGGGTGATTTAGTCCTAGACTAGGGTTTCTATGTTAAAACTAGAATTTGATAGTGGTGAGTCTAAATCTCATGAAATTTGGAAAAATCCCTATATTCGGACTCATACACCACAAGTGACATATCAATCCTGATTAAATTTTTCAAAAGGTTAAGGTATTATTTTTCTCTCCTCTCTCTAGTCTTCCTTCCACACGTCATTTCTGGATCCAAAACCTTGCAACCTAATCTTGAAAGGATCTTTAGGAATTAAGACTCCTAGATCTACAATCACACATGTAGGGGGATAAAAACTTGTTGGTTGTTAGAGAATAGAGGTTTTCCTTGGTAAAACCCCTTTTAGGTAATTAAACCAAATGATGAGATAATGAAACAAGGACATGAAATATGAAACATGAACAATGATACCTTAAATGATGTCTTGTAAATCTAAAATCTAACATGAAGTGACCATGAAGGATGTAGACCTAGATCTTGAAATAAGTATAGAACAATGCTTAATCTTGGATCTTGAATGCAAACAACATCACTGGCTCGCACTCACAAAAGGATATGAATATCACAGTAAAACTTTCTTGGGAATTGGACATTCCGACAGGTGACTAATATCTCTCTGTGGACGTTCATTTACTTGTCAAACCAGGGGACGTAGACTTTAAATGGCGCAGCAAAATATATGCACTAAGAATTTGTTTTGGTCAAATCTTAGCAAAAATACATACTGGAAAGAAATTCTATCTAAGCTACAGAATGGTAATGCAAAATTCTTTAACTCAACTATGCTTGATTAAAATAGAAATCATAACAACTACGACTGAAGCACAAACCATGAACTGGCCTTATGCTGCAGGAACAGTCACAGGGATGGACTCTCTATGCTGTAGGAGCAGTGTAAGACTGAGTTTGCATAAAAACTTCAAAAGATGAAAGCTAACTGGATATCAGCAGAAAAGAACATCTAACTAATTAACTATAGATACTTACTAAGTGGGCCCCCTTAGCAAGCATCTACTGATTACACAGATGCTGAACTCAGAACTTCATCGATCTTTATTCATGAAAACAGAATGAAATACATTGTTTTGTTGATTTGAAAACTAACAACGAACTCTGCTTCTAGTCAAACAGATTATGTCTTTCATTATCATACTAATTCTTACATGATATCTGCTACTCTGTTTCTATCTTACCCTAAATATCCTCTATTACTCATTCTATTCATCTTCTTCTACTCTCTCGCGCAGGAGGAGTATCTTATTTTTAAAACAGAAGAACAACTAACTAACTAACTAACTTCATCAAAGAAAGACGTGTAAGTAAAGTGTATCCCTGAATCAAGGAACAAACTTCATAAATGAATTTATGTGTTCAACCTGATTCAGAGAGAATCTAGCGCTCCACTCTTTCCAGATTGACTTATCATTAAAAATCTTTCCAAATCAGTTTCGGTCAAAGAGTCTTCGCCGGAGCTTCCTCAAAGTCATGCAGGAAATGGACTTTACTGCAAGGCTAAGATTGGTTGCGCTTGACTTGATCATCCTTCAACAACATGTGAAACAAAAGGTAACAGATGCGCAAGAAAAGGCATATGGCACATACACTATATCTATTCATTAATCACACATTTTAAATCTACTTCACCATTCGAAAACTATATACGATATACGAGCCATTTTCGGGAGTCAACAGGGCAATAAATGCAATCAAGTCAACACAATAGGCTGTAGGAATATAAAAGTGTCTTGCTACAGGATATCCCCATAAAAGGTTTCAACAAAGTTTAAACAGCCGTGAAATAGCAAAAATAAAGTCTTTTAAAAGTTTATCATAACATCAAATTATGAGCATATTTTAGGCTCATCACTGCCCCCTACTTAGCCCAATGCTGGTCCTCTAGCATTAACTTTTCTGGTGGTTTCTCTAAAGTCAGTAGTGGCTGTATGACTCTGGAATGGATGTCCAAACCTGTAATAGAATCCTCTGAAATCCCGGCACCTTTCATATCTTCGGTCTTCTAATTCACTGTTAAGATTTGTAGCCTGATGAGGATACAGGGGCCACATTAGCACAGGGGGTCTGAATGTTAGTGGCAGCCACAGTTCAAATCTTGTTTGAAGTCCCAATTGAATATATCTGCTGGTTCGTTTGAGTGCAGCTATAAAGTTTAGGGGACCATGTGGTTCTGACTTCCTTAACCCAACAGTTAATTTTTCCCATCTTTTCTTAGTTCTGGTATATGCTAATCTCCAAAATGAATATTGTTGTGCCTGGAATTCATCATATACTTGCTTTCTGATGTCAAATATTTTTGCTCTGGATGAAACATTATTAATACCATATGTCAAAGAAAACCAATCTTTCAGCATTGCATGTGGGTTTGAACTTTGAGAGTGTAATGGGACAGGCTCTGTTTTCTCAATTTCCTCATACATTTCCCACTGCCTACCATAATTCACCTCATTTTCTGCCCATGACATAAATGCTTTCAAATGAATATCACCAATGTATAGAAGAGGATTCCATTCTGTTTCAAATGGTATTAAAAAGCCATGCAAATAAAATTCACTCAGAGAATTCCTTAACCAGTTAGGGGCTGCTTGATATGCTTCATAAAATTCTTTGGCAGTATGAATTATAGGGTCTTGGTTTCTAGAAATTCTCATCAATTGAAACCATAAAAACTATTCTTTAAGGTACAGAGCATAAACTCTGGGTGGCGGTCTGCATTCCATAATTTGACCAGTTACCTTTAACATTTCATCCATTTTTGCTTTCAACTCAGCAATTTCCTGTTTCTGACTTTCAATTTTCTTTTTCAATTTCTTCTTTTCTACTTGCCACAGACTTTGTTGCATGTCAGTCTGGGCTATGTGTTGAAAAGTCAAAGTTTGTAGTGTAACTGTTTCTCAATTATTTCTAACATATTCCAGAAACTCAATTAAAAAGGTCCTCCTATACACAACAATGGCTTTACACATTGCCGGATGAAATACAACTTCATTAGGCACATTCAGTTGTTTAGCCTGTTCTTGTTCTTGCTGCAGGATAAATTCTTCTTGTTGTTGTGGCGAAGAAGTCTGTGTTTCCTCTGAGAATTGCATAGCAGCATTAGCCAGATCATCAAGATTTGGCAACTCATGCCCATTATGCCCTGCTTCTTTTATCTCTACTTGTTCCTCTTCAGGAACGAGCGAACTTTGAGCAGCATTCTCAAATTCATTCCAAGAAATATTAAATTCAGATTCAACAGACCCTTCTGAAATTACAATCACCTCAGGTTGCGGTGAAACAGGGGAGGTCCTAAATTGTTTCCTTGTGGAAACCCTTCTTGGTACTGATGTGGCTGCAGGGGGTGTTCTGGTAGCTTTTCTTTTTCTTGTTTGTTCAGGGGGCTCTGCACTACCAGAGGATGATGGTGAACTGGTAATATCAGCAACTGTTACTGTAGGAGAAACTGCTGCAGGGGAGGGTGCTGCAGGAGAGGAGCATTTCCTTTTCTGAGAATGAGGTCAGATTCTGGGGACCCTTCTGCCTTTGATTTTCCTTTCTCCCTCCTAGTAGCAGACCTAGTTTGTACCCTAGTAGAGGATTCAGCTGTGACAGCTACATGATCGGGTGCTACAGGAGTAGATGACCCTTGCCCTGTTCCACTAGTAGATGCAATTTCTTTCTTCTTTCTTTGAGTCCGTGGGGTAATTACCCTAGGGGGTTGTGGAGGTTGCAAACTCTTTTGGGCAACAAATTGTTGCCAGGAGAAAGGTGAGACGTCTCTCAAAGAGCGCTCAATCAGTAATTTAATAAGGCCATGATGAGTGACAGAGTTATCTTTCCCCTGTTGAGTTCCATGGGCACTTTGCTCTAAAAACTTTAACAAGAAATTCAGAACATTCACACCCAACCCATGCCTTATATGGCTTAATAATTTAAAATTATGAGAATGCAGATAGGAAAAATGACCTTCATAGGTTAAATACCTCATTATATAAGTGGCATACTCTGAATATGGAAGAGGCAGTGACACACGCTTGCATCCTTGCTTGGAGACTTCCAGAGGTCTATCAGCAGGCATTGAAAACTCAGCCCTTGTAGCTGCTGCATCTGAAGAAATTTTTTCTCCAACGGCTGGGAGCCCGGTTACCTCAGCAATTCTGTCTTTGGTTGCAACAACTGTTAGACCCCATACGGTGGCTTCCCCTTCAGAAATTGTTCTCAAAAATTCTGTCACAGCCTCCTCATCAAAATCATTTAAACTCAGAAAATAATTTAACCATCCACAGAGGCTGAATGCATGGACTGTCTGCGGATTTTGCAATAACAATTCATGAGCTACAGGCTCATGTCGCACCAACTGACCACCCATGTTTGCAGTTTTTCTAGTTGAACTCAATTTCTTGCTGAAGATTCAAATTCTTTATTTCTCTTTCTGTTCTGATTTTTCTCTGTCATGCCGCCACATTTCTTTCTTTTTTCCAAAAATGAACTTTTTTAAACAAGCAATCTTAATCGTAGTTTGCAAGAAAAGATGTATTAAATAAGGTCATGCAATCACATTTGGAAAGTACCAGAAATGTATTAAAGAAAGATTATTTTGTAGTTATGGCAGCGGCGAAAAGACAGGTTTCAAAAGATGGATTAACCTGCCCCCTTCTTAAAGGATGACATGTGTCCTCACATGTACTAAAGAACAGGTAGAGACTCAGGTGATAATGACCGGTACATGCATAGCAGTAATTGAATAGAATGAAATAAATCAAATATGCGATAAGAAAAGATATGGCGTACCTTTAGTAATTGCACGTACGTGTGAAGAAAAATGACGGTGCTGCATGAATTGACAAGTTGGAAAGATAGCTTAGTTAAGGTTGATGCGGACAGATCAAGTGGATGGGTGACGTGGGCAGATGAAATGTACGAATGAAATGGATGGATGGGATGGATGGATGGAAGATAAAGAAGTGAGGTTGGGGCGATAAATGAAAATGGAGAAAAAGGGGTTTTCTTAAAAAGAAAACCTTTATTATGGGCATGCTTTTTGAAAATTATTGGAACGCTGCAGGAGAAAGGCTAGAGCCTTCGGCTACAGGAAGAGTAGTAGGAGGAACCAAAATGAACTGCTTCATGAAGTCTTCCTTGGAAACTGGCTTATGGTACAGTCGGAGTCGGTGGCCATTGACGAGCAATTTGAAACGGACTAGATCAATTGTGACCAGCTGCACAGCTCCATTGTCAAACACATTTTGAACTTCATAGGGGCAAAGCCATCGTGTTGTGAGTTTACCCTAGTTTTCTTAGTACCTGGAATCATATAACAAAGCCCAATCTCCAGCAGAAAATTTTATGGTTTTGATGTGCTGATCATGCCATTTCTTTCTCTGCTATTGGATTACTTCTGTATGCTGCAAGGTGGCTTTTCTCATTTCGTCCAAAGCATTTAGCTGTAGGAGACAGTCCTTCTGTGCTTCAGATAAGTCCATGTTGAGTTCAAGAGCTGTCCTCAAAGTTTTATGTTCAAATTCAATGGGTAACATAGCTGTTTTCCCATAGAGCAACTCAAAAGGTGTAAACCTAGTTGTTGTTTTCCATGTAGTTCTGTAAGCCCAAACTGCTTTAGGAAGTCTATTACTTCAGTCTTTCTTATGAATCTGCACTGTCTTTGTGAGGATCACTTCAATTTCTCTATTTGTTACTTCTGCCTGACCATTGGCTTGAGGATGATAAGGGCTGGACTTCCTATGTTTGATCTTATAGTCATTCATAAGTGCAGTGATCAGATTTGACGTAAACTGAGCTCCTTGATCAGTTACAAGCTCTCTGGGAACTCCAAATCTCGTGAAATTTTGTTCATACAAAAATTCAGCAACTTTGTTATCTCGGGCATTAGTCATAGCTTTTACCTCGACCCATTTTGTGACATAATCTGTGCAAACTAGAATGTATGACTTTCCATTTGATGGTGGATCAATTGGCCCCACAAAATCCATCCCCCATTTATCAAAAGGGGTGACTATGACTTGTGGATATAGTGGCATTTCATCTGACTTAGTTGGTCTTCCCATACGCTGGCATCTGTCACACTTCCTTGTATAGGCCACAGCATCCTTGTGTAATGTTGGCCAGTAATACCCTGTTGTAAGAACTTTCATTGTTGTTCTTTTTGCTGCAAAATGCCCCCCACACGGTTCATCATGGCAAGCATGCAAGATATCACAAGTCTCATCTTCTCTTACACATCTTTGCATTACTTGATCAGGTCCAGTATAGAACAGACAACTTGCAATCCAGGTAAAGTTAAAAATTTTCTCTATCAACAACTTCTTTTCTTTTGGGGAAAAATGAGTTGGTATTCTATTTGCTGCCAGATAATTAGCAATGTCTGCATACCAAGGTGTATGTGCAGCAATGGAAAATAAGTGTTCATCTAAAAATCTATCATCAGTGACCTCATGTTCCTCAGATGCAGCTGATTGAAGTCTTGATAAAAAGTCAGCAACAACATTAGCTCTTCCTGGTTTGTCAATGATTGTGATATCAAATTCTTGTAACAACAGGAGTCATCGTGTCAATCTACCAGAAATGGCAGGTTTGTTCATCAAGTACTTGATTGCTACATGGTCAGTGTGGATGAATATCTGATAACCTATGACATAATGCCTAAATTTATTCAAATCATACACTACTGCAAGCAATTCCTTTTCTGTAACAGTATAGTTGAGCTCAGGACCTTGAAGGTTTTTGCTGATAAAGTAGATAACATGCTCAATTGAATTTTCTTTTTGACTTAAAACTGCTCCTATACCAAAATCAGACGCATCAGCATGTATGTGAAAAGGCAGGTTCCATTTTGGACCTTAAAGAACAGGGGCTTTAGTAAGCAAGTCCTTTAGCTGCAGGAAGGATTTTTTGCAGGCCTCGGTCCACTCAAATTGGGAATCCTTTGTTAACAGCATAAAGTGGACTGGCAATTTTACTAAAGTCTTTTATAAACCTTCTATAATACCCTGCATGACCAAGAAAACTTCTTACATCTTTTTGTTTTGCAGGAGTTTGTAAATTCTGAATAACTTCAATTTTAGCAGGGTCAACCTGAATTCCATTCTTTGAAATATAATGACCTAGAACAATACCTTCTTCCATCATTAGAAAACACTTTTCACTATTTAGAGACAAATTTTTCTCTCTACACCTTTTTAATACTTTTTTCTAAATTCACCAGTGCTTCTTCAAATGTGACTCCATATGTAGTGAAATCATCCATATAAATCTCCATACATTCATGAGATATATCAACAAATATACTAATTACTGCTCTCTGAAATGTTGCTGGTGCATTGCATAAGCCAAAAGGAAAGACCGAATAAGCAAATGCCCCCCATGGACAGGTAAAAGTGGTATTGTCTTGATCTTCAGGGGCAATTTTTATCTGATTATACCCGCTGTAACCATCTAAGAACGAAAAATATCTTTTACCAGACAGTGAATCTAGTACTTGGTCTACAAAAGGTAATGGAAAGTGATCTTTTTTAGTGGCATTGTTCAACTCTCTGTAATCTACATATACTCTCCATTTTCCTCCTTTCTTGGGGACAATGACTAATGGAGAAACCCATTGGCTGTCAGAAATTGGGTAAATAAAACCAACATCAAACAACTTTTGAAGTTCATTTTTCACTATTTCTCTAAGTGCTAGATTTACTCTTCTCTGAGGTTGTCTAACTGGTAAACAATCTTCTTTGATATATATCCTATGAGTACAAACTCGAGGATCTATTCCTTGCATGTCCCCATATTCCCATGCAAAAGCTTTATGCTATTCTTGGAGCATTTTTAATAAGTCAACCTCTTGAGACTGAGACAACTTGCTATTAATATTCAAACAATGATATGGAGACAATTCTATCTGCTTAATGAGATTACTCATAGAATCAACAGGTAATGTTTGTACCTCTTGTGGAAGAAAGTTATGAAAAATTGTCGGAAGTGTAGGCAATGAACTCTCAGAATCTAGCTGCTGCAGGAAACATTGATGCCGACTGCCACTTGGATCAGATAAACTATCTGTATCAAGATTGAATTGTAGAATTTGAAAAATCAAGGCATCTTCACTTTGAAGTTGAGAGAATGGATCATTTTGAAGCATCATCAATTGAGCCAAAGAATTGGCTTCTTCTGTTTCTTCTCCCACATCTGGCCAAACAGGTTGGGACAAATCTGCTTGAGGTTTAGCAGGCGAATACAAAGCCAATTTCTTTGTGGACTGCCCATCAGAACTGGTCATATCTCCAGAACGACATCCTATAAAAGCATCAACAGTTGCTAACCATGGCCTACCAAGGATAACTAGATACCCTCCTAAAGTTGCCTTAACTGATAATATTGTAAAATCAACAAGATACTCCCAAGATTCAAGAGTGACAATTACATCTTCTACCATCCCATCAGGTTTGACTGTGGAGCTGTCTGCAAGCTGCAGAACTGTGGGTGTAGACCTAATGTTTGAAATATTCAAGGAGTCCATAGTATGCTTTGCCATTACATTAATGGCAGCTCCTAAATCAATCAAAATATTTTTTACAACTTGGCCATTTATATGTATTTGTACTACAGGGCTTCCAGGGTCAATATACTTTGGAATGACTACATTTCCCAACATTATATCAGCCAATTTCCCTAAGCCATGAATTATTTGGGGATCCTTTTTCTTTCATCCAGGCTTCTTCAAACAGGCTTCTTTAATAGCTTTTCCAAAAATGGGAACATCTCTAATAGCCTGAAACAAAGGGATTTGAATTTGCACATTTTTGAGCTGATCTAGAATGTCAAAAGTGGGTTCTTCCATGAGTTTAGATTCAGTACTTTGCAACATCTGAGGAAAAGGTGGTTTATCTTGTCTCTGCAAAACAGGTTCCATAGAAACTGTATCGGGTATAGGCATATGCTCAGTGGGAACAGCAGGTGCATTAGATTCTTCAAAGGGTGAATCAGATATTTCTATAATCAGAGGTGGTTTGGGAGTAGGTAAAGTAGTTCCAGACCTCAAATGGATGTCATTAATATTTAAGGCATAAGCTTGATATTGGTTGGCTTCAGAAATATACACAGGCTGTTGAGGCTGCTGCTGTTGCTTATTATTGGGATTAGGCAACGGCTGGGCAGGCATAGGCGTTTGCTTTAGAGGTCCAGGATTTGTGGTAGTTGCTGCAGGAGGCAGCATAAGGGCCTGTTGTTGTGGCTGTGGAGGCTGTAGGAACCCAGGAGACTAGTTTTGCCATTGTTGAGGACCTCTCCATTGAGGATTTTGTTGCCAATTTCCTTAAGGTGGGGTCCATTGACCTTGTGGCTGCTGCCAACCTCCTTGAGGAGATTGCCACTGTGGGGTTTGATAATTAGGCCAACTTGGTTGAGGCGGATTCCATGGTGGTGGTGGTCCATATGCTTGTTGTCATTGGTTATTATAGCTAGAATAGGGATTACCAAAAGTTAAAGGGTCTTGAGACATACCTTGCCTTTGGGCCTATGGTCTCCTTTGTGCAACAAAGAACACTTGATCATCATCACCTTCCACTGGTTTGAAATCAGTAGGAAGTTGTCTGGCTTCCAGATTAGCCACCATCTTGCATCTGCAATCACACTTCTTTTGTCTACAGTATGGATAGAACTCAGCCAAAGCTACCTCAGCTTCTGCATGTTTTTTCTGAGCTTGCATAGTGTCCAATTGTTTAGCCATATTATTAATGATTTCCTGCTTGAAATTAGATAGCAGATTTGTGATCTCCATCCGGGAAACTCCACCAGAAGAAGACTTCCCCACTGAAGCATGATGACCTCGACCATTTTTAACTATTGCTCGAGAGTAGTTAAGGCATATCTTCTGTATATCATCCCAAGGCAGTTGAGTTATATCACCTCCTCCCATTAGGTCCAGGGCGTCAATACAGGCATCACTGATTCCCCTTAGAAAAGGTAATTTCTCAGAGTCCTCATTAAGAGTATGGTTTGAGTTTCTTTTTAATGAA
This sequence comes from Sequoia sempervirens, assembly GCA_007258455.2. Lineage (NCBI taxonomy): Eukaryota > Viridiplantae > Streptophyta > Pinopsida > Cupressales > Cupressaceae > Sequoia > Sequoia sempervirens. The sequence goes on along the minus strand of VDFB02379711.1, from coordinate 230,336,950 downwards.
AATAAAAACCTTGAAATATAATCTTCCAGACTTTCATCCTCCTTCTGCTGAATTCAAAATATGTCATCACCTTTGCTGGCACTCTTACAATATTCCTTATACTTTTCAAGGAATTTCGTCTGCATGGCTGCCCAACTATTTACAATGCCTCTTCCCAGACTCATGAACCATCTGAGAGCTCCCTCCTTCAAAGTGGAAAAATAGCTTGATTTATGAGCGTCTGTTGTAGTCATAAGCTGCGAGAGGACATCAAATTCAAACAGAAAGGTTTCTGGGTCTTCTGTGACCAAGCCATAAAACTTTGGAAGCAAGGAAGAGGGGATGTTTTTAAGATTGTCAGTATCTTGTTGGGGAATAATGGGAAACTCAAATGTAGGAGGTGGATTATTTGCCATGTCTGGGTGCTGGAATAGCAGAGCAAATGGGTTTTCCTCAGGTTCGTTATCAGCTGGGTCAAATGGTAGTTCAATAAACAGATTTTCAGGGAGGAACCTTCCCAGTGCGTCTCTTCTTCTTCTATGCATGCAATACGGTGAGTAATGGCTTGAAATTTTTTGAAATTTTTTGACTAACAGACTAAACTAATGCTGAAAATGACTTTGTCAAACTCCTAGTTAGACGCCATCCCCGGCAACTACGCCAAAAATGGCTTGCACTCACAAAAGGATATGAATATCACAGTAAAACTTTCTTGGGAATTGGACATTCTGACAGGTGACTAATATCTCTTTGTGGACGTTCATTTACTTGTCAAACAAGGGGACATAGACTTTAAATGGCGCAGCAAAATATATGCACTAGGAATTTGTTTTGGTCAAATCTTAGCAAAAATACATACTGGAAAGAAATTCTATCTAAGCTACAGAATGGTAAGGCATAATTCTTTAACTCAACTATGCTTGATTAAAACAGAAACCGTAACAACTACGACTGAAGCACAAACCATGAACTGGCCTTATGCTGCAGGAACAGTCACAGGGATGGACTCTCTATGCTGTAGGAGCAGTGTAAGACTGAGTTTGCATAAAAACTTCAAAAGATGAAGATAACTAGATATTAGCAGAAAAGAACATCTAGCTAATTAACTACAGATACTTACTAAGTGGGCCCCCTTAGCAAGCATCTACTGATTACACAGATGCTGAACTCAGAACTTCATCGATCTTTATTCATGAAAATAGAATGAAATACATTGTTTTGTTGATGTGAAAACTAACAACGAACTCTGCTTCTGGTCAAACAAATTCTGTCTTTCATTATCATACTAATTCTTACATGATATCTGCTACTCTGTTTCTATCTTACCCTAAATATCCTCTATTACTCATTCTATTCATCTTCTTCTACTCTCTCGCGCAGGAGGAGTATCTTATTTTTAAAACAGAAGAACAACTAACTAACTAACTAACTTCATCAAAGAAAGACGTGGAAGTAAAGTGTATCCCTGAATCAAGGAAAAAACTTCATAAATGAATTTATGTGTTCAATCCGATTCAGAGAGAATCTAGCGCTCCACTCTTTCTAGATTGACTTATCATTAAAAATATTTCCAAATCGGTTTCGGTCAAAGAGTCTTCGCCGGAGCTTCCTCAAAGTCGTGCAGGAAATGGACTTTACTGCAAGGCTGAGATCGGTTGCGCTTGACTCGATCATCCTTCAACAACCTGTGAAACAAAAGGTAATAGACGCGCAAGAAAAGGCATATGACACATACACGATATCTATTCATTAATCACACATTTTAAATCTACTTCACCATTTGAAAACTGTATACGATATACCAGCCATTTTCGGGAGTCAACAGGGCAATAAATGCAATCAAGTCAACACAATAGGCTGTAGGAATATAAAAGTGTCTTGCTACAGGATATCCCCATAAAAGGTTTCAACAAAGTTTAAACAACCGTGAAATAGAAAAAATAAAGTCATTTAAAAGTTTATCATAACATCAAATTATGAGCATATTTTAGGCTCATCAATCACAACACTAGCTCAACAACATGCTTGATGTTTGATAACCTTGACATGATGATGGATCTTGTATTGCTGCAACAATTGATGAAGAATTATGCCCTTGAATGCCTTAGAAATTCTCTTGTAAACTCTCTTGACACTCTTGTGAAGTCTTGTAATCATAAAATTGATATTAGGAATGCTCTCTTGAAAGTATTATCTTGTTAAATGAGTGAAATAACTTTGTATTTATACTTGTTTATGCTAAATTTTCCAAAATTACAACACTACAAGCTAACAACAGATATAGGAGGATAAAATCCCACCAAGAATCTGAATTAAATTTGATTTTGGGCCACACATGACTTATACACTAGAAGTGGTGTATGAGTCTCATTAGGCTTAAGTAGGAGACACATTTTTCAAAAATTCTTAGAATGATGCAAAATCAAGATTAGGACCCAAAAACCTAAGTGGGACTCATACGCCCAAAGTGGCTTAGGAGTCCCATATCACTATATATAGGCCACAAAATCTAAAAACACTTGAAATATTATTGGATGTTTGTTTATGTTAGGATTATCCTTGGAAAGATGCATTTAATAAGATGTGTGGATGCAAAATATGGCCAAATAAGGCATAAAAAGACCAATTATTTAATAAAACCATAGAAAATTGTGAAAGTGTGTTAAAAAACTTTACAAGAGCTTAAATAAGGTACAATTAAGTTCATTTAGTTTACAAAGTTCCTAAAATTATTGTGAAGGTGCAAATAAATACACGTTACAACATTAAATTAAGGAAAAATTAGGTCTATTCAGCTTGAAAGGGTCCTAAATCCAATGAGAATGTAGAAAAAACATTACAAAACTAGGTCAAGGTGACATTATGTCCATTTTAATGTTAACCATTCCTAGATTTTACCATCTCCAAGAAGGGAATACAATTTCCATCATTATAGTTTGCATTACATACAAGGTTTTAAATTTACATTTTTGCATTGTTTAAATACAAAAATTCAAAAAATTGCATGCATATTACATTAATTTTGCATAGTACTTGCATATTAGTGTATGTTCAATCATTCATATTCAAAAATTGAGTCAAAATTGCATTTCAAAAAGTGTCATATAGTTCATCATTTGTCATTAATTCTCCTTGCATTAGGTGATCAAATTTTGGAAAATTTTGTCACAAAAGTTATAGTTTAAAACATAGCATAGAAAAAACATAAAGTAACTCAAAAATTATATTTTTCATTTTTTTTAAACCTTGAGCAAGGACCCATTCGCCCATGGGCGAATGAGTCCCTCTACAGGAATTTTAGAAATTTTTTTGGTTGATTTTTAGCCTCTATTTTGCATTTCTATTGTTGTTCTCAGATATGAGCATTGGTTTTCTGAAACAGTGTGTTTGTGAATCAATTTATTGCTTGGGTGATCCCACAATAGTGGTTTACACTTTTCAAGACATCTTGATTTTTGCTAAAATCACATCTTTTTAGAAAATATAATGATTTAAGCCTTGAAAAGTTCCATTTAAAGGATTCCAATTGAATAGTGTTTGATCAAACCACCTTAGATCAAACCTCCTTGAATAGAACCTTGCAAGTTTTAAACCATGCCTATAATCAAGTCTCCTTTACACCTATTAAAATGTTGATAAAAAAAACTTTTGATATACCTTTTGTGGGATCAAATGAATTCATTTAAAATATTTTTTTTTGTAAGTACGTAGTCCTTATTATAAGCTTCCCAAAAAGTATAATTTTCAATATATTTAATTTGATTATTATATTTATTTTTATTTTTCGTGAATGTAGGTTTTTCATCGAAAAACAAGCTCTATGTTCTATACATATGGAAAAATAATAGATTCTAAAAAAGAAAATTTGAAAAATATCTATGCACTAGATATTGATGTCCTTGATCAAACAAAATAAAATAAAATTGAATTTCGGTACATACAATTTTTTTTTATGTTTTATCCAATAAATCATGTTTGAATTGTAACTCGTCTGACTTTGAAACTTAATTAAGAAAAAAACATTTAATGAAATGCTATGAAACCACTTCCATGCACTAGATATCATAGCTACAAATCTAAATTCCAAAAAATTAAAATTTTATCCTTCATAGAAAAAAAAGTTATGTGTTATATAGTAACATCACTCTTTAAAAATTGTGTTTACTGTTAAAAACTAGTTCTCAAAGGATATGGAAAAAGAAGTGTGATCTAATTACAAAAAAAATTAAAAATATATATTTAAAATCTACAAAAAAAAATTCACAAATCACTAGTTTTCATCATCTTCAAATTCCTCATGATTTAGCCGCTATAGGTGCCTAAAAGTGAAGATTTGGTTAAAAAAATATAGTTCAATGTCTAGTTTGGCCAAAAATTGTAAACCACTATTTTGGGATCACCCGCTTCTTTAGTTAGATATTACAACACTTTGGAAAAAAATTCTTGCATATTTTAGTTGAGAATAGTGTTATATTTCTATACTTTTCCTTTACTTTCAACATTGTTTCATAGCTTAGATAAATTACTTTACAGTTTGCAATCATTAGGAAGCATCAAGAAAACTAAAAATCATCACACAATGCAAACAAAAACTAAATGATAAACCTTGCAGAATGAATATTCTACAAACCCTTTAGTTGTGATGACATTTACATGTTAGATAAATCTCTTGAGGACTTCATATAACCTAGATCAACCACTAAAGCCTTGCTACAAGAGGATGCAATCGTATACAATAATGGAAATCCTAGTTGCTCTTCTCTTGATACCTCTCCTACTTGTTATGAAGGTATCTTGGTGTTAGAAGACCCAATTATTGAGAGTCATGAGAACCTTCATTGTCCCTCTTTAAATGCTACATTTCTCTCAACAAATAGTAAGATGGATAACATGGATGAAGATGTTAAGTTCACATTATATCTCCCCTCACTAGGAGGTCATCTAGGTAGCTCAATTTAGGTTATGAGTACACAAATTGAATCTCCTTTAATTAGCGAGTCTCTTAAATCACCTCCCATCATAGTACCTCATAAATCAACTCCAAGATATATCTTTAATTTTACATGGCAGCTTACTAGTAATAATGTTTCTCAACAACCAAGTTACAATACCTTTGCTCACACATATAATACAAGGAACAATAGGCAACCAAAAACCACTCCCGCTTCATTACCATTGCCTCAACCTATTTTTCCTAGTGCTCCTTTTTTTTCTTTACATAGTTTGAAGGATTATGACCTTATTGAACAACTTAAAAGTACTCCTACTAAGATATCCTTATAGGATCTTATTCAAACATCACCTACATACAATACGATGCTCCAAGAAATTTTGTAAAAAAATAACATCCACTATTCTATTAAAGTGAATGTTGTAGAAACAACATTTTATTGTATGTAAGTGCCAAATTCAGATATCACATTCCCTTGAAACGAATTACCCTCACTTGAGATACAAAATAAATATTAAGCCTTAATGAAAGTGTAGTTAGGAACACCCTCATAGACAATGGAAAAGGTATTAATGTTTTTATCATTTCTCTCCTAGATAAAATTGGTGTGGAAAAGAGGATTATCCAACATAATGATGGTGATATGCATAGCTTTGACAATTTTAATAGGAAACGATTAGGAATGATCACATTACCCATCGAGGTTGGACATGTGGTTTTTCCTACCCCTATCCATATAATGTTAGGACATTTTCATACAATATTCTCCTAGAGAGTCCACGTAATCATGTCATAAAAGGAGTCCTATCTACTCTTCATCGTGAGATGAAATTTGAATATAACAATATATACATAGTTGAAGCATATGAACAAAGCTATAATTCACGAGTTCAACATGATCATAACACTTCCAATTGCCCTAATAGTTTCATTTTAACTGTAAAGATAGAACCTATACAAGCTGATGGTAATCCTAATTATCTTTCACCTAAAAAAAACTCTTATGTGATGATTGGGGGTCATTATATTTTACATCTTTCAAAGAATAGTCCACAATATCACCCTCAAAGTACAAAGAGTCATGTACAAATGATTCATATTCAAACACATGTTTTAGAGATGTTTGGGGTTCATTATATTTTACACCCTCCATTATGGGAGAGTACAAAATCTCACAGTCTAAACCAAAACAGCCTTGTGTTTTATTTTCTCAACATGGTTCTACATCAACAACATCACCCCAAGGTTGTGATGGGGGCTCTTCAACTCCCATCCATCATGAGAGGAATATACATAACTTTGCAAAACTTAACAAGGATTTTTGTGCTCGTGGAGAGGCCGACCCTTCTTAGAGGCATAAAATCTCTTCATCTAAGTTGGAAGCATGCTATGGCCTTGGATACAAAATCCTTTCTAAACATGGATATAATGAAAATGTGGAGCAAAATGATATAAATATAGAGAAGTTTATACCATAATTTTTCAAGAAAGGTCTAGGTTTACCACCTTTATCTCCATCTTCATTTATTGCCTTATCATCTACTGTGTGTATGACATATTTTGATGATAAATAAATGTCCCCTAATATTGATCAAGACACTATCTTGTTGAAGCTTCTCAAATCCTGCTTGATTACTATTTCTCCAAAAACATGAAAGAAATTCTATAACAAGAGTTCATTTTGTGCATATCATAGAGTTCATGGTCATTCTACTAATGAATATAAGGCTTTTAATAAAAAAATTCAACATCTTAAGGATTGTGGTGCTCTTCCTTATGTTGAAGCATCTATTTACTCTAATTAATTTTTATTTTCATCCTATCATGTTGCTCATCACTATGCGACATTAGTATCTTTATGTGTCTTGCACATTGCCATTCACGGTGTTACAATATTAGGTGCAACCATATTTATCTTGGAAGAAACATGATAGTCCTTGATAGTTTTCTTTCTCTCTATGATTGGAGGGACATGATAACTAGTTCTTTAAGGTATGCATTCTTTCCAAGGATCACCTCTTCCTTTCTTTCTACTTAAAATGCCAACATATAAAGTATGTTGAAATTTTAAGTGGGGGGTATATGGTCCCCTATTCATTGCTTGCAAGTTTCTTTCCTAGTGATGATAGCATACATCTCCTAGGAAGTGTGAAGTTTTTATTCAAATTGTGGTATTACTACTTCACATGGTGTGTCTTCTTGGTAATATCATTGGGCTTGATATCCTTCAAGAGTGTGACCTTTCTGAAAATATGACATTCCTCTTAGTGGTAATTTTATAGATTGCATTCCCTAAGTTGTGAATCTTTTTTCCTTGACTAGTCATCTCTTAGAGACATTAACCATGGTGTTCCCTAAGGTGAGGTGTTCCATGAACTAAGAAAAACCCCTTTGAACAAACCTTATCTTAATTGCATTTAGTTCATGAGTACTTAGCATAACGAGGCTTGCTAAGCATTATGAAGCTTGAAGTTCATATTGTGTGGTGCCTTATCAAAGTTATCAGAGGTATAGCTTTGGTATGGTTATGGGAGCCTAATAATATTCTCTCATTGGCCACTTTTTGAGGCTCACCTAGTGGACAATGGATTTCACTAGCTCGTGTGAGTGTATTGTTATTTGCATAGTTGACAACAGGTTTCACTTGTAATTTTTTTTTGGAAAAATAGCTAAGGATTGATCCACATTGAGCTGGAAAAACAATTGAGGCTTGATTCACCCCTTTTTATTTTTAGTAAATTCTATATTTTATTCTTTAACATTGTATGTTTGTGTATCTTTTCTTACTGTTGCATATCATACATCTTGTGAGTGTTCCTTTGTGCTTATGTTGGTTTTCCATGAGATCTTGATCTTGGAGGCTTGCATAACTTCATTGATATTTGTCATACTATATCACTAACATTTGTGCACTTCGATCCCTCTTGAATATTTGTCTACTTTAGTGTTAGTTCGTGCTTGCACTCATCCTTTGACTAAAGTGGGGTCTAAATGTAGTGTAGAAAAATGCACTCCTTTACATTTTAATAGTTTTTTTTAGCCCATCAATTAAATTGGACTTAATAATTCCTTAATGTAGTGTAGAAAAATGCGATCCTTTACATTTTCAAACTTTTTGGGTCCCTCCTAATTAAATTGGACTTAATTATGCCTTAATAAGCCCTATTTTACATATAAAGGCCTGATAAATTACATTTTCCAAAGGGGAAACATAATAGAAATTAATGCCAACACATAATTAAACACCTTGAGCAATGTGTGTTCCTAGAATAGGGACCTGGGACCCCTTCACCAATGGATGAATGGGTCCTCTCTAGGCCTTGGAACTCATTTTTGAAACATATTTTGGTGGTATTTTTAACATCCAAAATTTAAATTTCAAAGGTCATCTTGTAAAGTTTAATTTTTGGGAAATTAAGGATAAATTTCTATAAATATATGGTTATTTTATCAAATCAGCATTAGATTTCCAAGGTTTATTCAAGGGTTTGTTGAGTTGTAACATTTTATTGTTCATTAATCATTCCTTTCATGTTTTATTTCAATTCAAGGTTTAATTAATAAAATGGGGTACTTTCACCAAGGAAAACCCCCATTCACAAAAAGCAAACAATTTTTCTCTCTTGTGTTTGTGTTGCAGATCTTAGGTTGAAGGAAAAATGAAGATTGGAGATTTGTAAAGTACAAAATTGCAAGAAAAGTTTTCAAGGTCAGGAAACCCAGATCCTGAGCTCATTTTCAATCATTTTTGTGTGAAACTAATGGGAAATTGCATCTTAGATCTATCTTTAGAGGGTCCCAAAAATTTAGTCAAAAAAGTTGTCTCAAGACACTTTGCAACCATTTTTTTTTGGTTAGTTTTAAGTGTCCTCCACTCATCCAATTTGCACAAAATTGACTATTTCTATTAGAGCTTCATCTACATGTGTCAGATCTTAGGTTATAGATTTTAGGTCATTTTCTATTTTATTTCCATCTCCCAAAAGTGTTGTTTGAACTCTACCCCCCGTTCGTACACACATAAAGGAAATTGTCAAATCTTCCATAGAATTGAGTCACCTAAGGGCTGAAAGTCAATTCTATCTTGGAGGATCTCATTTCTTGAATGAAACAAAAAATAGCTCGGTTCATTACACCCCATTTTCCCCTTTCTATTTATAGAAATTTTGGTGAAACATTCCAAATTTATAGAAAAAGAGCATAAGTTCACCAAAACATACAAAAATGGGGGTTTATTACCCATTTTCTACAAATAGAAAGGGGGGAAGTGGGGTGTGATGAACCTACCTTCTTCTATTTCATTTAGGAAATAAGATCCTCTAAGATAGAATTAACTTTTAGCCCTTGGGTGAGTCAATTCTATGGAAGATTTTATAATTTCCTTTATGTGTGTGGACAGGGTAAATATGACTAAAATGGACTCTTGGAAGACAAATTAAAAATACCTAATGATCCCATTTATTCAATTTATCACTTGAGTCTTCAATTTAAAGAATAAAACTAAGAAAATACACAGCTTCCACCTTAATGAAACATAGAAAAATAGGTTGGGGCTCAAAACATATTATTTTATACTAAATTTGGAATGTTTCACCAAAGTTACTATAAATAGAAAGGGGAAAAGGGGGTGTAATGATCCTACCTATTTTCTATTTCATTCAAGAAATGAGATCCTCTTAGATAGAATTAACTTTTAGCCATTAGGTGAGCCAATTCTATGGAATATCTAACAATTTCTTTTATGTGTGTGTGGACGAGGGGTATAGTACAAACAACACTTTTGGGAGATGAAAATAAAATAGAAAATGACATCAAATCTATAATTTAAGACCTGATTCATGTGGATGAATTATAATTCTAAACAAAATGGAAATAGGGGTTCCACCATTTGGGAGATGAAATTAGACCTATTTCACACTTCAATTCATTAGGAAACTAGATCCCTTAACCAAGTGACTCGATTGAGGAATGGCTAGTGGATGTGGACACTGAAAAAGTAACCCTTCTACTTTTTCTGTCTTGTTTGGGTCCTCCTTGTGACTTTGGCTTGATTGTGTCTCAATTTAATGTTGTAATGTGGATAACACATTCACATTAGGTCTTGGGTCCTAGTGAACTAAAAAAATTCAAGTGGTACCTTACTTAAGTGTTGTAAAGTGTTGTAACACACTTTCACACTTTTCTCGGGTATTGTTAATGTGGTTCACCTAAATAACCTCTTTTTATCATTTACCAAGCCATGTTTCAAAGTGTTGTATACTGTTGTAACAAATATTCAAGCTTTTGTAGGCTTGTCATCAATAATTTGACCCTTTTTGATTCCTTAATTTTCCCAATTTTACACTTACAGGGCTTACTTAAGTGTATCTTTGAAAACAATCCTGATGAACATCATTTAATACACTTAATTTCTGACACCAACTTAAAATTCCTAAGTGGGACCCATTCGCCACTAGGGGAAAATGAGTCCCCTTTGGCACAAAAATCAATATAATTTTAAAATTTTGGCGGGTTATTATTTTCTAAGACCTAAGGTCAGCCTATGATGTGGTATTTTCAAGAATTATTTCATAATTGTGTATAAATATAGGGTATTTCCTCTCATTTTCATCTCCTTAACTCTCCCACTTTTCTAATTAAGCAATCAATTGATAGAGCATTCAAGCACTTTGGAATCATTAATTGCATATCTTCATATTTCTACTTCAAGAGTTTGATGAGTTGTAGCATTGCATGGTGTTCATTCATCATTCTCTTTTCATTTAATTTCAATTTCAAGGGTTTAATTACCAAATCGGGGTTTGACCAAGGAAAACCCCTATTCACTAACCCTCAACCATTTTTCCCCTCTTTGCATGTGTTTTGTAGGTCTAGTGTGTAGAGTTTTCAAAGAGAAAGGTTCGAAAAGTTTTCAAAAAAAATTCAAAGTCATTCAAAAATTTCAAAGCCCTAAAAGAAGCTTGGAGAACACCTGTAAGTCAGATTTTGTAGCTTCAGATCCAAAAATCTATCAAGAGCAGAATTGTAGACCAGTAGCTACAGATTCCACCTTTGATTTTCTTGAAATTTGGAAGTGGAATAAGTCACCTTGCTTGGCCTATGAGTCCCACTACTAGGCCCAAAATAGAGATTTTGCAGTTCTGAGTATCCAGTTATCTGAAACTTGTTCTAGTAGAATCTTCCCAAAATAGGACTAGTTTGCCTAGATTGGCGTATGTGTCCTATTTTTCTTCAATAGTGACTTATGTAGGATTCCAGAGCTCCTCTCCATCACTTTCTAGTTTCTAGGTGCAAACCTTTAATTTCATAAGTTTTTGTTATAGTTTGTTTGCATTTACAGGTTATTTTGCATATCACAGTGTGTTTTCAAACACTTTGCATTTTCTTAGTTACACATTAATAATCAATCTCTTTTATCAATTCCCTACCTTAAGGAAAATATCCTTTGACATATTTCAATCTCTTTTTCATTTTAATCTCAAGGATTTGTTTTTTGAGTGTGAACTTTGTGAAATCAGATCCCTCTTCTTTCATTCCCCTTTCTAGTGTGGATAAAGGAAGTTGTGCGCTACATTTCCATAGTCCACATTTTAGTAAACATGACTTTTGAACATCATATTTCTAATTTAGAGTGCATTTTAATCTTAGGAATAGCTTACATTAACATTGCATTGCATTTTTCATTGTTTGATTTGCAATTTAGGGTTTCCAAATTTGAATTAGTGAAAAACTCATATAGCTTGCATTTTTGCATTTCATTTCATTTAAAATAAATAAAATTCTACATTTTCATATTATACCTACATTAGAAAACGTAAAATGCATAAAAATTAATTCAAAACTTCTAATTTTTTTCAAAAAATCACTCCCTGGACTCATTCGCCACACTGGGTGACTTAGTCCAGTTGCATATTTTACACTACCTTTTCTATCATTTATAGTTCATTTTCTAAGTTTTTGCTTGTTTTTTCTACATTTCATTTTTACTTTACATAATTTTAGTTTTAACCATTTCATTCTTGTTAGTTTACATTGCATTTGCACTCACCCTTTATTTAGAAGCCTTTGCATGAGTGTTTCGTGTCCTGTTACTAATACCTTAGTGAGAATAAGTTCAAGACTCATGTCATCTCACAATAACACAATCATTATGGATCTTGGGTTATCTATGGCTTTCACTCCTAGTATTGACAATAGTGCACTAGGCATGGATAATAGCATTAGAACCTCTTTACCCTTAGGTAGTATGCATGTTGAACCAAGAATTGATGATATCCAGCAAGAGAAAATCATTCAAATCCTTGAGGAATTAGTCCACCTACAACACCAAGTGGTGTAGGGGCACCATAGGGGTCCAATTTTCAAGTTTGTCAATTTTGGTTATGTAATGGGTTTTAGGTGTTGTCATCTAAATAAGGTCTGGTTAGATCATTTTCTTATTATATTAGGCTTAGTGGGGTTGAAGGTTGCAAAATGTTAAATCTTGTAAAAAATGTTGTCAAGGAAAAGTTGCAAAAGATATAAAATTGTAGGGATAAGGAAGTTTAAGGGTTAGGTAGTTATAGAGCCAATGGTAACCATTTTTTTATGATGTAATGAGTCTATTTATGCTTGTAGAACCTTGTGGAAGAGGTTTTAGGTTTGTATACAATGAAAATCAATAAGAAAAGCCCATGTTTTACATTTGAAATTTTGTATTTTACTGGTAAACCTCTGTTATAGAGCACTCTACAGCTTGTACAATCTATTTCTTGATTCAATTTACATTCTAGCTAGTAGTTATATGAGGTAGCAAGAGTTTGTTATTGGTTTCATTCAATTCCATTGATATTTGAGCAAGATATTACAAGTTTAGTAAAAATGGGTCAAAACCCTAACTTAGGGTCATAATGAGCCTTCAAAAATGCATTACTCTATTTCTAGCCATTGAAAATCCTCAGAAATTGGTGAACAACTGGATTTATATGTTATCTAAAAGACCTCCATAGTACAAGATCAAAGGATGAGGTTTAAAGGAAAAATAATGATGCCCTTAGACTGTATTTTGTGTAAAAGTCTAGAAATAATAGTGTTCAATGGAGTTTTTGAGAGTTTTGATTGTGGAGTGCATGTTCTTCTTGGTTATTATTACTTGAAAAGGTTGTTCAAGGGAATTTGAATCCCTTTCTAGATAGGTTTTGGTGGAATGATAAGCTTTTGAGTCCATTTGTTGACTATCCTATTGAGGCATATTTGAGACAATTCTAGTTAAGACATTATTTGCATAGTTTGGAATCTTCTACTTTGAAAGGACAAAAAATAATTGAAGAGTTATTCAATTGAAGTGTCTTACATGCCATTGAACTAAGTTGAGAGTTCAAGATATCCCATTTATTGTTGCATGTCAAAATTAGTAAGAGTCAATAGTCATAAGAAGCCTAGTTAGGCATGTTAGGACAGTATACTAAGGAAGCCCTCATGATAGAGATGTCTATGTTGATGATAGGGTTCTATATGGATGCATATGTTCATACCTCCTTGTGAAGAGTTCTTCAAAGGTTAGAAATAATCTTAAGTTGTTTGTTTCTTATGTTGAGCTATTGTCAAAGAATGCTCCAAAAGTGTCAATGAATATGGTTTGTGACATCACTACCTTGAGCAATTTGTGGAACTGGAAAATTATTATTTTGAACCCCTTTGTACCGCATCACCAAGTTATCCTTGAAAAAATTTCTTCTATTGCAATTCCTACCATAGAAAACATTCAATATCTAGTGTTCCTACACTAGAAAACAATATTCTTAACCAAGGAGGAACTCAAATTCCTCCTCCCTCAGCAATAGCATCAATACCTACCTATACCACTCCTCAAAACACAACAACAATGCAACATGTTAGTAATGTGATTCCTTCTATGGGTATTCCTGCTAGCATCCCTAGTTCCTATGTGGCATGGCATGTTCTATCTTCTACCACATTACCACCGATAAGCATTCCATTCACTTGATTTCCTAGTACATATATCCCATCAACACTTTCACTTCCACCTCATACCACTTCTACTGATCCTCTCATAGCACAACTTTTCCAAACTATTTCATCCATGAAAAAGAAAATCTCCACTATAAACCAAAATTAGAATGGCCCACCCAAATATTATGTTTGAAGCAGCCCATTGTCTTTGGACATATTGCAAATACCGATGCCACAAGAAGTAGAGATGAAAAGATTCAAGAAATATGGAGGGAAGGGAGATCCTTCTAACCATGTTAATGCATACACTTCTTTATGTAGTGATTTTGTCCTTGATGATAAACTGTTAGCAAAATTGTTCACTAGGACTTTAAAAGATACAACCTTGGAATGGTTTTCATCATTATTGAACAATTTAATTCATTAATTTAATGAACTTGTTGATGTATTTATCAATCATGTCGAAGTGCATATGACTCCCAAGAAGACCTTGGTTGCTTTGATGCAATTCAAGAAAAACAAGGAAGAAAAGATAATTTATTTTATCTTAGGCTATTAATCACTTTATTCCCAAATTGATGTCAAGATTCCTAACCCACACCTTCAAAAGATATTTATAGAAAACTTGCAAACTAAACTTCAGGAAAAACTCACTATGATGAAATTCTCCTCCTTCATGTACTTGTGTACTGCCCTTTGTGATTATCACAATTTGGTTAGTAGTCCTGACACAAGGTCCACTTCCAGCCAGAGTGAAAAATTTGAGTTTTCCAATAAAAAAAATTACCAACCATTTAGAAAGCAACCCAAAAGGTTCCTTCAATTCAATCCTTCTCAGCCTACATGTCAAAATGTGAATAACCAAATAAAAGCTATTAAAAATGTAGACATGGAAATTATAATGATTGATATCACACACTCGATCCTGATCTACTAACATCAGTTCTGCCTAAATTACTTCTTTTAACAATTTAATTAAATAATATTTATTTAATTATATTCATCATATTTCCTCTGTTAATTAAATAAATCAACTTTATTTAATTAAGTCATCATCTTCTTTTAATTAAATAAATAATTTTATTTAATTAATCCTATAGTCCCCCTTTAATTAAAAAAATCAATTTTATTTAATTAATCTCTAAAGTCTGTCTATTAAATTGAATAAATTAACCTTTCTTTGATTTAATCTAACACCACCCCTTTTAATTAAATAAATAAAACTTTATTTAATTAAATCTAATATGCATCAATTTCCTCCCATTTTATTTAAATAAATCCAAAAATGTAAGTCAAATGTCATGTCAGCTAAATCTTCATCTAAATTAATGAAATCATGATTACTCCTAATCCTAAGCCATCAAATCCTCTAGCTTTTGCAACTTGCACAATAAATCAATTTATTTGATTTATAAAATCTTCTAATTTCCCTCAACATGGCATCAAAAGGAAATATTCTTCAAATTTGAAATGTACCCCCAAAAAGTACTTGTCCTCCAACTTGGCATTTATGAGCTCTTACATGTCTCTTACACAGGTCAACTTAGCATTAACTCTCTTCTTTCACCCCCCCTAAACATGTCATTTCATCAAATTCAAATTTCAAACTTGCACATTGATCAAAATGTATTCAACCTTCATCCTCTCACATGTTGACAAGTGGCACTTTATCATTGGATCATTTTTATTCCCACATCGTCCATATCTTTCAATATTCAATCCTTATCTATTATAAATAGAGGCCTTCTCTATTTGTTTGGAGGAGCCACAATCAATGTAAAATCATTTATGCTCATTTGAGGAGGAGAATTGGAGCCAAAGTTAGCATCTTCATCCATTCTTTATCCATTTTTATCATCTGTTAGCTAGGTTATGTAGGATTTTCTCCAAGGAAGCATCAAATCATTATAAACTTCATCAAAGATCATCAAGCTTGCAAAAGAGTTGGGAAAGGGCCAATTTCCACATCAAATTGGCACCAATTCCCCCATGGGATTGAGATTTTTCATGTTTTCATAGGATTTAATAGCTTTATTGTTGTATTCTTCGTTTATTTCCTATTTTGAGCATTGTGAATGAATTTCATGGGGAATCTTAGTTCTAACTTTCATATGGATCTAATTTCATTGGCGGATCTAAATAATCTAACATGTTTCACCAAAGCACCACTCAAATCCTCAAATAGTGCTGCTTGGTCTAAACAATGCCACTACCTCAAGTTCAAACAACGACGCCTTTGCTTTCTTGCTTTTTCACTCAAACTTAAAATGGCCATATCTTGGTCATTTTTTGGTCTTTTTCAAAACTTTTGTTTTTGAAATTGGGTATAATTTCGTAAGCTATCCAATGGTGTAGGCGTTTGTCAACTTTATAGAGTTAAAATTTTCAAATTTTCACCTAATGTCAAATCACAATGAAAATTGGTCTAAATTTTAAGGTTTTTATGCTTAATCATTTTTCTAACCCTCATATCTTCTTGTTTCTTGATTTCATCTAACATTTGGAGCTTGTATTGTAGGCTTTAAAGGATCATGGAGCATGGAATTCAAAGAAAAAGCATTATCACATGATTGTAACAAGTGTTTTTAAACACTTTGGGAGCAATTATAATCCCATTCTTAAGGCTTTGTTATCTTCAAGTTTTAGGACTCAATAATTTTCATTTGGGATTAAAAAGAACAATCAAAGGGATTAGAAAGAACCTTAGGCAACTTACTACATTTTGTTTTGGGCTTAAAAATTGAACAAGAAAACTTCACATTTCAATCTTGGTACTTAAAAAGAATCTAATCATTGCTTCGAAAGGGATTAAAATGAATATGTGCATCTTTGTTTTGTAATCACTTACCCAAAATAATATCATTTAAAAGATGTATGCCCTTCTCTCACGCCTCACAATGATCTTGAGAATCAAAAGGATTTTGTTGATATTGGGTTGTGTAAGTGATTACCTTCACACTTCATTTTGGAACTAAAATTTAACAAATCTTGCGAGTGTGAGTGTAATATATCATGTTTGTTCTCTCCTTGTTTCCAAATGAGGATTGATCAAACTACAAATGTATTTTCTCACTTTTGTTTTATCTTAGAGGGCCTACCTTGTGGGAAAAAGTAATCACCCAAGGGTGTTGAATTTCTCTTTGTGGCATTTTTCCTTGATGTCAAAACATGTCAAAATGGTATGGTTATATTGATCAATTGGTTTGGTTACATTGGTTGTTGTTAGTGGCATTCCAGTTGGCATCATTTGGTTCATCACTGATTTGACATTGTGTTCTAATAGTTTTGATTTGGTTCATTGTCATTGGCATTCTTGATCATGACATATCACTCTTGGTCTATTCCTATTTTGGAATTTAGTACATTGGCTATGGATAGTGATTTGATGGTCAGTACCTTGGCTATGGACAGTGATTTGATTGTTTATCTTTAGTTTTGTGGTATTGATTATGTTGCCTTCTTGTGCAGTTGATGATTAGGTGAATCATGTTGTTTACACTTAGTTTGATTCAAGCTTATTAGTTGTTATCTACATTGGCATGTTGAGACACTTACAAGTGATAGAATTTCATTGCTCAGGTTAAAGTATATTTGAAATTCTTTAATATTTTCTTTATAATGATTTACATTGTGACATTCATAAACAAGGGGCAATAAAATATAGAATGGTTTCTTATAGCAAAATATGTTATATTTGATGACTTTGTGGTATAAACATTCTTGGCTTTGTTTTGAATCATTCGGGCTCTTCACAAGTGACTTTGTATACATTATAATACTTCAATTCTCAGCCAAGCCTACTATATTTCAATGGTTATAATGTTTGTTTCATCGGCCTTTATTTGTGACTAAGATAAAAGCCATTTAGTGGCTATTGGTAGTTGATCACATTGTTGGCTTTCACATTTTATTGGCAGTCAAATGTTATAATTAAATTTTAAGACTTTAGTCTTCACCATGCATATGAAAATCAACATACTCATTAGAGTTTATTTGGTTAGTCGTTGCATTTTAAAGAAGGTTTATCGGGTTTTAGAAAAGTCCTTGGCAGTGATCTATCTGCCACTGATCTCCCTAGCCCCCACGGGCTCCCCCTCCAGTAGAGGCAGTCCTATGAAAGACTAGGAGCTGAGCCCAAGTCCCGGCAAGCAACAGTATATTCCGGCCACTCCAAGCATATTCTAGGAATCCGCTCCTTGCCGCCGGCGAGAATATTCTCTGGGGATTCCGGGGTTTGGATATGGAATATTTCGGTTGATTTGGACACTCCAGGAGTTGAAATTTTTTTCTGATAGGGGGGGCATTTTTTTACCCCGACGGCCAGATGGCCGTCAAATTTTTCCCATGACTCGTTGATGTCAGCATGACGTCATCGGCCGTACGGCCTCTTTGCCCCCTCCTAGCCCTATTTTTTCCTAAAGGAGTAGTTTTTTTCTTTTGGTCATAACTTGGGCATATGGTATCGAAATCAGGCAAATGAGATATTGTCGGAAAGCTGGTTCCGAGCACTTTCTAGTGGTACTAGTTATTTTCGAGTAGTTTTCTGTTTTCTTTAATTTATTTCTGTTTGAAGTCAGATGTTCATTTTGGGCTTCCGAGCTCATAACTTTTTGCCACGATCTCTGATTTTCATCTTCTTTATGGTGTTGGAAAGGTATTGAGGAGCTCTATCTCATTGTCCATACACTTTTTTCTGTATCTATTCGAAGTTTATTGTTATTCCAGATTTATCCCGATGGGTTTTTTGAAGATTACTTGGATGTTTTGGAAGTTGGAAAAGTGAAACCTGAATATCTGTACTTCATTTCAGTACAAATTCATCATATTTTTTGTTTTTCTATTATGTGGAAGGATATTATGGTTTGGAAATCTGATCTTGGTTTCTAACATGGTATCAGAGCCTCAATTTGCAGCCCCTTCTCAACATTTTTGGAGGAACACAGTGCAGAGCTCGTTCGAGGTCCCTCGAAGGTTTCAATCCTTGAGCATCTTTATGAAACATCTTCGATTAGACCAGGGTTTTCCGTTGGATTTAGAGCACTGGAAAAAGTTAGAAATGGCTTTTATTTAATTTATTTTCATCATTGTTTGCCAGATTTGTGAGGGTTTCATGCTCGGTGATTTATCTGATAGATCTGGGGGTAGCAAAAATTTTGGACCAGTTTGGGCAGAAACGGAGGTCACCATTGCGTTCGTAGCGGCCAAAAACCCTAAGATTGCCCTTCGTTTCATCGATTTAGGTGCAGTTGGTCTGGAAGGAAAAAAAAATTTGCCTGGGCAGCCGTACGGCCTCCCCAACATGCTCCTCGAGGCACAAAAATCAATTTTTTTTTAAAAAACATAGTTTTTGGTTTTCGTGCGACGCTCACAGTGTTAAATAATCAGGCTACCGGGAGGCCACCATTCTGCCACTGCCATCCCTTTCTACCTCCAGCTCGCTGCCGCTGTACCCAGCCCCCGTGGGCTCCTCCTCTAGCCGGCGGTGGTATTGTCAGCCCCAGGGGGGCTCATTTCCAACCGGTGGTGCCAGGAGCAGCACCACCTCTGCTCAGTCCACCTGCTGCCTGCCTAGCGACAGGTTTTATTTTTGCTTTGGCAGCGCCCCTGGTCATATGGCAGACCAGGGGCTAGTCCGAAAGGTGCTTAAAGTTTGCACCTATTTAGCCTGTGCAATCCCTAAATTGCCCTCTTACATGCATTTTTTTCATTTCGTCATAACTTTTGATCCTGGAGGCGGATTTTTTGAAACGAGATATCGCCGGAAAGTTGGCGAGCCCTATTTTTTGATGGTGTAGTCTATTTTTAGAGATTTTTCTGTTTGATGGGATATTTTTCTAGTTGAAGTTAGATGTTCATATTTCACTTCGGAGGGCATATCTTTTGACTCGGTGATCCTTTTTTCGTCTTTTTAATGGCATTGGAAAGCTAGTTCAGTCCTCTACACAGATCTGACATTAATTTATATTTTATTTTATACATATTTATCATGATATTCTTTTACAATCATTGGGTTATTGTAATAAACAAATTGATATAAAGTTTCATTAAGGGGGGTTCTTGCATCCATTATATGTATTGGTGACAACTCGCATGAGTTTATCTAGTTTCATGTTGTTTCTTTTGGCCTCATTTCTTGCTTTGATGGTCACATATTTGGTTTGCTTCAGTTCACTTTAGTTGGGATTTTATGATTCTTGATCTGCATTGGTTCAAATCTTTCTCATTTGAGGGCCATGCTTTTATGGTTAATGTTCCAGAATGTTGATGGTACTCATCCTATGGACAGTTTTAGTTTCAGTTTGGCATCGGCTTCGAGAGACACAACTTCCAGATTTTTCATTATTATGGGTCCATTCATCCTTTCATCTATCGTTGCTTACAGATCCCAGGGTTGATCCACTAGCTTTTTTCTCTCTTTGCATTTGTACATAAGTACCTGATCAAGCCTTATTGTCGGGACTCATATTTGCATAATAATTTGCTTCTCCCTAAGTTGCACTTATGGGGGATTGTTGGTGTAATTAATATTTAATTACACTTTACATAAGTTTACTTAGGTAATTATTTAATTCCTAGTTTAATTAGTTGTCATCCTTATCTTGTTGAGCTATCCTGTTGCTCAAGATAAGATTAGGGTTATGCATCTTTGCTTTTATAAAGAAAATTATCTCTTGTAATTATTTGTACTTCGAATATATCAAGTTGCACATCTTTTTGCAACCTTTCTCCTTTTTCTATTTTTCTCTTTTGTGGAAGGATATTCTAGTTTGCAAATCTGATCTTGGTTTCTAACAATGATATCTTAGACATATATGATAACTCACATGGATGTGAGTTGGCAGTGACTTGAATTTCACTAATTCATTATTTTGTTGGTGGTAAATGGATTTGAAAATTTTATTGGTTATAATTTTGTACTCAATGAAAAGAAGACTAGGGTAAACAAAAAATAGTTTCATTTCTGCAAAACAAGCTCAAACCCTAGCACCGCCATGATGAATTTGGAGTTACAAGATGAGCAAGTTGTTGGTGGTTTTCTAATATGGTTTTTAGTTATGATTATCTTTGAAGGGTGGTAAGAAGTATGGCAGTCTTCGCTTCAGTTGGGAGCAAAGGTTTGGGTAGTTTTCATGAAGATCTTTAGGGATTTTCCTAGTAGGTTAAACTGCATAACAGAGGTAATATTTATACATTTTTTTTAATTTGTCAAAGGTAAATTTTGTAAATGGAAGAGTAAAAATGAAAGAGGAATTACTTCATTTCTAGTTATTTTGTTTTAGTTTGAAAATGTTTTTTTGCTAGCTTCAAAGGTAACTGATTTTTTGGTTAAGTTTTATTTGTTAAATTTCAAAAATTTCTTAAGGGTTAAACACAATTTTCATTAACCTAATTCTACTCAAAAGCTTTTATGATTTTTAGTGGAATTCATTGACATGCTATTGTTTTTCTATTGGTTATTCTTAAAAAACCCTTGAGGGGTATCATGATAAAACATTATTATTCTTACCAATTTATAAACCCTGGTTATTGGATATGGGTTTTGAAGAGAATAACTATTTACAGACTTATATATATACCTAGAAAAAACACATGACATTATGATGAGATGAAATAGTCTGAATAGAGTATTGTTTATTGTGATATCATTTTGTAAAGAGGAAAAGTGGGATCATATTATTTTCATCTCTGGCTATATTACAAAGATTATTTTGAGTTGGGAATTATTGAAAAATCATTTTGTATCCTATTGTAATTTTGTAACTGCAGATAGTCATTGCAGTTATAAGGTTCTAATAGGTTGCAATACTATTAGTTTTTGATGAAGTTGGTGCTTCTAATTTGAAGTGGGTGCTTCAATTTTTTTTTATAAGAGTTGGTGCTCCACATTATCATGGAGTTGGTGCTCCACATTGTAATAGAGTTCACGTTCTTTTGACTGAATAAAAGGATCAATTTGTGAGTGGCGTTTTATACCCCAAGAGGGTTTTTCCACTAAGGAAATCTTTGTGTTATGTGATGTTATTTGTCTCTCATTTTGTTTCAAGTTAATGTGCACAATTAGTCAATACTCTGATACTTTTAGTTTATTTAAAAGACAATTTAAGTTTGTTCAAAAAACCTTCCATAAAGCAAGTTAAATCTGCATTGTGTAAAGCTGAAGTCCTATTTCAAAAAGCATAAATAAGGTTGTTCACAATTTGATGGAACAATGCTACACAGTGCTTTTGATATGAGTTGATTCTCTAGCACATCTTTTTGCAAAGTTTAAGTGTTCATTTGTTTGGTAAAATCTTCCATATTGTTTCAAGGTCAAAACATTTAAGTTGTGCATTCAAATCAAAGAGTTGAAAAAATTATATCACTTTGATTCACCCTCCTCCTCTCAGAGTGAATCCACTTCTAACAAAGGGAACAACCCAGCTGGGAACATGCTAAAGCCAAGTGACTTCCAACCAGTATATAAGTGTGTGTACTTGAGGAAAGGAAAGTATCACGAGGATCATTCCAACGAGAAGGGAAACAATGGTCTCTTGCCACATGGATGGCCCCCCTTGAACTTAGTGCTCCTACTAGAACCTCTTGTTTAAAAAGGCCAAAATCCTTGATCTATTTTTTTGTGCAAGAACAGTCATTTTGAAGTTGTCCCACATTTTTATGACTCTGAGTAGAGATGAGAAGTATGCCATGGGAGTTTCATGGGTACTGATGCTTGGATAACCTGAGAAGTGAGTGCACTATAAGGGGGAGCCTGGGTGGTTAATGAA
This sequence comes from Sequoia sempervirens, assembly GCA_007258455.2. Taxonomy (NCBI): domain Eukaryota; kingdom Viridiplantae; phylum Streptophyta; class Pinopsida; order Cupressales; family Cupressaceae; genus Sequoia; species Sequoia sempervirens. Next base: position 230,314,303 of record VDFB02379711.1, on the reverse strand, counting down.
CTAATCATCCGCTAAGAGTAGGCGTAGTTGGATTTATCTAAGTGGGAACTCAAGAAATATTGTCTTTCATATCCATAGGGTTGTGCATGTTCTTGGAATCGAAAACACTTTTCTTGATCATAAACATTAGGAAAACAAACATTTAACATGAGCATCAAATTTCAAACCCTTTAGGAGAAACAAATATCCTTTGACAAAATTTAAGTGCTATTGCTTGCCCTTGGGAATCTCATCCTTAGAGGCTTATAAGAATTTAGATTTTATCTCAATTTTCTCCTACTAAAGTCAACATTAGGTAAAATTTTCCATGATTTTCCTTGATTTCCGTATAAAAAACTTCGTGGGTGTCGGAGCCGTAAAAATCTGATGATTTTACATGTATATTTCAACCATATTTTACCATATGGTCCCATAGTTTCCATCGGGTCATGCATTTTTCACGTTGTGGTCAATAACGACATAGGTCTATCTAAGTCTCCCCAACCCACAATGCATTTTGCTAACATATGTTTACTGCAGGTGTACATCGATATGAGAATACCAGGGTCTCCCCGATCCTTTTTGTGTTTTCTGCTGATAAACGTCTGTGTTGCCTATCGACAAGATGTTTTTGGTGTCACAACGATTGAAGTTTACTTACAAGAACCTATCAGCTTGACATTCACGTTGTTTCGGCGATAGAAAAGGTTCCTATCGGCATAGGTTATACAGTTGGAATGAGGTCTTACCGAGTGCCTTATGTCTCATAGACCAGTATATAGAGATGCATTGGTGAGATTTTTCCTTCGATGAAGCATCTTGGAGATCTCACCTAGTCTTGCCAACCAGTGGAAGATGCATATACATATTGGCAAAAGATTTTATTTGGGGTAGCATCTTGGCGAGTGACCTTCGGTCTCGTCAATCTTACACAAGAGGCTTCTTGGTGAGAGACTTTTTCCTCGGGGTAATTCATAGCGACTTCACATTGTCTCACCAATCGATGGCAGAAGGATAGACGTATCGGTAAGAGTTAAAGCTTTCGTCATGTGGTCTTGGTGAGTTTGAATTAATACACCGACTGACAAAAACATTAAGGATTCATTTCGGCCAGACTAAAGGAATGCGATAAAAGGTCTCAGTGAAGTGTATATGTCTCAATGACAGAGCATAAAGGGTTTCTCTCAAATGGCTTCGGTGAGAGGTTTGTTGTGTCTCACTGACCAACAGCATAATGGGATGCGATATCGGTATGAGTTAAGGTTCTCGATAAGAGGTCTCGGCAAGTGACCTTCGGTCTCGCTGATGGAAAACAATGAAGGACCTTGTCGGCAACTATGATCTTATCTCAGCGACTCAAAATGGAACAAGACTTTCGGTGAAACAAAATGAAATCGTCAAGAGGTCTCCCTGATATCACAGAGCTACAATGAAACATAGAGGGAACATGCAGATGCTTCTTTTCTTTGGTGTAACAAGCAATATGTTATAGCTACATACAGTTTGATCGCGGGGGCTCTCGTTGAAACATAATGTAATCTATATGACATCTCCTTGACTCAGATAGGTCACGGCGAAGGCGAATAACACCATAGAGTGATTAACGATTGAATTTCCTTCGGCATAGCTACTAGATTGTCATGGTGACTGTTTCACTGGTGAATAACAGAAATTCAAATACTAAGGCCGACATGTAAATTGCTAAAATATCGTTGCTGGCCGACATGAAAGGAACCCGAATTATGTGGAAGTCCAACATGGAGTTTCAATATGATTTATTTTCTTGATGCTGGTGTATAAATAGGCATTTTGGTAATTGTAAAACCACTAGTTATTATATATTTGATACACAGCAAGTAGATACAGTGGAATAAAATTATCAGATCAAAGACTATTGTTGCATGATTTCAGAATGGAGGTATTTATGAAAATTAGTTGATGTTGCTGCATTTCTCTGGTGTCAATTATTTTTTGAATCTAATGAAAGTATTGCTAAGTTGTCTCTAAGATTGAGGCTTTCTGGTTGTTTGAATTGATATGACAAGTTTATATATAATTCATCAATGCACATTTGTTGTATCTGTATGATTGATTGATTGGTTCTTTCAAGCAAAGATTAAATCCTTTTAGTTAATCACAGTAATAAGAGAGAATCATCTGGATTGTTCAAGTAGAGCTTCATAATCACATTTTGCATGTTTATACAAGTTGTAAACATAATATATGCCAAATAGTTTGAGTTTCTCCAGAGAAGTGTTGCTCATATTGATCTCATTTTGACTCTACATACCCAATAAGGCACTGGTCTCTGCACTTCATCATTTTGAACTCATTTAGTTTCTTTATATTTGTTAATTAAACATTTTAGGATTTAGATCAGAAGATTACTGTTGTTGTCAATTTTGATTACATTTGTTCACTTCTATTTTCCATTGTGGAAAAATCACTGCAAGAAAGATAATCATAAATACATAAATTCTGCTTCATTCAGTAAGGTTCACCCACCTAAGTTTAGCAACACCTAAAGAGTAGAAGGTTGAATTCTTTCAACCTTGTCTGTTACCCTAAAATGTACCAAGAGATTGGTAGCCTCTTGAGATATCTTTACCTGTGTTTTTTAGAGCTAACAAATTGGTGAATCTATTAGGGACACATTCTAAATCAAGGCCTTAATCATAGAGTCAATAACTTTATACAGACTCTGCTAGGAATAAGAAACATCAAGTTTTTTCTCATTTTTTGACAAAACTGAGTGGCGAATCTGAGAAGAATTTTGCAGCTGTTCAAACATGAATGGAAGAATATCTCAGTACAGGGGAGGTCATACTGGAGCTCCTGCTAGTAATAGTAAGTGGACACACAAAGATGACAAGGTTGATAAGGGAAAAGGGATAAGTGAGGACATATGCATGACAGATAAGGACAAAGTATCAAGAGCACATTGTGAAACATATGATCGCTATGATACATGGAGAAAAAATTTGAGTGTAGAACCTTGTACTCCAGAAGATCAAAGAAATCATTTATCATTCCTCGATCCTTAGAAATAGGCTGAGTTTAGAGCTAAATTGGAGGTTGAACGAATCAGAATTCAACATGAATATGATCAGAAGATGGAAGGTAACCAAAATGACTCTATTGATCATGAGCTTCCTGAAGAAGCAAAAGCATAGTTTGAATCACAGAGGAAGGAGATAGAGGAGCTAAGGGCTGCATTACTGAAAGCCCAAATTACTTCTCAGATAGCTAATTGCCCCCCAAATTATGTACCACCTCATAAGCAGGGTAATCATAATGCAAGGCCTTCTGATCCACTTGTGTCTCCTCATCATTAGACATGAGATCACTATAATCAACCAAATCATGCACCTCATATCCCCACATAGCATACAAATATGCAGCCACCTCATGGTCAACCTTTTGTCCCACAACATAATGAACAATATAACAATCCTCTGAACCAATATCAGTACCCGCCTTTTCCTCCCCCTCACCAGTATGCAGCAACGATCAGACAATTTGATTTAGTAGGTTTTCAGTTATACCCTTACCCTATAGATGGTAGTTGGAGGGGTATGGTGCCAAAATTTATAGGGAGTAATGCAATCATTGCTGAAGAGCATTTAAAGAATTTCAATGTGTTCATCCAAGACATAGGTGTGCCATATGAAGATTTACATATGAGGGTATTTATGATGTCACTTCTTGAAGATGCTAGGGATTGGTTTAACAGCTTGCTACCACTCTCAATTATTTCTCTCCAAGTATTCTAGGGAAAATTCCTTGAGTAATATGGGAATTTAAATGCACCAGATGTAGTTCTTCATGAATTCATGTGAATTCAAAAAAATCATAATGATTCAATTTATGATTTCAGCCGAAGATTCAACAAGTTGCAGACTAAAGTACCTTATGGATCAAGGTTGCCCAATTCTGTAGCATTGACTATTTATTTAAATGCATTTGATCCTAAAACAGGGTATGAACTAAGAAATAGGGTCCCAAGAGATCTGACTGAAGCTCAGAAGATAGCATTGACAATTGAAAACAACAGGAAGGCTGAAGGTATAATCAATAAAAGAGATAACCCTAGGGCTCCTCAGCAAAACAATAATTATCAGTATAGATAGGAAAGCACATACAAAAATGAAAGACCGAGGTTGCATGACATGCCATATAATACAGACTGGAAGGATGGAAAACCTATAATAGCTAGGCCAAGAAACAAAGAGACTCCTGATCCATTAAGCAAGAAGGGAACCTATCTGGTGAGTAGCAATTACTTTTGTGAAGCTTGTGATAAGCCACATTCCCTAGACTATTGTATTGTAGCTCAAAGGATGCACGAGGAGGGAATATTGATGGAAAAAAATGGAGAAGATCACAAAGTGTATTGGACTTCAAATACTTTTCACCATGTGGAGGAAAGGTACTCATCTTCAGAGGATGAAGATTATGAGTATGATGTTTCAAATCAGAGATACAATGTCTATATGGCTGAACAACAGGTTCTTTCTGATTCTGAAGAAGATTATACAGAGCCACATCCGGTTGAGGTGCCTACTCAATTCAGTATGAGGAGACTCACCAAAGATGAAATAAATAGACTAATTGTTGTTGCAGTCGAGGAAGCAAGGAGTAAATATTGGTTGAGAAACATAATAGTAAATGAGAAGGATGGAGTTTCTGGGGGAATCTTTATGAAGGATCAGAAGGCAACACAAGGAACTGTGAAGAAATCAGAAAATAAACAACATGATAAAAGTGAACAAAAGCTTGTCCAAAAGGAGGAAGTGAAGGAATTACACAAATAGATACAAAAGCCTGATCAGCCTAGTAAAAGAGAGAAGGAAGAAAATTGTTAAAGTGGAAGGCTCTTCTTTTGACTTCACTCAGCCGTTATCCTAGGTAAAAATGTCTATTCCACTGCTTGAAATGATGAAAATTAAAGAGTACAGAGATAGTGTTGTTCAATTAATAACAAATGGAAATGAAAAACATGTGAATTCTAAAATAGAGTAGCTATTAAAGCATTCAATAGTCAAGAGAAAGTAAATATCCGAGAGGTCTGCTTGAGTGATGTGTTAGCAACTCCCCCACAAGTGGATCCTTTTTTCACTACATTGCTTATAAATAAAAAACTGCCAAGGAATTGCATGATAGACTCTGGTGCTGCTATAAATATCATGCCAGTAGGAGTTATGAAGCAGCTTGGCATGTGGGTTGATACATGTGAAGGGAAGTGCTATGCAATGAATAACCGACATGTTCCTATGGTAGGCATTATGAGAGGTGTTGAATTCAAATTGGCTACTTATCCACAAGTGGCTTATAATATAGATATAATAGTAATTGATACTCCTCCTCAGTTTGGTATGCTTCTGTCAAGACAATGGACAACAACAGTTGGGGGAAACATCCAGTTTGATTTATCTTATGCTACTATTCTAGTGAATGATCAAGAAGTCAAATTGTATAGAGAGACCAGAATGAACCAGCTTGTTTACTGTGTACCACAAGATCAAATCAATTGTTTTTGTCATGTTGATCTTGGAAGTTTTAAGATTGAGTTAGCCCAGCTAGAGTTAACCAATAGTGATCCAATTGAAAAGCATGTGGCACAAAGCTACAATGAAGTGTGGAAGATGTATTTTGATGGAGCATGCAGCCAAGAAGGTAATGGCACTAGCATTGTATTTGTTTCACCTGAAGGTATTACATTTAAATATTCTTTCATGTTGGCATTTGAATGTACAAACAATGTGGCAGAGTATGAAGCCTTGTTGACAAGTCTGAACATAGCTATGAAACACAAGATTAAATTGCTGACTGTTTTGGGTGATTCTGAGTTGGTCGTTTCACAAATCAAGTCAAAATATGCAGCAAAACATAAAAGATTGAAACAATATAGGAATGTTGTTTGGGACACAATTGAATTATTTGATGCCTTCTCAATTGAGTGGATTGGCATATCAAAGAACATAATGGCTGATTTTTTAGCAAATGTGGCGCTGAAAAGAGATGATATCACATTGGCTGGGGTGTCACAGATTGAGTTCAAGACAAGACCTGCTATTTTTGATAACATTTATAATTGGCAAGTCTTCAATGATGATACTGATCTTTTGAAATTCCTCAATTGTATAGATCAATATGAAGCCCAAGAAATTGACTTCAATGCTTTTGTTGAGGAAGTGGATGGGAAGCAAATAGTGTTTGGAAAGGAGATCTTGTAGCTCAAAACAAATAAGCTTCCTAAGGGATTAGTGGCATTGGAGCGGCTGTATGATGGAAATGATCAGTCTCTCATGAAGTAGACACCAGTTAGAAGAGAAGATATTGAAGAAGTTAACTTGGGAACTAAGATAGCACCAAGAAAGGTGTACATAGGAAAGAAGATAAGCCCTACAATTAGAAGAATGTTGATAGAGTTGTTGAGAAGGTATAAACATGTTTTTTCTTGGTCTTATGAATATTTAAAAGCATATAGGGAAGATTTGTTTCAACATGAAATACCATTGAAGCCAGATGCTAAGCCATTCAGAAAAAAACAAAGACCCATAAATTCAACATTGGAGCCTAAAATGCAAGTAGAGTTGACAAAGCTCAGAGATGGGGGAATTATCAAACCAATCAGGCACTCAACGTGGGTTTCAAATTTGGTCCCTGTGAGGAAGAAAAATGGAGAGATCAAATTATGTGTGGACTTTAGAAATCTGAATATAGCATCTCTCAAGGACAATTATCCTTTACCTAATATGGAGGCTATCTTGCATAAGGTGATAGGGTGTGAGCTGCTATCCATGATGGATGGGTTTTCTGGATACAACCAAGTCAAGGTCAAAGAATCTAAGCAATATAAGACAACATTCACAACTCCTTGGGGAACATATGTATATATAAGAATGCCTTTTGGTCTCACTAATGCAGGAGCGGCCTTCCAAAGGGCTATGGACATGGCATTTGCAAATTTGATCAATGCTATCATGGTGGTGTACCAGGATGACCTGATTGCTTATTCAAAGAAGGCTGAAGATCATGTACAACATCTGGAGAAGGTATTTATTAAAGCCCTAGAATATGGTATTAGCTTAAATCCTAAGAAGTGTCATTTTGCAGTCACAGAAGGTAAGCTCTTAGGACATATTGTTTCAAAAGAAGGAATTAGGATAGATCCTGAGAGGGTTGAAGTTATTGATAAAATTCTTGTTCCCAAAATTGTTAAGGCTATACAATCATTCTTTGGACAAATTAATTTTGTTAGGATATTTGTTTCTAACTTTGCTGAGATCATTAAGCCCATATCAAAAATGTTGAAGAAAGGACAAAAAATGGAATGGACTATAGAAGCCTTGGAAGCTTTCATATCTATCAAAAGGGCAAGGCCGCTCTTGTCCTTAAATCTCTAGATTTTGCAAAGCCTTTTTAGATATTTTCATTTGCTTCAATGCATACTATTGTTGTTGTTATGTTACAGAAGAATGAGGATGGTCATGAATAGCCTGTGTCTTTCTTCAGTAATTCATTACAA
>VDFB02379711.1:230216520-230306693 GCA_007258455.2 Sequoia sempervirens | reverse complement strand
ATGAAATTAATTAGTGAGATTCCCAATAGTTCTATGGTATTCACAATAGTCCATTTTATTATTAGGTTTGTTTCTTCTAGTAGGAGGTGGCAATGTGATCCAACCTCTTTTAATAAGTCCTTCCACTTTCCATTCAATTTGTGTTTGAGTATGTAGAAATGGTAACTCTTTAAGTTTGGAAGGATTTGTTTGTTTTCTTGTTTGGCCAATTTTTTGAGGGAAATCATGAGGAGGGGGGATATATAAGATAATCCAACCATCCTTGTAAGGCATTAGTTGTTCTTTGTGAAGGAGGAAACTTACGTCAGGAGGAGGATCTTGATACCCTACTCCTTTGGTATCTTCAGTTGGTATTTTTTCTAAGAGTTTATGAATTTCATGTTCATTTGTTGTGTCACATCCTTGCTTAGTTAATATCTTAAATCCTTGGCCATAAGTCTCCTCTAAGTTTATGGGTGTGTTGGTCACTTTGTTAACATAGGATTGATGGGTATGCACTTGATTAGAGGAACTAGGGTAACTTATTATGGGAAGTTTAGGCTTAGCTTGTGACTCAATTTTGGGATGTAAAATACCAAACATCTCAAGTTGTGTTAGTTGTTTCATAGAAGGATAAAAGTGTTGAAGTTGTAAAAGCCAACCTCATATAACCTAGTGATCACCTACAAGAAAAATAACCTGCCACGTAGAAGAGATTCGAATAACACAGATATTTATTTGCAAACCAAGAGAGTAAAATTGCATAAACAATAATTAATGAAATAAAAAGAGATCGATCCTTAAGAAAGGAGATCAAAACCATAAAGTGAACCCTAGGCTGAATAATTAATTATTAAAGGGCCTAATTTTATCTTAAGTAAAAATAAAGTAAAAGGTGACTTAATTAATTAATTGATATGATTGAATTAATTAAGTAATTAACCTTATTACTCCAACACCCCCCATTAAGATGAACTTAGAGAGTAGATAAAAAACTAAGGAAAAAATGCATGAAAGAAAAGATGGGTTTCAACAATAAGGCTTGATGAAGTACCCAAATACAATAAAAATATCTGTAAAGAAGAGAAAAAGAGAAAACCTCATGGGAAAAAATCCACTCCAAAAATAGATGAAAGCCAAGTGAAGGAATGAAGAAGCTTCCAAACACGACATTGTCCTGAAAATAGGAACATGTAGAACATCCAAAACCATGAAGCTGTAGAATGCTGTCAAAGATGACTAATAGTGTGTTGAATGAAAAACCTCTAGAAATAGGAATGTAAGAGTTTCCATAAGGTAAGTTATTCATCTCATTGAAATGCATGTAACTAGCCACTAATGTACGCTGCATCCAAAAGTACATAGGAACAAATTGTTGGATGTTGTTGTGTACAAATTTGTGGTTCAGAGCTTGTATGTGGGAAGATAATTCTTATCTTTTCCATTGATGTCAAAGGGGGAGAAGATTCATGTGAAAAAATACTACTTATTTGGAGTAAAGAGTCTTGTGGGGAGAAGATCATGTAGAAGAATTCAAGGAAGAAGAGTCAGAATCTAAGGAGGAGTAAGTGTTGATTGAGAGTTGGATTGATGGTGTTTTTCACATCATGTGTTGCCATCAATTCCAAAGTGGGATACTATTGGATGTTGTGGTTGTGTTTTTGATATGTGGTTTCATTAATGTCAAAAGTATTAGCATTATTGTATTGGAGGATGTATATGTTGAGGATATTGAGAAAATTGTTAAAGAAAAAGTCTCAGGTTCCAAGTGGAACTCTAAAGGTCATGAAGGTGTCTTGTTCTATATGTTGAAGATCAGTTGTTGTGGACTAAAGGGTTTATTTTTTAGTGTATCTAGTTCATCTACCAAAATTTTTAGAGTTCCGCGTGAAGATTTGATCGAGTTATGAAGATCTGTGTTTTGATAGTGTTTCTATGGGTTATGTCAGTGTTCCTGATTGAGGTTTATGTGTTTTTGATATTTTTTGTTGCTAGATATATTTCTTTGTTAGTTCTTGTTTGTGGATTCCTCTAGATCATTCTTTATCCTTGTTGTATGTCTTCATTGATCGGTGTGCTCATGGTCAAAGTTTTTTCTTGATATGTTCGGGTTTTCATGTTCTTAGCCAACATGATGGTTGTGGTGCGTTGTGGATCCTTGAAGATTTAATTTTGAATTTTTGGTGTGCTTGAAGATATTTTTTTGGGTCGCATAATGATATTAGTCGACAGTGGTTGATCCACATTGAATATGTTTTTGTAAAAAATTGGGCTGATGTTGAAAATGTCTTATATTTTGGCCGACAAGGTTGTTGATGTAATTCCATGTCGCAGATATATAAGAGCGATTGTTTGAGAAAAGTTAGTGTGTGCATAAGAGTGAATGTATGCCAAATAAATTGCATATGTGTGAATAGTTTCCAAATCATTTTATTGCATAACAGAGTGAGAAGAAGTTTGAGCGAAGTGTGAAGAAGTTTTTTTTTGCTTAACTAGAACTGTAATCAGGCTTTTGAAGAAGCTATTTCCTCAGTTCATACCCTACAGATCTAATCCATATTTTTGTGTATTGTTGGGCAGTGAGCCCTATTGTATTTAAGCAGTGAGCTCTAGGAAGTGTGTCTGAATGCATGTGCATTCCCATTATTTTTTTATACTTTTAACAGGGTATAATATTGTGGACTAACATCCATCATGGTTTTTCCCCTAACAGGGTTTCCACATAAAAAAATCTTGGTGTTCTTTGTGCTTCTGATGTGTTGTTTGTTCAAGTTTTACTTTTCATTCATCAAATCTAAGACTAAGTGAAATAAAGTTTGAAAAAGTTTAAATATTCTATGACAACTAATTCACCCCCCCTCTCAGTTGTATGTCCTTGTTTTTCCAACACAAATATTGTATACATAGCTCACTCCCACATGAAACCATGGAAGCATTAACACCAATAGTTGAAACCCCCCATAATGCTAAAAAATGGAGAGCCATGACAAGAACATTTAAAATATGTGAAACTAAGAAGTGCATGTAGGAGAAATAACCTACAAATAAAAGGGTGTGCAAACTAGGGAACTCACATATGAGGAAAGAATCACTAGGATTCACTGTTGTCATGGAAGGGACACTCACTTAATGAAGGTGTGATGGATCTAGCCAAAGGAAAAAATCAACCAACCATGACACTTTATATCGTAGTGCAAATACAATAGGCACAACAGGATGTGTGAAATCCCCAAAAACAATATACACCATAATGACACTTTATCTTAGTGTGTCTATGAAAGATAATATGCATGAAAAAGATGTCTACAATGCCCAAATAGGATAGAATACTAAAAAATACATATAGAACATCCAAAAAAAGTCATTCCATCCATGCAGTTTTTTTAGATTGTTCTTGAAGTATATTTTATTCATATTTTTTTGTTTACGCACTCTGGTTAATTACTTGGATGTTTTAACTCCTGGGAACTTATGAATTTCATGTTCATTTGTTTTGACACATTCTTGCTTAGTTAATATCTTAAAGCCTTGGCCACAAGTCTCCTCTAAGTTGATGGGTGTGTTGGTCACTTTGTTAACATAGGATTGATGGGTATGCACTTGATTAGAGGAACTAGTGTCACTTATTATAGGAATTTTAGTCTTAACTTGTGACTCAATGTTAGGATGTAAGAGACCAAACATCTCAACTTATGTTACTTGTTTCATGGAGCGATAAAAGGATGCATTTTTCTCAAGATTGTTAAGGAAATTGTGTATGAAGTTGTTCATGTTGTCATCATCATCTCCAATGATTTCAACTTCATGAGGAGGACATGCATTCATAGTTGACTTAGTATGAATATATTCAATTGCATTAGAATAATAATTGAAAAAACAACTAGAGATATCCACTAATGATTTTAAGGACATCCAAAACTTACCAAAGAATATATCCATGATGAAATGCAAGAGATGATGCGATTGCAATTTGATGTTTACAAATGCACTTGAAATGACACCAATTATGAGAAGATTTCCAATGACTATAATTCTATGAACAAAAATAGTAATCTAAAGACAACAACCAAAAGCACAAATGAAAATATTTTACTATTGTAAAATGAAGATTCAGACTTAATTAGGGAATAATATGCTGAGGTGGGCATATGAGTCCAAATTAGGGTTTTTGAGAGGTTCAGATAGTGAAAAACAAAGAGCATAGAATACCTAGAAATCTACAAAAATGGCATGTACAGGGACTAACATGCCCAGGTGAGCGAATGAATCCAAATTAGGTTTTCTAAGATTGAATCAACAAATTCTAAGTTTATTTTATTGTGTCTAGGTTGTATGCTCAATTGACTATTTGCAAGTATAGATTTTCAATGAAATTGAATGATGCAAAATGCAAAAATGCAACCTATATGCACTTTTCACTATTACAATATTTAGAATCCCTAAATATAATTCAAATAATGAAAAATTAATGAAAAGTTAATGCAACCTAGATCTAGGGCTATAATTTTCTCCAAATAAAAAATTCAAGTGTCCAAAGGTTGGGTTCACCAAAATGAACAAAAGGGAAATAGGGGTTCCACATTTTGGGAGATAGAATTGGACCTATTTCACACTTCAATTCTTTAAGAAACTAGATCCCTCAACCAAGTGACCTGGTTGAGGAATGGCTAGTGGATTCTTTAGATAATTGGATGGGGGTTAAACATTAAATGATGCTTCAAAATGGAGAAATGCAAACAATTATCTAAAATCACTATGAAACCTTAAAATTCAAAGCATGAAATCAAATTGATAAAACTAAATAGAATAGAAAAGTACTTGGATGAATGGAGATGCCGAGAGAAAATCTACACTCTAAAAAATGATGTTAGGGTTTGCACCGGGACTAATAAACTAGGTAGGGTGTATGAGTCTTGCTCTATGATATTTAAGGTAGAATCTAGAATTCTTTTGTTAACTATCAGAATCTACTGATCAATGATGAAAAACTATCTCGAGACTAAAACACTAGGTTGGGAAATTTAGTCAACCTATAGGTTTTTCTGTGTATCCTTTTGAGTCCTTCAAACTTATATCTAACACTATTGAATGTTGTTGAAAGGCTATATCTAGGACTAAATCACCAAGTTGGGAAAATGAGTGCAATTCACCTTAGTCTACAAAACACACATTACAAGAGAGAAATATTTTTTGTTAGAGGATGGGAGTTCCCCTCGGTCAAACCTCATTTTGGTAATTAAACCTTGAAATGAAATGAAATAGAAGGAATGATGAATGAACAAATGCAATGTTGTAACTCACCAAACCCTTGAAATGAAGGTTGCAAACTTGTGTGAAATGACTAGCATGAATGTGAATCTTAACTCTTGATTGAATGCTTGAAGATTTTTCTTGAATTCTTGCTTGAATCATGAAATCTACATAAAAAATGTCAGCTCACGAACATGCATGATGCATGAAGACTTTGACATGATTCTTAAATCTTGAATATCACTCCAAATTCTTAATAACTTGCTCTTAAATGCTCTTGATCTCCTAAACTTGGTAGGATACTTAGATACTTGAAAGCTCTAGGTCTTAGATAAAAATTCCTAGGAGAAACAATGATTTGAAACCTTAGTTTTATAGGCATCCCATCTAATTAACCTTTTATTAGATCCCAAATGCCAAAATTTACAAAAATTGAATTAAAAACCTTGATTTCCTTCTCAAAACCCTAAAAAGGTCCCAAATGGGACTAATACGCCAAGGGTGGCATATAGGTCCCACCTAGGGGGATTAATATGCCTAGGGTGGTGTATTACTCCCACCCTAAGTTTTCTAGGTAAGAGAATGTTGGGGGTTATAATATTAAATACATTTATTGAATGTGTCAGGATTTTAATTGAAATAAGCCTTGAGATACCTAATAAAGGGCCTTAGGGGCCTATTAATGATGATTTAAAGGACATGAATGCAAGGTTACTAAAACAGGTCCAAGTCGAGTTTGAAGTTGTACTATCTCCAAGAAGGGATTAGAATGATACTACAAAATCTAACAAAAATAGTCAATTTTGTGCAAATTAGATGAGTGGACACTTTAAACTTACCTCGAAAACGATTTCAAAGTGTCTTGAGACAAATTTTGGAGCTTAATTTTTTAGGATCCTTTGTATATAGATTTGAGATGTAACTAACCACTGGTTTCATGTGAGAATTATGGAAAATGAGCTTGAGATATGAGTTTCCATGATCTAGACAACCTTTTTAGCTACTTTGGCAACTTTTACAACTTTTGCAATTTTTCACTTTTAAGATCTTCAATCTTCAATTTTCCTTCAACCTAAAATCTGCAAAACACACAAGAGGGAAAAAAATTGTTTGTTTTTGGTGAATGAGTGTTTTCCTTCGTCAAACCCCATTTTGGTAATTAAACCTTGAATTAAAACAATGATAAAAAGAGGGAATAATGAATGAACACTTTTTTGTTGTAATTCACCAAAATATCAAATAGAACCCTTGAATAAAGACCTTTAAAGGATTGAAACTTGCATGAAATGGATGAATTGGATGTGGATCTTGATGACTTTATTTGATACTTGAATACTTGAACTTGATCTTGAAATTTATAGATCACAATGTTAGCTCCAAAAACATGCATGAATGAACATAACTTTGACATGATTCTTGAGATCTTGAATGCTACAACAAATGATGAAGAAATATACTCTTTAACACCTTTGAAAATAATCTTGGATATTTTAATTGATCTCTCAAAATCTAATGTTGATATGATAAGATAACATTGTATTTATAGATATCTATCCTTAATTTCTCCAAAAATTAAACATTACAAGCCAACATTTGAAATTTAAATTTGGGATGATAAAATTATCTCCAAAACATGTTTTAAAAATAGGTTTAAAGGCTTAACGAGGAACCATTGGGTCCCAAGCCCCTATTCCTAGAATAAACTATGGATGGTTTCCTACACCTGCTAAAAAAAACAATCATTAGCATTAATAGCCAAACTAAACAAAGAAAATAAAGCATCCCTATGAGATATTTAATCATGATAGATATGCAATAAGAAAATAAGAAACGAAAATAGTTAAATGAAAGCATATGAAAGCAAGACCAAACTCTATACCATAGTTGGAGTGGTGCTCCTTTGATGTGGAAAAAAATCCCTTTTCCACCCCCTTAAAAAGCTTGCAATGTGATGAAGATGCAAAGATGAATATGCCTATAGTGAGAATGCTAAGATTGTGGATCCATATTATGAAGAGAATGCTTCTATTTATAGGGTTGAAGAGTTCAAGAATGGAGAGAATAGAAGAATTTGGGACTAAAGGAGAGCCAATAAGATTTTTAAACTTGTCACAAGTCTATTGGATAAAGGTGGAGCACATTTTGGGGGATGTGCAAGTAAAGAAAATGGAAGAGAAATTAATGCATATGATTGAGGATTTGAAAAGATGTAAGAAGAATTAAATGCATGTGGTTGGAGATGTAAGAAAATGTGAGTGGTTAATTAGGGGTTTAGTTTGACCAAGATTGAGTCAAAATATATAGAATGGGTAATGGTGATTAGGAGTTAATTAATCCAAAATTATTCAACTTGGTGGAATTAGGAGATTTGAAATTTGATTTAAATAATTTGATTTATTAAATCAAATAAGAGGTATTTAGGGATTTGATTAAATAAATTAATTTATTTAAATCAACATGATGAACATTAGTGAATTAATCCAATAAAATTGCTTTACTTGATTAATAGAAGAATTTGATGATAATTAATCAAATTTAGATGTATAATGTCAGTTAGGCCTATTTGCATGTCTACATTTTTTACCTCTCTGAAGCAATGTGCCAGTTGTGTTGGTTCAAAGAATGATTTTTCCAGGATCAAAATTCTAAAATTTACTAACTTTTTTGGATGCCCCACTATTGCCCCAGCAGAAAGTACATTGGTACGCTGCCCCCTCAAGAGATCAGGTGAAAATTCTGATTTTAGGTTGAGCTCATGACAAATATGCCTTATGGATGTATGTATGGTTATGTTATGAGATTCTTAGACTAACATATCTATATTATGATGATGATACAAATGAGATGGTTTTTAAGATGCTTAGAATAACAAATGTATATTACCCTAAATGTCTTAAATGATGATGCAATGCATGTGAGATGGGTGAGATTCATATTATGACGATATGTATGAGAATACATGATGTTTTATGATTGCGGGATGGATGCATTGATTTTTTTGTGAATGTCATGATAGCATGTTAGCGTGAAAGAGGATAAAATAATGAGAGGGATTAACCCTTGATGTTGAGAAGATGCAGAAGTCAAACAAGTTTATGAGTTATCAAGACTTTATTAGATATGATGATGAATGATGATAATGTATTGCTTATCTAGGGATTGGGGATGTAAAGAGCATAAATTTCCCTATGTTTGATAACACACATAGATATGATGCATCAAGGTATAGACAACTAGGATGGTGTTGTATCTAGTGAGATGGACTTTGACTTAGCAAGCAGATATGAGTATTCTTGTTCGCTACAAACTAAAAAAAATTATCATGACCAAGGTTATATTACAAGAATATCCAACAAGCATAACAAAAAAAAGATAATGATAATTTCCCCATTCCTTTCTCTCTAAATTATTTTGATTAGACATCATCGAGAGGTCATTGGAATGAGCATAATAAGATAAATCAAAAGAAAAGATCAAGTACACAAACAAGTCAATGTTCTTCATACCTCTAGCCAAGACTAAAATACAGTGATGTCTAATGTTGACGTCCATTGTAGGAAGGATGCATGATAGGATATGATGTTATCAAAATATTTTGGGATTAATTGGATGATGGGCTATTGATACCAAGAGTTGACCAACTTGTTTACCTACTGACCTAGACTTAAGACCCTAACATTTGAGTTTTCACTTTTAATTTGCTATAATTGTTAACAGTTGTTTTGCCAAAGGTTGAAGCTAAAGATTTATTTATTGTGAGTGGATGTTTACTGCGGGTGAAAGTGATATGGGATAGATTATTTTGATATTTTAAATGTTTTTGGTGTTTTGAAATGTTTGGAGGTTGTTTCTAAGCTTTTCGAGATTTTTTGCAAATGTTTTGATTTTCAAATTTTCTAATGTTTTGGTGTTTTTTGACATTTTGACCAAGAACCTAACCTAAGGACCTATCCTAGGGGCCTCGGGAGTTGATCAAATATTAGCCTTTCCTATGTTATACATGTAAAGACCACATAGTTTGACTAACATAGACTCATTTATTAGTTAAGTATGAACATGTGGATTTCCAAGTTATTATGATGGACACCTAAATGACTAACCTAATGTCTCGAGGACTAATAAATGATTACCCTTTCCTATGTTCAAGCTAAGAGACAACATAGTTTTACATGACTTTTTTTTTTAGTTTTTTTATATATTTTGGATGTTTTTGGGTTTTTTGGTTGAATTTTTTTATATTTTCTGATTTTATTAATGTTTTTGGATTTTTTTGATTTTATGAATGTTTTTGGATTTTTTTTTATTTTATGAATGTTATTGGATTTTTTGATTCTATGAATGTTTTTGGATTTTTTGGTTTTATGAATGCTTTTGGATTTTTTGGTTTTAAGGAGACTTTCAAGGATATACATGAATCTAATCCAATGTAGGTATAAGAACATGCCTCCAGAGTGATGCAATAGACTACTCTAATATAGGTAGGACAAACTGACCTTACGAATGTGCCAAGGAGTTCTAGGATAGAACATGATACGAACAAATGATCAAGCTATGATGTTGACATGGATGGGTAATGGAAGGATCAATGGAATGTGATGGGTGAATACAATGGAAAGTGATGGTAGATGATGCATAACAAGTTGAAGAATCCATGGTGGATGGAAAGTGCTTATTTACACAATGTTCCTATTTGCCATGTTTTCACCAAGGTACTTTCCCAAAGCACCAACAAAGTGGTTTTCACTAGAGGATGATTTTTTTCTTTACTGTTTTCAATCCTTTTATGATTTTTTTGGATTTTTAATTTTTTTTTTTTTTTTTGTATTTTTGATTTATACCTTGCATAACTTACCTAGGCATAAAACTTTTGAGATGGGATCTATTGATGGGCTTTTGCAGAGGCTAACCTTCTGGTGTGGATAGCTGATATGCTCCTGATTTGTAACTTGTAGTGATGACAAAGGGTCCTAACTGAAAGGAAATCTAGGAGCGTATCTAGAGAAAACTCCTAACAATAGTGCCTTCGGTAACTTTCATTTTTATTAGGTTGCCTCAAAGACATGAACAACTATGTCCAAATGTGGAACAGACACAATTCATTTCCTACATTGATCCATCTGAGAGAAACACATGTAAATTCAATAGCAAGCATTAACAGATTATACTACATGAACCAACAGGCATGAAAGATGAAACAAAAAAACAAAACACAAAGATTTACGTGGGGAAAATCCTTTCGGATAAAAAACCCCACACTCCAAAGATCGAGCCATTGTATTATTCAGCAAAAGGAAGTTACAATACAGTTATAGGCTCTTAGCCTTTCAGAGATTACATCTTGTTCATTCTGGATACAACTGGTAACAAGAAATTTCCCTGTACAGTTTTTGATTACCCTCTCAAACTAAGTGATCTTCGCACTATTACAATACCATCACATATACAATGCAAATCAACATAAGAGAGGTCAAACAAGATTCATGATTAGAAGCTCTCTTTTCTCCTCTGTTCCAACCTCAAGGCCCCCCCGGCCATACAACCAGCCTCTCGGCCTTCACATCTCGTCAGCTCTCTAACTCACCTGTTATGGCTTCATGGATTTTGGCCTTCCAGCCAGCCACTCCACTTACACATATGTTCGCTCTATTTTCCTTATCTTCGGCTTCGGCTCTATGAAATGGTTTGTTTCCAACTGTCAGATCACAACTGTCAAATCATCCAACTTAGAAATGGTTCACATTTTTCTTTCTCTGATTTTTCCACATCGCACCACATCAGACAATATTCACTCGGTCAATAGCGATCAACTTGTGTCACATGTTGGTGAGACACTAGAACTGTCTCCCCGATGCCACAAGTCCTGATTACATGTCATCGCCAAGAGTCGTCTCCATCGGCAAGAGGTTCCACCGAGCTCACAAGTTACATCGACCTCAGCATGCACATCGGTGAGACTATCGCTATCGCCAGGAGATCACATCGAGTCTTCAAGTCATGCTAAAACCCATTGTATTCCTATCGACATCCATCTATCGGCAAGACTATCGTCTTTCACCAAGATGTCACAACGAGCTTCATGTTATACCAATCTCTGAACAATCGCCAAGAGTCATGCCAACATCCAAGAAGCATCGGCCAAACCATCGCTAATCAGCAAGAGGTCATACCAAAGTCCAAAGAGTCATACCGACAACAAGATTCCCATCGACAAGAGAAACACCTTTCGCCAAGACATCACCCCGCAAGTTCCAAGTCACCCTGAGTCAATCTTGTTGGCCAGACTTAACGATTTCACAAAGACTTCATACCGAAGCATTTAAGTCATATCGATGTGTTCCACTATCGGCGAGAGAATCAACCTTCGATAAGACTTCTTTTTGAGGCTTCCATGTTATCCCAAAATAATTGTTTTCCAAGAGTCACACCGAAGACATCTGATAATTGGCAAGACATTTGTCTTTCACTGAGACTTCATACCAATCACCTTATGTTACACTGATGACCCCTAACACTGTCACCGAGACATCTCCCAGTCGCCAAGAGATCATACCGATAGGAACAAGTCATACCAATTTCTTCATCGGCCAGACAGACCGAAGGTCATGTCTATATCGACAAGACTTCCTATCATCACCGAGACTTCTCACCGAGATCCTTGAGTTACACCGACGACCATAGGTGTATATCTATCGACAAGACTTCCCTTATCGGTATGAGACATACCGACTGTCCAAGACTCTCCCTGACACCGCTTGTCACCCAGAGTCACACTGATATCTGATAGCCACCAACTATTGGCCAGAGGTTTCCACATGGCAGAAGGTTACAACGAAGGCCACAAGTCACAACAACATCACCAGATGACAAGATAGAAACATTGTCTTGGGGACATGAGCAAAATACAAGGTTACAACTTCCAGTCGGCCAGACAACTTGAATGTCACAATGACCATGCTTTAAGCCTATGATATTGAGGCACATTTTCCAACACTAACCAGTTGGGTTAAAATTTTCCCTTGTTGTCTAGATTTGGTACATTCTTTTGATTTTCTTTCAACACAAGCTATCTAACTTGAAATGACCAACTCTTGATCATTTTATTATAGCTCATTTTTAGGTGATTTTGATAGACATGTAGGTGGTTCAAAGCATCCATGTATGACTCATCCAGTAGTTCTATCTCATTCAATCATGACACTCGATACTCCTCATTAGTAATAAGATTCTATAGTGATATTCTATGAGATGGGAGCTCAATCTCAATGGGAAAGATGGCTTCTAATCCATAGACTAGGGAGAAAGGGGTTGCACCTATAGGTGTGTGGATACTCATTCAGTATGCCCATAGGGAGGGGTTTAACTATAGGTGCTAGTCACAACCAACTTCATTAACTATTTTCTTTAGGATTTTCAAGATGGTTTCATTCATAGCCTCAACTTAGATGTTACCCTGGGGGTAGTATGGGGTGGAGAAGCAATATTGGATATTGAATTTTTGTCATAGCTCATGGACATCTTGGTTTTTGAAGAGTGTTCCATTATCTGAGATAAGGACATGTGGAACACTGTAATGGAAAATGAGGTAATTTAGGATGAATTTAGATATTTTCTTCCATATGATATAGTTCATTGGGATGGCCTCTACCCACTTTGTGAAGTATTCTATGGTAGTAATAATGAACTCGTGTCCATTAGATGAGGTGGGTATGATTTTACCGATGAGATCGAGTCCCCATTGTGAAAAGGGCCAAGGTATTATAATCGGTTGGAGTTCTTGGGCTGGTGCATGGATGAGGTCTTTGTGATAT
This sequence comes from Sequoia sempervirens, assembly GCA_007258455.2. Lineage (NCBI taxonomy): Eukaryota > Viridiplantae > Streptophyta > Pinopsida > Cupressales > Cupressaceae > Sequoia > Sequoia sempervirens. The sequence continues at coordinate 230,293,656 of VDFB02379711.1, read as the reverse complement.
TGGCATTACAAAAATTTTCAAACATAGTCATGAGCTTCCTTCTCCATTGTAGGATAGTAGTACCCTATCCTCAATAGTTTCTTGGCCAAGGTCATACCACTAGAGTTTGAAACACAAATGACATCATGTACCTTTGTTAAAGAATTAAAATCTTCCTCAGGGTTAAGGAATCACAAGAGGATTCCTTCGATACTCCTACAATAAAGGGTGTCTCTGAAGATGAAAAAATAGGATGAATTTTTAATAAAGGTTCTTTTTGAGATTTGGGGTGATGTCAGTGGAGAGGACTCCTATTTTCAGGTAGGTGAATATTTCATGGTACCAAGGAGCACTACTAGGACCAATGATTTCACACATGAACTCATAATATGGTACCTTGAAAGATAGTATGAGAAGCTACTCTACTAGGAATCCATGTTTATGTATGTTGCAAGGGATATCCAACAATGATCTGATTGTAGCCATAGCATCAACTACTCTGTTGTTTACCCTTGGTATTTGTTCAAATGTAATGCTGATGAAATCCTTGAGATCCTCCACCAGTTTCTTGTATGTGGTAAGTTTTTCATCCTTCGTTTGATTTTCATCATGGACCTAGTTGATAATTAGCTACGAATCCCCATAAACCTTGAGTGAAATTATTTTCCATTGTACTACAATCTGAAGTCCTATTGCAAGATCCTTGTACTTGACAATGTTGTTGGTGCATGAGAAAGACAACCTATATGATTTTGGTATACAGTCCCCTTGTGGTGTGATGAAGGGGAATCCTACTCTTGATCCATGTGTGTATGACCTATCAAAATATACCTTCCAATTTGATGTGTTGCACTAAGATTCAAAATGGATTCATCTAGAAATTATGATACTATTGCATTCTCAAAATTTATATAGGCGCCTTTGCCAATTGATCTATGATTACTTTTCCCTTGGTTTCTTTCCATTCTACATACTCAATGTCATATTCTATCAAGATCATGACCCACTTAGCCATTCATCCTATGAGTGTTGCTTTATAAAGTAGATAATTGAGGGGGTCTATCTTGGTGATGAGTCGATCTAATGACCCAACATGTAGTGCACAAATTTTTCTGAGGAAAACACCATTGAACACAATATTTTTTAATGAACGTGTATTTTAGCTCATGTCCCACCAATGTTCTATTGATATATTAAATAGTTATTTCTTTCCTTGTTTCATTGTGCTGAGGTAATAGAGCCCCAAGTGCTACTACCATAGCTGATATGCAGAGTATCAATGGATTGTTTTGGATTGGTGGCATGAGGATTGATGGTGTCAATAAGTATTCCTTGATTTGACTGAATACCTAATCACATTATCATCCCACTTATATGCTACACCATTATGGAGTAGATGAGAATATGGGATTGTTTTATCTGCTAATTGTGTTATGAATCTGAGGATTGATTGAATCCTTCATTGTAAACCACCCAACTATTTCAATATGTGTGGTGCTTCTATGTCAAGTATTTCTTTGAATTTTTTAGGATCTATCTTGATTCCCCTCAATGATATAATATACCCTAGAAGCTTTCATGGTTGCATGCCAAAGGTCCACATTTCTTAGGATTGAGTCATACCTTATATTCTTCTAATATGTGAAAGATTGGGCCCAATGGTGATATGTGGTCTTGAAATTTTCTTGATTTAGCTAGTATGTCATCCACATAGTCCTCTACAAATTTGTGGATCACGTAATGGAAAATCAGAGTCATAGCCCTTTGGTATGTAGCTCTAGCATTCTTTAACCTGAATTCCATCATGTTCGAATAGTAGGTGCCCCATGGATAGGTGAATGTTGTCTTATGTTGGTCATCTTTTGTGATCATAATATAGTTGTATCCTAAAACCCATCCATCAATGATAGCATTTCATGCCTTGTCATCAAATCTAAAATCATGTCTATGTGAGGAAGAGGGAAATCATCCTTAGGGAATGAATTTTTTAGGTCCCTAAAGTCATTGTAGATACCAATGCCCCTAGTGGGCTTGGAAATAGGTACAAGGGTGGAAACCCATTCAGAGTAGTCAATGGGCCATATGAATCTAGCATCTAGGAGTTTCTACAACTCAAGTTTGACCAATAAGGTGATCTACGGATGCATCTTTCTTAATTTATGTCTAACTAGTTTTGCCTCCGGATAGACTACTAGATGATGGACCACTACCTTTGGATCAAGGCCTAGCATGTCAGCATATGTCTAGGAAAATTTCACTTTCCTTTCATTCAAAAATGTTGCTAGATTTTCTGGTTCCTTAGCCAAGAGTGACTCAACATAGAAAGTGATATGTGGTGTTTCTACAATTCTCAAATTGAGTAGGTTGCATTTCTCTGCTAGTACTACTGATTTTTCTTGATGGATGGAACTAAGGGGAAGATTGAATCCCTCATCCCTTAGCACCTCATAGAGGTTTTCACTATTTTATATGTCCTTTATTTTTACTATTTTGTGATCAAAAAGTGTTACAAGGTAGTTTTCACTTAAGGATCGAGATGTTACTCTTAGATTTTCAATTTTGTGACTAAGAGATTTAATTGTCTCCCCATACTATGCATGTGTGTCCAAATCTATTTCAAACCCTGTTTTGTTATCTCCATATGATAGATTATTCCTTTGTCCCATGAATTCCAAGAGAGCCTCATCATTTTGAATGTATCTAAGATCGGTGGTCCTCATTGGTCGCAATCGATGAGTTGGGGGTAAATGATTTTAAGTTTGGTGGCTTGGGTATCTAACTCAAAAGACATGGTGGTAATCATAAAGAGAGAGTATTCCTCATCATATAGGTCAGTGATATCGATTGTATAGTTATCTAGGGGTGGGCTAGTAGATACCAGTAATTGAAGAGGAGCTTTGAATTCTTTAACAGGGGTATGCTTGCCAAAACTGGTTATCTTTGTAGGGGTACATCCAAGGCCAATATTATATAGGAACTTCTCAAGAATGATAGGTTCTAATAGGTCATTGTTATTTTACCCTAGCTTCTCATTTTTGTTCTAGCCCCAATTAAACATTAACTGTAGCCCCTTGTTGTTTTCCTCCATGGGGAGTTTTGGTATAGGTCTTTCATCTTGATACAACAGGCTTGATACATCTCTCTCGTCTACCATCTTTTTTCTTAAGTCTCCCCACTTTTTGAAGGTGGTGGATTCTATTTTGAAGGTCTAAGATGTTGTATTTATTGGCTATAGTTTCCCATGAGATCTAGGAGATTGAGGTAACTCTCCTATCACAAAGGCACTCTTTTTCATTTTATAGTCCCCACAACCATTATCTTGGATTACATCCTTGACATCTAGGATGTTATAAATGGTAATTTTATTTTTCTCAAAAGTGGAGGTTAAGGTGGATGGTTCAACATATAGGGATGCGGGTCCTTCATCATTTTTTGCAACTTGGAGAATCTTATAATACTTGGCCTCTAATTTTTGCAATAATAAAAGGGTTTAGGATCTCCACAGATTGTGGCTTCTTGATTTTGGTAAGGGAATTGGACATATTGATGGAACATGGATGTGACAGATTGCATCCCATGGATCCATGAGCACCCTACAAGAATATTATAGGGGAGTTCAAGGTCAAGGACCTGACAAGTGGTTTTGATGATTTATGGCCCAACTTGGATAGGGAGTTGAATGGTGCCTTGGGACACCCGTTCGTGATCATCATAAGCCCTGATGGTGATAAATTTTCGCTTTTCAATGACATCTTCTAAGAATCCCAAATTCTTTATTAGTTGTAGAGTATAAATATTCAAACCTGCACCCCCATCTACCAAGACCTGTTTGACTTTGTTCTTATGGACAAGGACTTTAAGATGGATTGTGCGGTAATGATATGATTGGGTTGGGATATCATGCTCAGAGAATGTGAGGAGATGAGGTGTAGTGATATGTCCAACCATAGCTTGGAACTAGTCTGCATCAAGGTCTATGGGGATGGAGGATGCATCTAATGCCTTTTCTAGGATGTCCCTATGTGTAGGCGATATCTTGAGCAACTCCATGATGGAGACTTGGGTGGGGGTCTTTTTCAACTACTCTAAGACATTGTAACCATTAGGGATTGATTGTAGATTGGTGGATGGTTCCTTGGGTGGTGGTGAAGGTCTTGTGGTATTAATTCTATTGCTACATGTGGTGACTCCACACTCAGATTTAGGTCATTTGATATTGACAACTATTACCCATTCACCCAAAGATACGACACCATCAAACGAAAGAAATTAAAATTCACAACTATGACAAAAGAAAAGTGAAACTCAAGACTCACGTGTCTAAGCACAAGGTTACATAGTGAGCACACATAGTGCCCAGTGTATGAACCTAGGCTCTGATACCATGTTGTAACACCCCGTCGTGCGAACCCCAAAGGACAATACATAATAATTACAACACAATTTTTTTTTTTTAAAGTAAACATAACATACATGTAATACACATTAATATATGACATGAATTTCATTTAAGTAGATTCATTAGCACATACATCCCTTGGGGTACACGAGAAGTCATTACGAGACTGAGATCCACACAACAACAATAAAGAATAAAATCCAAAGATATAATCCATAACAAAATAAACATTAACAATTATAACACATACATGAAAATCATTGATAAGGAACCATCTGCGTACACAAATACAACATATGCATAATTAACTTAACACATTGAATTACAATTTCCATGGTCAATAACCACACCAAGTTAACATCACATTACAGTACAATGTTCTAGAGTTACAATGATACAAGAGTGTTTCCAAACATAAATGGAAACCATACATAAGATAACATAATACAAATAAACAGATGAAAACTAGCTCCAAGATGGATACAACTCTGGAGTCGCTGCAACCGCACCAATCCGCACCTCTCAATCCTCGACTGGGGACCCAATGGGGTGCTTAGCACGTTCCACCCGACCATGTGAGTCCGAAGACCCACCCCCCATGCTAGGAGCTAACAAGAAAGAGACCACAACCAAGAACATCCAAACAGGGAACCACAAGACTCAACAACATACAAAAGTATCATAAAACTCAAGGATTACCATGACATAATCAACAACACCCAAGAGTCAACATAATAACTTAAAGTCATAAACCCCATCACATAAAACAAATCAATGATCAGTAAACAAGTAACCAAAGGATGATCATAAGATACTTCCAAATCAAACTGAATTAATAAACATGATACAATTCCAAATTTTAATTAAACAATACAATAACATCATATCACAGTATCATAAGATACAAGATCGTAAATCAAATATAAATGAGATCATACAAGACCACAAAACATACTAAAGATGTATTAAAGCAATAATCATAAATCAATTTAAATCAATTCAAACAACAATCTAAAACAACTCCCATAACCCACTTCCAGAGGAACTCAATAAAGTAAAACACATGGGCAACTAGGGGAGAGTGTCATCACAGTCTCTACATGGGCTGTTGCGTTTTTCTCCCAAAGGAGGCACCGGTCCATAGTGACTCTTTGCGAGCCGTAGACCTCTCGTGAAGATGAGGTCACGACCTTGCCAACCACGGCCTTCTCGGCCTTCCATTAGTGCGTGAAAGCACTAATGAAGACGAGGCATCCATTTTATTAATCTTATAATGATATTACTACCCAACCCTCCTAAGTTAATTATTAGGTTTTGACTTGTTTACTAACTCACTCGTGGGTTATCCTGAGCCCTTCCCCTTAAATGGGGCGTCAGCCCCCACGAGGAGCCACTCTCCCTAGAGACCCAACAACACAAAAACCAAGGGTTGTACCATCAAAATAAGAATATTAGATCACAAACGAGAAGCATGTGAGGCATTACCCATCTCGCTATAAATACAATTTCCAAGTCTCAACAAATTTCGTACAACCCTTTTAAAATCATGAAACCAAAACACTTGCCACATCAAGGGCCCATAAAGAGATAGAACATCAATTATCAATCATCTCAAGCCTCTGGAAGCCAAAAGAATGAAAACCCATAAACAAAGGTAAAGTGAAGCAACATGAGTATTTCTCCAATAATTCCAACACAAGGATAAAATTTCCTCAAATATGAGAGTAAGTTAGAAAAGCCATAAAAAGAGAAGATTCATCAAGAACCATCCACAAAACAACAATGGTGTTACCTCAAATAGGGAACGCAAAAGAAAATCAACCTTTAAACAAAATCACTTAATAAAACCAAAAGCCACCAACTAGGTATTCCACGGGAGACCTCAATTTTCTCCTCACAAGAACCCCCCTTATAGTGGTACGCAATTCACATTCATCAACTCAACAACATAGCAATGACAACAATAATTGCAAGGCCACAAGAACTATTTTCAATTCAAAAATAATGAGAGAATACATTAAGATAAGATCAACCACCCCATCCAAACTACATAAACAACTTTGATACAAAATAAATCAGAAATCCAAGAAGATCAACTTCCCACAACTCATCAACAAAATACAAGTTCCCAATTACATTGCAACACAAATTAAATGACAACGGATTCCTTGAATCAAAACTAACCTCCGAAGGCATTCACACCAACATGGAACAATCCTTCAACAACAGAGGTAAAAGCATGCAACCAGACATCCAAGGCACCAAATTTAAGAACACCTTAAATACTCAATCACTCACAACTCCACAAAAACACTTATATAATAAACATCAACCAACAATTCAATCGAGAACAATATTTATTAACCAATCAATTCACGACCAGAACTAAATAACTTTACAAATTATCCATACTAAAACAATTCATGATAACCATCACAAGTATTCTAAAAGTCTTATCCATAAAGAGAACTTACAAATCAACCATTAAATGAATATAAAGGAAATCAGTTTTCAAAAGATTACAATCCCATTTCATCAATAAACTACCCAATTCAAGATTACCCTAATCAAACACTAATCATACCCATACATTTAAATTTCCTCCTTCACCATACTAACTTAACATTCACTTCCAATATTTAAAATAATTGTGAAAATCATTTAAGACCAATTGTCTAAACTTTAAAATGACCATAATAACAATATTCTAAATTATTAAACCACATATTAAAACTTACTACCTTAAAATCTTAGATCTATATAAATAAATTTACACACACAATTACGTTTAAAAACCACTACGCATTTATATTTATTTTAATTCTTTTTGAGGAGGAAATGTAAAAAGAGAAAAGATTTGTTCTACGAATCCAACAATACTACAAGATGAAATATAAAAAGAACAACTTATTTAATCCCATAATAAATTCTATTCCCAAAAATATTCACATTTAAACAAGAATTAAATAAACAATGTTGTTTTACCCACAATATCCTTTCCAAGTTGTAAATTCAATAAAACAAATTTCTTTCTAATTTACTAATATTTCCATTGTAAAAATTTCTGCTTTATTATTAAATAGAAAAGAAACAGAATCTAACTGTGAATATCTATTTTCTAGATAACAGATAAATTATAGAAAAATATAATTTTAATCAGAACAGAACAAAATATATTTATACATTTTAACTAACAGTTGAATTAACAGAATATCTATTAAACAGAAATAAAACAGTATATATATATATATATTCTTCTTAAATAATAGTGAAATTAATTAAATAATACTGCAACCAGAATAAATAAATTATTCTATATATATATATATATATATATATATATATATATATATATATATATATATATATATATATATATATATATATATATATATATATATATATATATATATATATATATATATATATATATCACAAACATATATATATACATATATATATGTATATATATATATATATATATATATCCAAATAAAAATCCGCACAGAATTTTAATATATAAAAATCGCATATTAAAAATTATATTCACAAACATTAAAATTTAAATGGGGATTTAATCCCAACAAATGCATAGAGGACCGGACCCACCGGCCGTGGGCAGTCTACGAACTGCACACGGCAGTCCGAAGGACTGCCGTGGACAGTCTAGACTGTCGACGGTACCGACGGCCGATGATGGCAGTGTGGTGGGTACGGCTGAAGCCGTCCCCCACACAACCATAAATACATAACATAAATTCAATATAGAATTCCGCGCACAGAGCGATGGAAGAAAAACACGGGTTTCGAAGAATTTTGAATTTCCATTCAAATTTCATTCGATTATATATATATATATATATATATATATATATATATATATATATACGTATATATATTTACAGAGATTCGAATATTATAGTAACAGAGAATTACTGTACACATGCAATTCACTATGCATGTTTGAAATAAAATGTTTTATAAAGAAATATATATATGAACCAGCAATCCGAAGAAAGGTAATTGTTTTCAAAACAATAACAAAATTTTTAAAACAAATTGAAATAACAGAATGCTGTTTAATTCCCAGATTGCAATAAAAATCCCTCTTTTTTTTCTTTTTTTTTAAAGAAACAGCCACAACCCAGAAACCCCAGAGATTTCATCAATCAAATAACAATCCCCAATTTTCTTTGATTAAACTGTAACCCCAATAGATTTTTTTTTCCTATCATTATCTAATTTTCAACCCTAAATACAAATTTCATTTACAAGCACCAATTCCTATTTTAACAGAAGATAAATAAATTAAAAGAAGGAACCTGGCATCCTTCACTTGCAGAAAATTGAAGAAGCTTTGATCCTCTTGCTGTACTAATTCCTTTGCTGCAAATCTTCCAGCAACAGATCCAAATTTTCCTTCCTCTTCACCAATTTTCTCCAGAAAACCGAAAAGAAACTAAGGGCAGAAAAAAATGATTGGAAACAAAATTTCTCCAGCATTCAAAAACCATCCCCCCAACAAGGAAAAACCCTTATTAAATTCTATGCCCAGGAATTCTTTCAATTCCTCTTCCCGCGAATTCCAAAAGTCACTTCTCCAAAAATGAAATTTAATTACATTCAAATCCACAAAAGATGGAGTTTTATATTTGTTTATTCTTCATATTCTCCAGTGAAAATCAAAAGTCACAACTCAAGAAATAAATCCAAATAATATTTAATCCCTTTAATTCCTTCTGTTGCCTTTTCAAGTATTTATATTTCATTTTCTTTTATCAAGAATTTTGATTAAACTAAATAAATTTAACTCCACAAAAATGAACTTATATTTGAATATATATTCATTATCTTCACAATACACTATTTGATAATTACTTCCACATTAGAATAATTAAAATCAACCATTTGCAAGTTTCTAAATAAGTATCCATTAAATTTCTTATTATAATAATTATCTTTTCAAGATTACTTGTTCATAACAATTTAAATCAATTTATCTAATAATATCACTTTTACTTCTAACGAATTAGTTTGATTGATCATTTGTTCTAAATCATTTGATTTGATTTAATTGATTATTATTTTAATTCCTAATTATATTTTAAATAACCTTGCAATTTCATTTATGATTTAATTAATTATTTAAACATGATTACTAACATATTATATTTTCCACACAATCAAATAGCTCAGTAACCAATGAAACACACACACACACAAGTCCAAAACAACCGACACGGAGGGATATTACATAGGCGATATCTTGAGCAACTCCATGATGGAGACTTGGGTGGGGGTCTTTTTCAACTACTCTAAGACATTGTAACCATTAGGGATTGATTGTATATTGGTGGATGGTTCCTTGGGTGGTGGTGAAGGTCTTGCGATAGTAATTCTATTGCTACATGTGGTGACTCCACACTTGGATTTAGGTCCTTTGATATTGACAACTATTACCCATTCACCCAAAGATACGACAACATTGTCATAAATATGGTTCACATTGTGGTAACTTTTTCCTTTACCATTGTTGTTTCCTTTATTATGATTTGGCATTAGATTCATGTATATTTTGAGATCTTGGTTCCCATTTAGTTTTTCAATGGATATAACCTTATCGTCGATTAGATCTTGGATACTATTTGTATGTCTCATACAACTAGCTATTGTATGTCCCTTGATTTTATGAAAGTCACAGAGGTGCTTATCATTATACCATGGTGGTTTAACTTGAGACTCTTGATAACTTTCATAAATAGGGAGTGTGATAAGGTTTTCTTGTACCAACTGCTGCATGATAGACTAAATAGGCTCCCCTAGTGGTCTATATTTTTTTTTGGGGGGATATCTATTCTTTGGGGGTGGTCCCCCCTGAGAATTCATGTTTTTGACCATTTGATTGTTGGGTTGTTGTTGTGATGGGGTATTTTGATGAATGGGTTGTTGCATGTTGATTTGATGAGTGTTTTGTGGGTATGTTTGTTTTTTTTTCCTTGGGCCACTAATAACAACTTTGGCATCAAAGACACCATCATTGGTAACATTTTTATTCTTGGCTCATGTGAAATATTTTTCATTGTAACTTGTCGATGGTCGATTGTCTTGGTACATGGGTGTGCCCTATTTTTCAATAAGGGTTCTTTCAATGTTGAGCACCTTGGGGATCAATTAGTCATACATTTTTATGCATTGCATTTTCAAATGAAAGGACAAGGTCCCTTTAATATTGGAGATGATAGTTTCAATTTTTTGTTCTTCTAGCATAGACCATTTACTCTTGTTGGCCTTGGATCACCATCATTGCAAGAATGCTGCAAACATTTCTCCCTTGGCTTGTTTTAGGCTGGATAATTCTTCTAAACTCACTTCCATGCGCAAGTTAAATGAATAATTTTTGATGAAAAAGTCCATGATTTCATGGAAATTTTTAATTCCAAGGTGGAGGTGGGAGAACCATTCCATTACTATACTAGAAAAACTTTGAGGGAATAGTCTCATTAGATAAGAATAGCCACACACAACTTCTATACAGTGTATGAGGAATTCCCTAAAGTGATCTTTAGGATTTTTGTTTCTTTGGTATTTCGAAGCCTGGTGGAAATGGTATCATAGGAATGCTTCTATCCAATGGATAGGGGCACAAATTTCCTTGTGTGTGTGATTTCTTTGTCTTTCCTGATTGTTTGTCTTGTATCTATTGCGAGAGCAACTTGACTTGTGTGGAAAGATCATTTTGTGGGTCAAGTGGTGGAATGTATGTGTTTTTGGGTGGTATGGTTGGTGGATTGATGGAATTATGTGGGATGATGTTTTGTTGGTTGAATGTTAGAGTGGCGCCTATTCCTTGTGTGTTAAAGTTCAAAGTATTTTGTTGTGCATAGGTTTGAAGACTCTATTGTTGCACCAATAGTGCTTGTTGGTATTCCTATTGTTCTTGTTGTTGGGCTTGTTGTTGCTGCTATTGTTGTTGCACCAACAACACTTATTTTTGGGCTTGCTGCTATTGTTGTTGTTGTTGTGCCAACAACACTTGTTGTTGCACTTGGTATTGTTGGAAGGCTTGCTGATAGGTGTATTGTTGTAATGCCTATGCTTTCACTTGTTGTTGTTGTTGTTGTAGCAAATCTTTTGCTTGTGCTTGCATGACTTGTTGTGCTTGAGCTTGTTGTGTGGCTTGTTTTTATTGTATTAAATCTTGCACTTGTGCTTGGGCAGCTTGATGTCCTTGAGCTTTTTGTGCTACCGATTATGCTTGTTTTGTGTCTTGTTGTGCTACCTCCTATGCTTGTTGTGCAGCTTCTTGCGCTTGAAATTTTTGAAGTGCCTTTTGGTACACTTGTTGGGATTCTTGCAATGTGGTACTATATTAATTTTTTGTATTTGGATTCAAAGGTGGAGATGGTGGATTTTGTGAGATGGTGTGAGATGATGTGATAAGCAGTTGTTGAGGTGTTTTTTGAGTGATGAAAAGGGGTTGTGTGGTGGATTGAGTGCTTGGATTGATGGTTGATATGTTTAGTCCTTGCAAGACTAGATTTTGAGACATTTTGGGTGTTGTAGATGATGTGATGATTGGTTGGGATATTTGGATTGGTGCCACCTAGTGTTGCAATATCAGTGGCATGCTCGAAGGATTTGGTATGATAGATGTGGTGATTTGATTTTTTCTTAGAGGATTGATTTGATTTTCTTGGTTTTGTATTTTTGTGTTTAGTGAAGGGATTTTCCCTATAGCTTGATTGGGCATGGATGATGATGGAAATAGAGGGAATGATGGGAAGATTTAAGATGGATTCCCTTGTGAAAGTGAGGATGAAGCATTTAAAGGCCCTACTTGTCCAAATAAGTCCACTTGTGCTTGTGATACATTAGATAGAGAGATTTGTGTATTAAGAGGGTATGTTAGTATTACGGAAAAGGTGGAGGGATTGTTTGTATCATGGAAAATGAGTGGCACCTATGGATGTTTAGGGTCTTGTGGAATGATGTTATGCATACCCAAGATCGTGCTTGCTTCCATTTTTTTTTTTTTGACAAGTGGATGTCCTTGAAGGGCTTGGAGTAATGAACTTCCCTTGGTGATCATGGGTTCACTTGGGGCATGTGATGATGATGGTTGTATGATGGGTTGGATGATGTTTAGGAATAAAGGCATGAATGATGTTTGAGGTTTGTTTTGAAAATATTGTTCAACAATAGTGCTCACCTCAAAATTGGAAGGGAGTTTAGCCCCTTCCTTAGCTAATTCCAACATGTATTGTGTGGGAGTGAGCCTCGTGACTATGTTGATAATATTGTCTGTTTTGGGATTTTGTGCTAGTTCAATTATTTCATCTTGGGTCATCCCTTGAAAGTTGTTGTTGACATCCTCTACTTGGAAACCTCCCTCTTGATGATTTTGAGGTATTTGAAGAGGATTAAGTGGGAGGTTGATGGACATCCTAGGGTTGAATTATGTTTCTATTTGATGTAAATCACTTGAGGTTGATTTTTTTTGTTTTTCTCCATGATCTTCTTGTGTTATGAACTTGTTTGGACCATAAAATTACAATCAAATTTTAGGAATATGGGATGTGAACCTCCAAATCCCTTGGTTGATCTAAAATTTAGGTACAAAAAAATAAAATCTAGGGTGTTTAAGGATAAAATAATGATGATGTGACAAATAAGGGATGAATGATATAGATTTTTAACTTTTGATAACTTTGGAAGAATACTAGACTTTAGGATTTAGGATTTTGATTTGGATTTGGTTTGGATAATGGAATTTGTAGATCCCAAGATTTTTAGATGTTATATTGGGGTAAACTTGTCCAAATGGGGTGATAATTTAACTAAATGGGTGAGAAAGGATTCATCCCCACACACTCAGCCAAATAAAGTGATTTTGATTTTGATTGAAAGATTTACCAAAAGTTTAGCATAAATGATTTTTCCAAGGTTCTAAGAGTTGTTTGTGAGATGGGATTTGAGAAATCATGTGAAAAATGAAGGTGTTGGTTTGATCCTAGATGAATCTAGAAATACTTTATTTACAATACCAAGGTGTTGAAGAACATGCTATACCTCTAAATATTTCAACTCTTAATGATTATGTGAGAAATTCAAAATGTTGAAAAAGACCAGGATTCTGATAGTAATAGAATGAATAGAAGTTTGGATTATTCTTTGAAGCACGTCTGTAGAAGTTTTGTACCAACTCATCTCTAGTTTTGTGAAGTGCTAAAATGTGTTTCTTGAGAGCCTTTGGACTAAGATGGTTATGAAAACTATTGGACCTTGGTTTTGGAATTTTGACTTTGCAAGAAACCATGAGAACAAACACATATGTGGGGTCCAATTGTCTTTTATCTTGATTTGATGGATTATTTTTACCACATAAACACCTCTTGCTTAATTTCCAAATTGAATGTCTATTTCTTAACTCCTTTTCATTTGAAAAGGTCCATTATTTGAAAATCAAAGAATCAAGGCCATAGTTTTCTTAAGTTGTCTTTGAAGAGAACAAATTGAGATATGGGCCCAAATATTTAGAAGCCTCTAAGGATAAAATCCCTAGGGACAAGTAGTAATAATTGAACTCTTCAAGGATATTTTCTCTTTCCAAAGGGTTTAAAATTTTGATGATTTGTTTAATTTTTATTTCAAAGTTTGAGATCCAAGCAATGTATTTGATTGACTCACAAATTACACGACCCTAGGTTAGAAATGGCCATACTTGTTGAGTCCCCACTTAGATTTCTCCAAACACTAAGACAAAGCAAATAGTTAGAGATTTGGCGACATTGACTCCCCTCCACAGCACACACTTCTCAAGACCACCAAATCTCAAAATCCTGAAGATCTAGAGACCTTAAGGATTTTTCTATTTCTACTTTGAATAGTAAAAATGTGGGGCAACTTCAGAATGATCGTTCTTGCACAAACAAGTATTAAGGATTTTGGTAACTAAAAAAATGGGTTGTAGTAAGGACATCTGGTTCAGGGGATACTATGATAAACTCACTCAAGAGGTTTCCCAACCCTTAGAACAAGGTATTTTTGTATCATAATGATACTAGGGGAAAGCTATTATGTACCACTTCCTGTTGATTGTGATTTTCTGTCGCAACCACACATTTATATAGCAATTCAGAAGAGCTTGGTTTTATCCTATTACCACTTGGGTTGTTCCCTCCCTTCAAAGTGGGGAGGCAGACCCTCTAAAGATAAACAAAAGTGAAGAAGTAAATTTGTAGTTTGACTGCCTAGATTACGTAAAGCGTTAGGAGGGAACACACACAATTCATTTCCTTCATAATAGCATGAGGGTTCAATTTTAGATCCAAATAAAAATTTGTGGGTGAATTTAGACAACTAATTTCAATGCAATTCTTTTGATTCTAAATATTTCTGAGTGGCGCGAGAGAAGTGCATACGCATTCAAGTGACAAAAATTGCAAAAAATTGCAAAACAATGAAGGCACAAGTTCGTTTTAATCCCCACAATAGAAGTGAATTCATTTTAGGCACCAAAAACTAAGTGTGAATTTGTCTTGTTCAATTTTATCCCAAAATCAAAGTCTAGTAAGTTTCTAATGTTCAATTTTAGCCAACTTGAAAAAAACTAAAAATAATGATTGATTTTAAACCCAAATTGATATAGTTGGCCTAAAATAGGAAAACAAAAGCATCAAATAGATGCTCTAGACTATTACAATAAGTATTTAAATTTTTTTTTTTTCAAGTTTGATGCCCCCTTCTCCAATTTGAATTTGCTTGTTAGTTGATTCTCATGTGAAAGAGACCACCAATTTTTTTTATGCAAACCCTAAAGATTGCAATTTATTTCCACCTGATGTTGCTCCTCTTTAACTTTACTTTTTAGTTTTCAAAAGTTGATCAAACTTGGAAAAACCATTAATTACATCAAGCTTTATCAATAGGATTTCCAGCACAAGAGACTTAAAGATATCAAAGGCTAATAAAGTCAATCTATATTAATAAATTTCATGTTGCACATCATAAATGCACAACAAATTTTAATTCATAGATAGTGGTGAACATAGACCATAGAGAAATAAGAAAACAAGTAATTTACTCCCCTATCACCAAGTCAATCAAGTTTCTCAAAGGCCTATTTTATGGCACAAGTAAAAAAGAAATAAAGAAATCTACATTTAAGATGTTTAAGACAAATCTGCACAAGATATTGAGTTTTTAGAAGAATGAAGAAATCTTTAATAGCTTAAAAGTGATTATTGATGTCTTTCGTGCCTATTGAATTTTTAAATATTGAAATCTTCAAAATTAAGATAGTGAATGTAAATATCACTCCCTCCAATCAACAAATAATATTCAATATAGGTAGACATCTACTATATCAAATCTTCAAGCAAATCTTGTAGCTGTCAACTTTTTATCAAATCCACCCATGAATGCACTGCCATAAATGTCTACCACTGGGAATTAATTACATGTATCTTTTCTACATTGGTATATGTATACAGTTGCTACTTATTTTCAAAGGAGTGAGTGTAGTGAATAGACCCCACCCTCTCTTGACCTTGAGGAAGAAATTTTTTAATACTTTCCATAGATAATTGAGGGATTTCTACAGGGACAGTACAAGTGACTAGGCACCAAAGCTTGAGGGTTATGTTAGCTAAAACACGGACTTAATGCTTTGATGGATATTAAAGACAAAAAGCCCACCTAAATTTTATTTGAACATACACAAACAAAAGATTCATTCGACATGGTAGTGTTGCAAATATTGTCAAGATATCTCCTTGATCACTTCAATCTTCATCAATCTACTCAATTTTTTAGTTTCCTTGTAGAGATTGGAAAAATAGACATTTTTACAAAATCTGATATCATCTATCGACAACATTTTCCAATCTCAAAATCTTTCTATCAAAGACAACTTTTTCTTTCACCCAAAAATATAGAGAAATACATTAACAAAAATAAAGACTTTAAATTTTGATTTAATGCATTGATCGATATTATTAAAATATCCCCTCAATAGTGATATTGCACCTAGCAAAGAGTATTAGTGACTGAGTGCTCAAAGTATGAAGCTTGTATAAAGATAAACAAATTACTAATTCATTAACTCTATGCACACAAATCTTGAAGCTTCAAATACTTTAGATTACTATTTAATGCATTCGATACGGTGGATTTGTCTATGTGAATACATAGTGGTTTGAAAAAAAAAGTTGAAATAATCCTTACCCCAAAAAATCACAAATACAACACTATGGACAAGAGAACTAATTAAAGGCTACACTTCCTATCAAAGGAAGATGGTCAGCTAGAAAGAAACCCTTGGAGTTTCATGCTACATAATGTTCCACATCGAGGTTTGAATGTAAAATGATAGGGATGACGCCCACCACTATATTGACTTGGCTCAACACGCCCCCAATTGCTGCCTTATATGTTGCTTTCTAAATTACCGACTATAGTGGGTATATCAAAAGAAATAGAGACTTTATAGAAGAAAAGACTTCACAACTCCATCTAGAGCATTGATCAATATTATTTCAAAAGAAACAAAGATTTAATAGTCCTACATGAATTGATATTATATCAACAAAAATAGAAACTCTATATTTCTATCTACTGCATGAAATGAAGGTGAAAAAAAACAAAGACTTTATATTCCTACCCCATGGTGGGTACAAAAATGTGGATGGTTTTTAGCACTTGCTGAAAAAAAAAAACCATTAGCATTGCTATTCAAACTAGACAAAGCAAATAAAGCATCCCTATGAGATATTTAATCATGCTAGATATGCAATAAGAAAATAAGAAACCAAAGTAGTTAAATGAAAGCATATGAAATCAAGACCAAACTCTATCCCATAGTGGGAGTGGTGCTCCTTTGATGTGGAAAGAATTCCCTTTCCTACCCCTTTGATAAGCTTCTAATGTGATGAAGATGCAAAGATGAATATGCCTATAGTGAGAATGCTAAGATTGTGGATCCATATTATGAAGAGAATTCTTCTATCTATAGGGTTGAAGAGTTGAAGAATGGAGAGATTGGAGGAATGCGGGAATAAAGGAGAGCCAATAGGATTGTGACACTTGTCACAATTATATTGGATGAAGGTGGAGCACATTTTAGGGAATGTGCAAGTAAAGAGGGTGGAAGAGAAATAAATGCAGATGGTCAGGATTTGAAAAGATGTAAGAAGAAGTGAATGCATGTGGTTGGAGATGTAAGAAAATGTGGGTGAGGATGTAAGAGGAGTTAATGTTTGGGTAAGAAATTCAAATAAATGGAGTTATTGGAGGAATATTCCAAAAGCATATGCTTTTGTGAGGGAAAATGGGGTAGTTAGTTAATTAAAAGAAATTATTTTCATGTGCAAGATGGCTGGTTAATTAGGGGTTTATTTTGACCAAGGTTGATTCAATACCTATAGAATGGGTAATGATGATTAGGAGTTAATTAATCCAGAATTAATAACCTTGGAGGAATTAGGGAATTTGAAATTTGATTTATTAAATGAGATGAGAGGACTTTAGGGATTTGATTAAATAAATTGATTTATTTAAATCAACATGATCAACATTAGTGAATTAATCCAATAAATTGTTGTATTTGATTAATAGAAGAATGTGATGATAATTAATCATATTTAGATGCATAATGTCAGTTAGGCCTATTTGCATGTCTACACAAACATTTCATAAGGTAAAGTCTTATGTGTTGGAATTAATTATTGTCATCTATCCCCTTTGAAAAATTTAATTTATTAGGCTTGTAGATATAAAATAGGGATTATTAAGGCATAATTAAGTCTATTTTAAATAAGAGGGCCCACAAAAATTGTGAAAATGTAAAGGAGTACATTTTTCTACACTACACAATTTAAATATGATTAAAAGAGAATAAATAAAATTATTAAAGAATATAATTAAATCAACTCCATCTCATTTATAGTTAATAATATCTTGTAATTTAGTTTAGTACTTCTTTGAATCATAGGTCTTGGAAAGGTCATTCTCACCCCAATAAGATATCAATGGTATTGGCTCTTTCTATGGAAAAATCTAGGAGGAACCAATTACTTTCTAAACACAAGACTCTATTCAAGTGTTGGTTCAACAGAACAACGCTCAACATAAGTGCATTACATGATCTAGAGTAATTAATCCTCATGTATACAAGATGCTCCAAAGTAATTAATCAATGTGAATACAACATGCCTCATAATAACTACTCAACATGCATAATAACTATGGCTAGGATAATCCTAGGTGCACTTTGTATCTCAAGTTGGACACACTCTATGTGCCCCCTTCTCCAATACCCATTTCTATTCCTCGAATGTTCTCCATCCTTGAATATTTTTCATCCTTGATTTTTTTCCATTATTTCCAAGTCTTAGTGTATAAATTCTTTATATAAGACTTAAGGGGTGGTTTCCAAACAATCACACCCTTTCACAAAGGTTTCCTTTTAATAATTATTTAAATAAATAATTATTTCTCCCTTTTAAAAATATTTTTATGCATATTATTTATTAATCTCATTTTTAACCAAAGGATCATAATATCTTTTATTTTCTATCCCCCTTTTAATTCTAAAGGGTTATTTCATAGTTTTCTCTTCCCTTCAAAAAAAAATTACATAACACGAATTGATATGTGTAGAACTGAACTTTAAATCTATCTTCAACAACTTCCATAAGGTCATCCAAAAATAACAAACAAATTTTGCATCTCTATCTAAAACTATACTCTTTGGTAGATCGTGTAGTCTCACCACCTCTCTAAAAAAGAACTTTGAAATGTGAACAACGTCACTATTCTTATGACATGAAATGGAATGTGCCATCTTTGAAAATATACCAACCACCATAACTATTGAATTGTGTCCTCTTTGTTTCCTTTGTAAACCAAAAACAAATCCCATGCTAATATCTTCCCATGGCATCTCTAGTATGGGTAATGGCTTATATAGCTCAATATTATCACTTACCCCTTTAGCCATTTGGAATATTCTACAAATTTTTACAAAATTCCTCACATATTTCTATAACTATAGAAAATAACAATTCTCACTAATAAGAGAAATCATTTTATCTCAACCAAAGTGTCCAACCAATTCTCCACTGTGCTTATCCTTGATTAGGTTCTCTCTCATAGAAATCCTCAAAATGCACAATAGGATTCCTCTAAAGAAAATCCCATTTTGGATTATGAAATCAAACCATTTTTTCCTTGAAACATAGAAAAAGTGAAACCCTTAAGATTTGACCCTACAGTTTAGAGATTTTTCCAAATATTTCATTAGAGATTTGAGGTAGCAAGGATTTGATGGATTTGGCCAAGGTATAAGATTGACTTACAACCTAAAAGGTTAGTCAACTTTTCCTTGACTAAACATGGGATATATTTAGAAATTAAATGTAATATAATTACCAAGACAATGATACAAAAATAATATATCTGAGATATCACAAAGAAATTCAGACTTTAGAAATGGACTAAGTAGAGTACTTTGCACCTTTGGTTCAAATTTGGGGCTAAAAATGGGGTAATAATTCGCCTAGGGTGATTGTGTATTTTTGACTAAAATTAAAATATATTTTCACAATGCTTTGGGAGCCAAATCAGATCCTTCATTTTATTCTTGTCGCATTGTTAGATATTTTTGTAACTGAGTTTTTGTTTGTTGCCAAGGTGTAGGGTTTGAATGCAAAAATCAATAAATTATCTTTAATCTCCCTCTAAACTTCTTGATATTTGAAACCTACACATTCAAAGAGAGAGGAAGGGTTATTCCATGTAGGGGATTTCATTAGTCAAACCCCTTGTTACTATTTCCACTTACATAATGGAAATGTTAATGATAAAAGACCTATCCTTTTGAGGGATAGGGACAAATGATAAAAATGAATGATGAATCAACAATGTATTTAAAGTTACCACCATTCAATTGCTTCCTTGAAGGATTGAAGTCATACAAATATCCTCAAAGCTTGGATTTTTCTTGCTTGAATTGCTTGGAGACCTACAAGGGTTAGTCTTCACAAACATTAGATAAAATAAACACAAATAAACTTACACACACTTTGACATGATGCTTGGATCTTGAATTGTTGTAATAAATCTATGAAATTCTTCCCTTGACCATAAGTTCTCCAATAATTTCCTAAATGTCTTTCAAATGATGAAATAACTATGTATTTATATACATAATTATTCTAATTTCTTGAAATCTAAATGTCGATAATCGACTTTAGATATTTTAACTTCAAATTATAATAAAATATAGACATCGATATATTTTAATTTGGAGCCAAAATAGAGGGAATACATCACCTTGGGTGACTATATCCCAACCCTATTTTTTGGGAATTAAAGTGTTGGGGGAAAGTATTAAATGAATGCATTTGATTTTTGTTTGTAATTTGTCGATAATTGTTTGACATGGGCCATGGAATGCATAATTTAGGAAATTAGGTGCTCAATTAGGTCCAATAACTTAAGGGGGAGAAAAAAATGGTGTGAAATTGTCAAGGGTGGCAATTTGTGATGCTAAATTTAGCCCCCACTTTAGTGAGAGTATGAACTTATGCTCAAACTCACCTTAAAGTAGAAAATGTGCAAAGAGGGGTCTGATTGTCCAAATGTTGAAGAGATAGGATGAAAAATAATCTAGGGGGGAGTGCAAAAGACCCCAAGATCCAATATCCCATGGAAAACCAACATAAGCACAAAGAAACACATACATGTATGAAATATTTCAAGACAATATACACAAACATACATGTCAAAAACACAAAACATACACGAAGAAAATACATGACATAATATAACATATAGATAAAAAAAAAAAAAACACAAATATGATGCAAACACAATGCACACATGAAGAAGACACATAAAGACACATGTAACAAAATATAACGTTAGTACTAAAGGGATTCAAGTTGATAAGGAAAAGAGACCCTAGTCTTAAATTGTCTCAAATACCAAATGTCATCCATTGAGTAAAGGAATTCTCCCATGAGGACTAGCACTTTGCATTATGTCACATCACTAATGAGCCACATGGATCTATTGGCTAGCAAACTACATTATGCTAGGTTTCCATGCAATATGATTGGTTCCACAAGGTCTAGCAAGCTATGTTATGCCAAACACTCATGAAAAACATGGCTCCACTGTCAAGCAAGGTGTGTTATTCTCAATGCCATGTTAAAAAGGGATGCTCAATTCCATGACCCTACATGCTCCATTATGTTGAATCCATGAATAATCTTACTAAAGCCTCACATAATAAGGTGCATAAAATCGCCTTAGAATGAGAAAAGAATCATTAGTAATTGGGTATTGACTAGCTTGTCATGATACTTAGGAAGATAAATCCACTTTACTAGGGAATGAGAAACCACATGGGATAGAAGATAGCCAAAATCTTCAAAAATAAGCACATGGAGAGATAGAGAAATAGAATAACATTGATGAATAAAATAGAGGAGGGCGAACAATTGATAATTCTTTTCATTAATAGTAATGCATGATGAGGTGTTTGTGAATAGAATTTACATACATTAGATGAAATAATGCCAAAATATAAGAGCCTAGTAAATAGCAAAGGTAAATAACCATTCGATATAATCATAGTATTTTGCATGGTCAATACTAATGAAAAGGGCATGCTACTATAATTTTTTATCCCATTCCATACCTTCCCAAACAACAATAATATTTTATAAAATAAAGTCATATTTAATAAATCTAGTTTTCTTAGGATGAATAAATTGTAGAAGCCTAAGTTTATTCTTAAGACCCAAAGACTTGACAATAATTTTATAATAGACATTTAGAAGGGAAATAAGCCTAAAGCTAAAAATGTCTTCTATATATCCATCATTAGGTATGAATTTATTTTTTCACTTGCTAAATATATTTCCTAGAGACTTGAAATGAAAGGTTTCAAGATAAATGTCATTAAGGTTAATTCCCATAGTGTTCCAAAATTATTTATAAAAATCTGAAGGAAAAATATTAAGACATGGGGCCTTATCATGGGTCATAGTGAAAACAACCTCTTGAAGATCATCTTTAGTTGATAAGCTATTTAAAAATATTACACTAATAATTGGAAACCTATCATGAAACTATATTAAGACATTGTTTTAGGGTACTAGATAGGTCTAGAGTGTACTCCAAAGTAGAAAAACCTTTCTCATAGTGTTACAAAAAAATATTGGGAATATTTAGTTTTTTGAGAACCAATAACCTCTCCCTAATTTGATTAGTGGCTTGAGAAGAATTACAAACATGTAAGCCCTAAAATAATTCAAGCCCTAATAGGATATTTTCTATGTACCTTGACCCCTAGATATAGAATAACGCTTACGTGGAGTTGCTATTTCTAGAGCTCTTGGTTTTGTGATTAATAACTATAAACTAAAATCTATTCTTTTTTATAAGAAACATTGACCCAAAAGTTGGTAGTGTGGAAGGTTTTAGATAAGGAGAAACCCAAATGAAATATTGTATCTTGTGTCATAGGATTGACACTTATAACAAGTCTTCAATAAATTTAGGTATTAAATGCATTGAGCATAACACATTTTCATAAATCTGAATATCAATAGTTACTTTAAGGTCCTTGGATAAATCTACCTCAACATAGATTCATTTCTAAGGTTGATTTGAATAGAACCTTTCAAGATTTACATAAAAAATCTTTCCTAAAGAAAATCTAATTCGGCTTTGGAAGTTCCAACATGGAAAAGGTAATCTAGAGAATTTAAACTAGATAGGAACCTTAAGGGAATGTTATTATAGACAAAAAACTCTCCAGTCAATCATTAGAACACCAATAATGATGATTGGACAAACCAATAGCTATAATAGAGAGTAGTCTTAACATGATTAGATTCAACAAAATGAAAGAGAAAAACTCTTTAGTTAGGTTTTGTAAAACATTTAGATGGATCCCATGCTTAGGGCCCAAGCCTTAATGACCCACTCTTTAATCATTCTTTTAGAGAGGAATTTATCCACAAAAATATTCCACTATAGTAAAAATTTCAAGCAAGCGACATGCATTATATAACTTAGGAATCAAAAGAACAACATTTGGGGATATTTTAGGAGATCTACCTCATCAAACATCTTGGGGAACTTTTTTCAGAGTCACTGAAGTGGGGGCACCATGTTTTTATTGTTGAGAAACCATGAATTCCAATAGAAACAACTATAGAGGGAGAAAGGTCAAGGCCATTTAAAGAGAGAAACTATCACATACATGGTAACTAAGGGAGTACCATGATAAATGTAGAGAAAATAGCTAAACTTCTATTGTTTGAAGCAATATGACATGAACACAAGCAATTCCAAAAAAACTCTAGAAGCTATTGTCAAGTAAGATAAATGCAATAAGCCATATTGATTGATAGCACATTTATGATTTATAAGCATTTTTTAAACCTTTCTTTTGAATTAAAGACATTAAATTTCTATACTTCATAATATTGGATCATGAATGCTTTTTGATTGACCATATAAACTATTTTCCATCAACATTTTAGATTACACTCTTTAATCCATCATGATGCTCTTTTATTTTAAATTTGAAATTGAATTTTATTTGTTTTATTTCAATAACTTTCTATATTAGAATCTATTTTCATCCCACAACCTTTATAATTTTCTAATGTTCTATTATTAAATTACTTGAATCAGTAAAAGAAATTGATAAGGATTAGGATGTATTTATATTTGATTTTATCCCAATGTATTTCATGTAAGTGGCCAAATTGGATTCAAATGCTGCCCTCTGATGAATGCCAAATCCCAAATATATGTTGGAATTCGTAATCTTGAGCTGCAACGGTAAAATACATTAAATGCCCCATCAAATGGAATCAAATTTGGACTATCCCCTCCTTGTCGTGTTTGACCACCTTGCTGGACAACAACAAATTAATTGTGGTGGTTGAATTTGCATTTTGCGCCAGCTTTTGGAAAGGCAACAAAAGACAAAAGAACAATAGAATGTTTTATTCAGTAGAAGAAGAATGTGAAGGAGACAGAGACAGAAAGTTTTTGCAGTAGCAAAAGAAAGATAGAATGTTCAATAGAACTACAAAAGTGAAAATTCAAGAGAACCTGCAGTAGCAGAGGACATTTGATAGTACTCCAGTGCTCCAAAATGTTTCCAGCACGCAGCAGCACACAAAAGGAAGATGTGCCAGAACTAGCATAGTTTTTGTATGAAGCATGTACAGAGCTTTTGCTCTAAGTTTTTGTCAGTATATTTTTGAATGTAATCCTTTTTATGAAATAGAAAATTGAATATATAAATATTTCTATCTCCTTGTGTTGTCTTCTTTGAACTATGCATGTTTTCATTCTTTGCCCACTGTAGTTGGGTTTCTTTTTCCAATAGATTAGTATCAGAGCCCTAAGTTTTCTGGGCATTTAGTTTGTTAAAGCTCTAGCTTTGTTCCTAGGCATGCAGTTACAAAACTTTAGTTTATGGGTATTTGGGAAAGCCCTAGTTTTCTAGACAGTGAAGAAAAGCCCTAGATTTTATCTGGGTATTTGTAGTTTCCCCAATTTAGCAAAATGGCTGGAGGAGACAATAGGAGTTGGAAGAAACCACCTATATTTGATGGAAAAAATTATGATGTCTGGACAAAGAAAATGAAAACCATTTTAGGAGAAAATGATTTGTGGAAATTAGTAGAAAATGGGTTCACAGATGTGACTGGCCCAAATGCATTTGTAGCATTGAGCAATGCTCAAAAGAACCAGTTGAAGGAGACAAGGAAAAATGATGCAAAATCCCTTAGTCTGATTGAGGCAGCCTTGACAGAGGCTATCTTTCCTCGAATAGCAGTAGCTAGTTATGCAAAAGAAGCATGGGAAACACTTCAAACCACCTACAAAGGGTCTGAGAAAGTCAGGTCAGTGAAACTTCAGCTGCAAAGGAGAGAATTTGAGACCGTGCAAATGAAGGAAAATGACTCTATTTTAGATTTTCATATGAGGGCTTCCACCTTGATTAACCAGTTGAGGATAAATGGAGAAACCATCAAAGAGAAGAATATTGTGGAAAAGATTCTCATAAGTTTACCCACAAAATTTGACCTAATGATTATTGCCATAGAAGAGGCAAAGGACCTCTCAACATTATTAGTTGATGAGTTAATGGGTTCACTTCAAACCCATGAGCAGTGCCTAAATAGTTCTGCAAATTCCTCCCAAGAACAAGCCTTCAAAGAACAAGAAAATGTGAGAGGAAAGGGAAGAGGAAGAAATGGCAAAGGAAGAGGTCAAAGAGGCAGAGGTAGAAGCAACTCTGGAAGAGGAGGCTCAAATAGTCAGGAGGAGACCAACACCTCCCAATTAGACTTTCAAAACACAAAGAAAAATAGCAGCTCAAATCAAAGATCTGATAAGAGCAATGTGTAGTGTTACTACTATCACAAGTATGGTCACTATGCAAGTGAATGCAGGAAGAAACAACGTGACCAAGGGAGTCAAAATGCAAACATGGCAAACGAGAACAAGGCTGAAAATGAAAAATAGTCTCAAGTGTTCATTGCATGCAATCTTGTAGAACAAAACAACGCTGAAGTTTGGTACTTGGACAGTGGTTGTAGCAACCACATGAGTGGTAACCAAAATTTATTTTCCTCCATTGACCACAACATTAAGTCTAAAATAAAAATGGTAAACAATGAGAAAGTTTCAGTTATGGGCAGAGGCATAGTGTGCTTACAAACCAAGCATGGTGAAGAAGACAACTTCATGATGTCTTTTATGCCCTAAGAATGAAACAAAACCTCTTGAGTATTGGACAGATGGTCCAAAATGGATATAGAGTGCTAATGGAGAAAGGGGAATGCATCATCTATGACAAAGATGGAAGCAATAAAGTTATGGCAGCGGTTCAAATGACAAAGAACCGAATGTTTCCCCTCAAAATGCAAATCTCAGCACAGTCAATGGGCTTGCAACAGTCAGCCTTCAAAATAGTCATCCAAGACCCATCCAAGCTTTGGAATTTGAGGTATGGGCATCTAAGTTATTCTAGTTTAAATATTTTAGCTAAAAAGGATATGGTTAAGGGCCGACCAGCAATTGTAGAGCCCAATGGAAAGTGTGAAGCATGCATCCTAGGTAAACAACATAAGCAACCTTTTTAATCAGGGCATTCTAGGAGAGCTAGAGCACCATTAGAGTTGGTGCATTCAGATTTGTGTCGTCCCATGAAGACCCAAACCCTATAAGGAAATTTTTATTTTATGACACTCATAGATGAATATAGTAGAAAAATCTAGGTGTATCTCACTAGTAGAATTTTGGAAATAAATGACTATGTGACTAAAATTTTTAGTCACGTGACTAACACTAGTAGAATTTGGCAAATAGATGACTAATTTGATCATCATAAGTGACTAATTTGGTTATCGGATAAAATCACAACTAAATAATTGGTCAGACAAATAAAAATGACTAGATAAATGACTATTACTCCTCTATTCTTTTTTCTTTTGAATTTGATCATAATTCATAGAGATTAAGCCCCCATCATGGGACCTCTACCTAAGTGGGCCATTTGGCCGCCTAAGTTTCTTGGTGCACCAAAAATATCTATTTGCATGCAAGGCATTGCCTCTCAGTGCAGTCTTAAGGCCTTTTCATATTTTATAAAAAAATTTAACATTTACATTCTTTAACTTTTATTACTCATTATGTTAATGAATCATTGATGTTTTTAACTATGATTTGAAGCTAGATTGATTTTCCTATTGTGTGAGCATGTCAAATGTATTAAAGAGCAATTGTGGTCAATTTCACTAATAAAATATGATTGAAACAATCCAATTACATTCTGAGGGCTATCTTTCATTTCAAAACACAAATAAAGATGAATAAATAATTAGTCACACAAATAAAAATGACTAAATAATTGGCCACACAAATAAAAATTAGACAATTTGATATTATAGTGGTTAATTAAAAAAAATTGAATTGCAAGAGTGGATTGTATTATAATATAATATAATATATATAATATATATTATATAATATTATATTAAATACTAATATTATATAATAATATAATATTATATACTAATATTATAATAATAATTTAATATATTATAATATTATATTATTATATAATATATATAATATTATAATATAATAATATTATTATTATATTACAATACAATATATTATAATATAATATGATATTATATAATATATATTATTATATAATATAATATTAAATATGAATATTATATAATAATATAATATTATAATATATTTAAAAGCAAGAGATTTAATTTTGAAATAAAAATCAAATGAAGTAAAGAAGCAAGCAAGTGGGCATTGGTATTTGATTTTTCTAATAAAAATCATAAAAAAGGCACCTATTTTCTTTAATACAATGTAAAAAATCAACCATTCGGCCTAGGGTAATGAAAAAACCCTAAAACAAAAAGAAAGCGAACTCTAATCTCATTCCATTTTTCACTTGTATTTTTGGAGAAGAAATTGAGCGTCGGCATGCCTCGATAGGGTTTGAGAGTCCAATGGTGCTTCATTCTACTGTTTCTAATGATGTTCTTGAAAAAATCCTACAAGGTAAGTCTTTGGTTTTGAAACTGAAAAGTATTCTCCATTTTGAAGTATTTTATCAAGATCACTTGGCCCACGGCTGAGTATTTTTCTATTGTATTTTATTTTTCTTACCATTTGTTGATATCTCTCCTCTTTGTTTGACCACCATTGGAGTATCTTTGAGGCTCATTTCTGAAGACTTTGGAGGGTGTCTCCTTTACAACAATCTTGTGTCAGTTTCATTATTCTTATCTCTTAAATTTCTATGAGAATAGGTTCGATTCGAGCTCAAGAGAGGCAATATGATAAAAACCCTTGTATCTCCTTGCACAAATCTTGATGGGTTACTTTCTTTCTACAAAAAATGTAAAACTTTGCACTCTCAACTTACTATTTTCATTATTTTGAGGGTTTTGTGTGTTCTAATGGCTACAGCCTTCATATCATTCTGGGTATTTTTCTTTTTGTTTATTTTCTCTTCCTCATGGCTGTGGTAGAGACCCAATACTCAATAAAACAAAATTTTGTATATTTGACATTTCCATAAAGGAAACTCCAGAAATTTACATATTATAAAGAGAAAATACTCCAATGTGAACCAAAAATATATTGTTCATATATAAATGGCAAGCCTTGAAATTATTTCTTTAATTTTCTTTTATGCTCTTCATCCAAGTAAAGTGTCTGATTATGAATGGGATGAATGATAGATTGGATAGGAGCAGCCAGGGTGTGTTTGAATTCCTTTGAATGCTTCTTTAAATAAGCCTCTAATTTTTGTACATCCTCTCTACGAAAAATATCCCAGAGAGCACCTTCATAATTGAGAGAATTATTATATTTATTGGAAATCTTGATTTTAATAGAGGGCTTTGTTTCGGCTTCTTTCCACTTAATATCACAACTTTTGGCATTTTCATAGAATTTGATCTTTTGTAAAACATTTTTCTAATTCTTGCTTGTATTAAATGATGACAATTTTGATCAATGAAACTACCAGCTTTAATCCTAGGTTGGATTTGAATATTGACAACTTATTTTCCAAAGAGGCAATAACCCCATCACTCTTAAGATTAGGGGGAAAATCTAACTTTCTTTTTCTTTTGAACATTTTTTGTGCTTTTAAGAAAAAAAAGCTTAAAGACTTGCTTTGTAAATATTGTGCAGATGATGGCTCCATGTGGAAAATTTCATAATATACATTTAATTTTTTTGAAATTTCTAATTTTTCTTAAATAATTTTATTACAATAGAATTTTAGTTATCAACAAGCCTTGAATTTGATGGTCACCCCTATCTGTCATATGAAATTTTATGACACTTTGGTCATTTAAATGCCTGTAAAAAAAATGTTTAATTTATGAATTTTTATATAAAATATTTTATAAATGCAATATCTTGAAAAATCAGAAAACAATGATAATTATTAGTAATAAATATAACAATCTACTGTTATAATTAACAATTAACAAAAGTTTCTAAGTTCATACTAAAAAAAATTCTTGTTAAATATATTCTGAAAGTTAAAAATACTTATATTATATTCTGAAAAGATTCTAAATTAATATTTATTTTTTATAATAATATTATAAATCACATATATTAATATAAAAAATGTAACTATTATAAAAATGTCAAAGTTTCTAAATTCATATTAGAAAGTATTCAAAAAAAGTTATATTATATTTTGCTTATAATATTTTTTTACGGTTTAATAAAAATATAAAGTCAAACTATACAGTCTAATAAATTTTATAGCTATAATATATGGTTTAAAATTGAAAAAATGGTCAAATAGACCATCAAATTCTCAGGAGACATTCTAATATTTTTTTTATTTTTTCTTAAATAATTTTATTACTAGCTTAATTTTTTGAAGCAACCTTTCTTTTTTAGTTTTTCTTTTTCATTAGAAAAGAAAAACTAAAAAAGAAAGGTTGCTTTTATATCTAAATTAGCAATTGTCAAATTAGAAATTAGAATTTAATTTAATTTTAGAATGAAATTTAATTTTTGTAGATATTGTGGTGATTTGATTTAAAGAATAATACAATAATTGAGTCCAAAATAGAAAAAGTAGAGATTATTTCTTTTACAAATATATTTCTTTTGTAATATCACTAATTCTATGCATTTTTTATTTATTAAACTTACTCTAATAAGCTAGTAATATATTTAAGATATTACTTTGATATTTATTCTTTTGCAAATACATTTCTTTTGCAATATCATTTATTCTGTGCATTTTTATTAATTAGACTTACTCTAATGCTTATGGGTATCTACATTTAAGATATTCATTGTTTACTGCTATTTAGTAATATGTTTATGGATAGTATAGAGCAAGGAGATATTGCTTTGATAAGCTAGTAATGTTTAAGATATTACTTTGTTATTAATTCTTTTGCAAATGCATTTTTTTTGTAATATCATTAATTGTATGCATTTTTATTTATTAGACTTACTCTAATACTTATGGGTATTTGCTTTTAAGATATTTGTTATTTATGCTACCTAGTAATATGTTTTTTTTAATATTGTGGACAGGTACATAACAAGGATAAAATGCAAAACCAGTACCTTACTAGATGCACTTACTACCCATCTCATGTGTAACAGTGGCATCACTGAATACATGCATTCACACCATTTCGTTTTAGTTTTTTTCAATTTTAAAAGTATAATAAATCAGCAGTATACATACTAAAAAAGATTTTGTATTCAGAACTCTCTATATAGAGTTCTTTGTAACATATTTTATATACAGTTTGAATATATAGAGAATTTTTTTCCAATGTTGTTTCAATCCCAAATTTGTTGAAGTTTTAATAACATGAGATCTTTAAATTTTTATATCTTACAACATAATTTTCTCTTGGTTTGCATTTTCATAGACTAGTTATTGTAACAACATTCTCCAAACATAAGAGTTTACATACACATCTAAAAGCATTAGTTCATAAATGACTAAATAACTAATTAACATGACTAAATAAATGACTAAACCATGACTAAATAAATGACTATAATGACTACCATGACTAAATAAATAACCAATTAACAACAATCAATGACTAAATTAATGACTAAATATATGACTAAATAAATCACTACCATGCCTAAATAAATGACTAGTTAATAACAATCAATGACTAAATCAATGACCAAATCAATGACCAAATCAATGACCAAATCAATGACTAGATAAATGACTAAAATAGTTTAGTCATAAATTTGGTCATGTTATAAATGACCGGCAATAAAATACTAATGGTCACGTGACCAAAATTACTCATTTAAATGCAACTTTTAGTAGTTTATTTAGTCATATATTGTTGTTTTTGTACTAGTGTCTTTTGAAGAACAAATCAGATGCATTTGAGAAATTCAAAGAGTTTAAGGCCTTAGCTAAAAAGAAAAGTGGCCACTATATCAAAGTCCTTAGAACAGGCAGAGGGGGAGAGTATATCTCTCAAGAGTTTATGAAATTTTGTAAGTCTAATGGCATTCAAAAACAACTCACAGCTCGGTATACTCCACAGCAAAATGGAGTGGCTGAAAGGAAGAATAGAACCATCACGGAGATGGTAGCAAGCATGTTGAAGGAAAAAGGTTTGTCTAATGAGTATTGGGGTGATGTTGTAGCAACAATAGTCTACATCTTGAATAGGTGCCCCACAAAGGCTGTTCGTGATAGGATCCCACAAGAAGCATGGACGAAATGCAAATGAAGTGTTGAGCATTTGATAATATTTGGATGTGTGGCATATGCACTCATGCCAAAAGAGAAAAAGGAAGAAATTTGATGACAAGGGTGAAAATTTCATTTTCATAGGCTATAGTGAAGAATGCAAAGCCTACAGATTGTACAATCTCATCACCAAGAAAGTGGTGATCAGCAGGGACGTTGAATTCATTAAAAATGAGTCATGGGATGGAACAATTGATAACAACATAGGTATTTATGTTTCAATACCTCTTGAGGATGAAGAAGCTACAAAAGGGAGATGCTTTGGAACCTTACAACAAGGTAACAATTCAGAAAATAGCAACAGTAGCTCCAGAAACTTTCAGTAGGGAAGTTGCTTTGAAAACTTTGAGAATGGCAGATGCTTCGGAAGTTCACAGTTGCAGTCTTCTTCATTAATCTAGCAGTCAAGTAGCTCCAAAAATTTTGATCCTATGCTTGCATCATTGACACCATGAAAGACAAGAAGCATGAGGGAAATTTATGAAAACAAAAGGTATGATGAGTTTGATGAGAATTCAGATTTTGCTATGTTTTCTTATAGTGATCCAATGTATTTTGAAGAAGGCATGAAGAAGGAAAAATGGTGTAACACCATGGATGAAGAAATGGATGCTATAGTGAAAAAAAAAACATGGGAGCTCACTAATTTACCCAAAGGGAAATCAGTCATTGGAGTTAAGTGGGTCTATAAGACCAAATGCACTGTTGATGGTAAGATTGAAAGACATAAAGCAAGGCTGGTTGTTAAGGGATACAAACAACAGCCTGGAAGAGACTAAGATGAAACATATGCACTAGTTGCAAGGCTGGAAACAGTGCGAACAGTATTAGCAATTGCAGCCCAACACAAATGGAAAGTATTACAAATGGATGTGAAATCAACCTTCTTGAATGAAGTGCTAAAAGAAGAGGTGTATGTGGAGTAGCCACCTAGCTATGAAGTTCCAAGGAAAGAAGACAAAGTCTATAGGCTCTAGAAAGCTCTTTACGGGCTGAAACAAGCACCATGGGCATGGTACAACATAATTGATTCATACCTTATGAGCAATGGCTTTAGCAAAAGTAGTAGTGAGCCCACACTCTACATCAAGACAGCCAATGGTGAGATTCTTATTGCTATTTTGTATGTAGATGATTTAATTTTCACAGGAAATAGTAATCTTTTCATTGTTGATTTCAAAGAGGCAATGAAAAATGAGTTTGAAATGACAAACCTAGGTTTGCTAAAATATTTCCAAGGTATAGAGGTCCAACAAATAGATCATAACATCTTTATTTCACAAACAAGTTATGATAAAAAAATATTGAAAAGATTTAGAATGTTGGACAACAATCCAGCCTCAACCCCAATAGCTACAAGTCTGAAATTAAGCAAAGAGGGCAGCAACAATAATGTTAACACAACCCTCTACAAGAGCATGGTTGGAAATCTCATGTATTTGACAGCAACAAGACCAAATTTGATGTATGTGGTAAGCCTAATTTCTAGGTTCATGGAGCAAACTAAGAACACACACTAGCAAGCAGGAAAAATAATTCTAAGGTATGTCAATGGCACGAAAGGCTATGGCATTATGTACACCGCCTCAAATGAGTTTCAGCTGGTTGGGTACACAGATAGTGATTGGGTAGGAAATGTAGATAATAGGAAGAGCACTTCGGGATATTTGTTTCACATGGGTTTAGGAGCAATATCATGGGCATCAAAGAAGCAGCCCATAGTTTCACTCTCCATAGCAGAAGCGGAATATATAGCAGCAAATGCAACAACATGTCAGGCTATTTGGCTTAAAAGAATCCTTGTAGATTTGAAAGAGCAGCAAGAAGATGGTACAACCATATTTTGTGACAACGTGACTTCTATTGCATTGACGAAGAATCTCGTCTTTCATGGGCGAAGCAAGCATATTGAAATTCAATATCATTTCATAAGAGAGTTAGTGGAGCATGGAGAGATTCAACTTCAATATTGCAAATCTGAGCAGCAGCTCACTGATATTTTTACAAAGGAATTATCAAAAGAATTCTTTGAACGCCTAAGGAATAGACTTGGTATGCAAGAATGCTCCAACTTTGGTTCTGGAAAACTCAGAAAAGCACATATGCTCCGGAACTTTTGTTCTAGAAAACACAGAAAAATGAAGCATAGAAAAGCGCATATGCTCCGAAACTTTGGTTCTAGAAAACACAGAAAAGGATAGATGCTCTGGAACTTCAGAAGACAACTCTAGAATGCAAAACAGATGCACACAGGCTTTCTCTGGAAACTTTGCACCAGTGCTTCGGAACTTTTGGTCCATTGCTCCAGAAGTTTTGCAGAGTGATGAAAAACAAAAACTCTTGTGCCAGAAACTTTGCTCTGGAAGTTTTGTGCCAGAAGTTTCAAATGATAATGAAGAGCATAATGGCTCAAGATTAAGGGGGAGTGTTGGAATTCGTAATCCTAAGCTACAACAGGAAAATGCATTAAATGCCCCATCAAATGGAATCAAATTTGGACTATCCCCTCGTTGTGTCTGACCACCTTGCTAGACAACAACAAATTAATTGTGGTGGTTGAATTTGAATTGGGCGCCAATTTTTTGAAAGGAAACAAAAGACAAAAGAAGAATAGAATGTTTTATTCGGTAGAAGAAGAATGTGAAGGAGACAGAGACAAAAAGTTTTTGCAGCAGCAACAAAAAGATAGAATGTTCAACAGAACTACAGAAGTGAAAGTTCAGGAGAACCTGCAGTAGCAGAGGACATTTGACAGTGCTCCAGTGCTCCGGAATGTTTCCAGCACCCAGCAGCATACAAAAGGAAGATGCGCCAGAACTAGCACAGTTTTTGTATGAAGCATGTACAAAGCTTTTGCTCTGAGTTTTTGTCAGTAAATTATTGAATGTAATCCTTTTGATGAAATAGAAAATCGAATATATAAATATTTATGTCTCCTTGTGTTGTCTTCTTTGAACTGTGCATGTTTTCATTCTTTGCCCACTGTAGTTGGGTTTCTTTTTCCAACAATATACAACGTACAATCAAAATTTGATTTAGAGAGAATTATAATCGCTTTCTCCTTCCAATAAAACCGTTATTGGAAAATAAGTCCTCATGATATCACAAGGGCATAATTATAGCTTATTCTTGCCAATAATAGTTAATTCGACACTCCTGATTAATCCAGCACAATAGGGTACGTAGAACCCATAGATGTAGGGAAATCAAGACCATTTTAGCTTTTTCTATTTTGGAATAGCTTCAATAGAGCAATAATAACACTCAATAATGGCATCCTATCTTTTCCTAACGTACACGGTTAAACTATCATGAAGAGAGTGTGAAATCATTTTATTGTTTTTTGAGTAAAGGAGTTATAATTTGGAACGAATGGTAGCTGCAGAAACAAATTGTGATCTTCAGAAATTAGAAGACATAAACAACTGAAGGATAACTTATCGCTTTTCCCATGAAAAGAATGTAAAGCCCACATACATGATTGAACAAGGATGAAAACTATAGAGGAAATCGAGCAGAGAAATAATTAAAGCCTTATGAGACTGGTCGTTGAGCAGACCTCCAACATCAAGCTATAACAATCATGGATGTCTATATTTCTGGATAACGACAGAAAATAGTGATGAATGAAACATTGTTGCACAAGCTATTACTGCCACATGGAAATATTACTAAGTTTAGAAGTATAAGTTAAAATAACCCAAGAGTCAACAGTGATATCGATAGGATTTGTAGATCCTAGAAGTATGGTATCGCAATTATTAATCATGTTTTGTATTACTTCGACGGGTCATCCTACTTGTGATTTCTTTTTGGATATGCCGAAAAACATCTATTCGCTGTCTTTTCCTCAGCCAAGACTCCCTTGTCAATGTTGATGGATTGAATGATGCCACCCACAAGAGAAATCTACATTGATCAGAATTCTTGTCTTAAAAAATCTTTTACATTACATGAAGAGATATCCACGTACAGTGAAAATGTCTTCTCCGAGGAAAACGTGAGGTTTTAGTCCTTGAGTAGTTTGGGGTCTAATTATATCTAGCGCGTGGATTCAAACATAAAGTTATAAATTCGAGAAACACATTATGCGAAAAATAGCATTATGTTTGCATATCTTTGCTAAAGAGTTGCAAGCAAAGCTTAAAATAATTTTTTGTCACTGCATCATTTAATTTAGTTTGCTGGATCTTTAGCATCTTGTTGTAGGCTGAGCTTCATAACGTTGTATATTTCCATTTTCTTAAACTTTTAGAGGGACTATGAGGCGAACAAACTCAACTACTGGTATGAATAGAGGCCCCTGGACTCCCGCTGAAGATCTTCTTTTGAAAAACCATATACAACTTCACGGAGAAAGACACTGGAATTCTATTGCTCATAAAGCAGGTATGAATAGAGGCCCCTGGACTCCCGCTGAAGATCTTCTTTTGAAAAACCATATACAACTTCACGGAGAAAGACACTGGAATTCTATTGCTCATATACATAATTTTAAAGTAGAGCTTAAACAGCTAGCATTTGGTGTTTTTCAGTTTGGTAGAAATAAAACTGTCAAAGCTATTGAATTTTGTCAGTTAGTGGATTAGAAATGATAGTGGTAATATGAAATGCTCATAATTTAAGGAATTCAATTCAAGGTAACTATGACTGGTCTAATTTTGATAAGTAGGAGGTATTTTCCACCGTGTCAAATTATGATATTGCTATCAGGATTCAACGGTGTAGTTTCGAGTCAAACTCATTGACCCATGTTTCATGAGTAGTGGTTCACAAGAACCCATCTCTCATGATAATGAATGGCCCACTTAGCACTCATTGCATCTAGGTGATGCTCATAGAGGTGAAGCATTGGGCCTTCCCAAGAGGTCACCTATCCCAGTACTACTCCAGCTTAAGTGCGCTTAACCATAGAGTTCACTCCAAGGTTAAACCCACTTAGCTTGCAACCCTATTTGCAAAACCTTCAACAAGTGATGTTCCTTATGAACCATTCATTATAGAGCCCCTTTAAGCACACTTGAGCTAGAGTAGTACTGGGATGGGTGACCTCCCGGGAAGGCTCAGTGCTTCATCTCTGTGAGCATCACCTAGATGTAATGAGTGCTAAGTGGACCATTCATTATCATGAGAGATGGGTTCTTGTGAACCACTACTCATGAAACATGGATCAATGATTTTGACTCAAAACTACACGATACTAATAGCAATATCATAATGGTCTAATTTTGTTAAGTAATTTGTGGTTAAAGATAATTTGGGGACTCAAAATAGCTAGTTTTTTTAAGAACTCTTCACTTAGTTCTGTGTCCAGGTTTGCAACGAACCGGAAAGAGTTGCAGACTCAGGTGGTTGAACTACCTCCGCCCGAATGTCAAACGAGGTCATATCTCCGCTGATGAAGAAGAACTCATTATCAGACTTCATAGATTGTTGGGGAATCGGTATAGATTTCGATTCATTCACTTGGTTGCTATTATCTTCTCTGGTTCTACTTTAATAGTTCCATTGATTTTAATTTTCTGGCCGAGCTGAAAGATTATTCGTATGATTTAAAAGACCTAATCAGTGTTGAATCACTGGTGATTATACGCAGGTGGTCATTGATTGCTGGCAGAATGCCTGGACGAACAGATAACGAAATTAAGAACTATTGGAATACATATTTGAAGAAGAAAGTTGCCAGAAAAGATCCCAAATGTGCCAAAAATGGCTATAAACATCTTGTTGGTGCAGCTACACATCTGCAGCACTCGTCTGATCAGAATGAGCGAGAAAGAGGTAGGAAATTCATTGATAATATTTTAGCCACAAATGATCTCATGGGCTCAGCAGAGTCCAATGACTATTCTGTATGCATTGACAAAGATCAGACCAGTTTTCAATATAAAGAACTTGAGAGCTGTCTGGTGGAAACAGATTGGGACATACAATGGAATATTTCTTCCAACTGGGGAAATGCGAATTACAAACAGCTTATTGGATGTGAAGAAGCTCCAGTACAAGATGCTAACAACATATATCATGTTGATTCTCTTCCAAATTCATCTTCGTTACTATCGGGATTATTATACCCACCAAATATTTAGTGCTCATCCCCTGACATATTATTTAATATGATTTCAAATGAAGCGTGTTTCCCATATACTGCAGAAGCGATTTCAAACAACTCCTCCCCTCAAGCAGAAATATCTTCTCTGTTCTTTTGAACAGTTTAAATATTCTACCAATTTAGATAATGTTGCTACTAGTGAAATTTGAAGATTTGGTATTGTTGTGAAGATTAATTGTTTTTTGTTTCACAGGGTTTTAATAATACATGGTACCTTTAAAAAACCTTGTTAGAGTTTGTTACATATTGATTCACTTCTACAAAAGTTTACTGGTGAGTTTCTTTTTCAGATTTTAAAGTTGCTCAGCTTATTTATTCAGTGTAAATAAAAATATATTATAAAGATATAAACCGTGTGGTTGATAAGTACTCTAATTTATCATTGTGACATTCAATTTAAAGGAAATAAAGCGTAGATGATAGCATGAACATGGAACTGTAGAGAAGAATACTCTATCAGAAAAAAGAAGGAAGAGGCAGAGGAGAAAAATATAAAACACAACAGAGAGAGCAAAGAGGAGAAAAGAAATAACATTTATATTTTATACATATATTTCAAAACATATAACATCTATTATCATAAAACAAATATAGAGCTGCTCCTCTTTGTTGTGCTCAGAAAAATAACTGAAAATCAAGCTCATCCATTTCACTGGCTGTTCAAGTTGTTGATACAGCAATACTGACTACTCTGCCCTTCTTTTTCTCTTTTTTATCTTGAGCCTACATATATGCCCAACAAAGGAGGCAAAAACAAAAACATTAATTACATTAATTTTTTTTGTTTAAGAAATATCTAGCAAAAAATATTTGCGTTTAAATATACATTTAAATTTGTCCTGCAGCTAAGAGTTGAAAGCATTGCTGAATTGGATTGATCTAGAGAAATGAAATTTCACATGTATAAATGAGTATAGAATGCAAGGTGACAGAAGGAGAATTAAATGTAGTAGTTGGGGGTAATTTCTAACATTTTCTTCTTAATCACAATTACTAACATTCCTGATGTTCAAACTATCTCTTTGATGGATAAAACTTTCTTTTCCCAATGGTTTGGTTAAGATATCTATATATTGTTTCTTAGACTTACAATGTTCAAAAATAATTTCTCCATCATTGATTAATTCCCTTAAGAAATGATACCTTGTGTCAATGTGTTTGTTTCTGTTATTAAATTTTTAGTTTTTGGATAGTTTTATTGCGGAGTTATTGCCACAAAATATTTTAGTTGCCCCTTCTTGTTCATGCCTTAAGTCTCTTAGTAGTCTTCTCATCCAAATGGTCTGGCATGTTGCCCCTGTTGTTGCTTTACATATTCAACTTCAACTATGGAGAGAGAAAAAATGGGTTGTTTCTTAATAGCCCATGAGATGAATCCTGAACCTCAATAAAATACATTGCATGATGTGCTCTTTTTATCATCTATAATTCTTGCCCAATCATTATCTATATAACCAATCAACTCAAAGTCATTTGTTGCACTATATAGAATGCCATATCCGTTGGTTCCATTCACATACCTCAGGATTCTTTTAGCTATTAGCCAATGTGTTTTCTTTGGAATCTCCATAAATCATGAAATAAAACTCACTATATACAATATATCATATCTAGTCATTATCAAATACACCAAACTTCCAACCATGCATTTGTATAGGGTTATACTCACATTGTTGCTATAATATTCTTTACTCAATTTCAAACCTATGGATGTTGGTGTTTCAGAAGGCTTGTTGTTTTATATTTTAAACCTTTTCAAAATGTATGTGTCATACTTTGATTGAGAAATAAAGATACTAAAGTATAGAAAATAGGTTCACCATAATGAAACATATGATTCACCGATTTTACTCGAATTTCATTCAAAATGCAAGCTATAATATGCAAATGACGAACATAAATCAAATCTAACCCAACTACCAGTAAAAATGCAAATCTAGAAAGGGTCACATGTTGTGTACATTTCAACAAAAGTGTTTTTTTAGTCCTCACTTAGGACTCATTTTCCCTATGGCGAATGGGTCTTGGCTAGGGCTCTGAAAAATTAGTTTATGGGTTCTGTTATGCTCAGTCTGCACTTCTAGATTCTACTCAAACACTATCATAAAGTCAAAAATAAATTTTGTAGCTCAATTTCCATGATAACATTTCTTGCAAATTTCTTCAAATTTTCTCTCCAATTGATTTTCAACCTAAAATCTACAATCACACATCAAAGAGGGAAAAATGTTGTTTGTTAGGGAATAGGGGTTTTCTTTGTCCAAACCCCATTTTGGTAATTAAACCATATTATGAAATGAAACATGAAAGAAGGAATGATGAATGAACAAAGTAATGTCACAACTAACCACACCTTATTTGAACCTTGGATAAATCTACAAAGTAGCATGAAGTGGCCTTAATGAATGTAGATCTTGATCATGAAACTTGATGTAAAACAATGCCTTTGAATATTCTTGAATTGATCTTGAATGTTGCATCAACACATTAGCTCAAACATCATATAGGATGCAATACATCTTTAACATGATGAAATGGATCTTGATTTCTACAATAATCTTCTACAAATCTTCCATTGAATACCTTATAAATTGCTCTTGAATGATCCTATAATGATCTCTTGAAAGTACTCTTAAGATAACTTGAATTGCTAGGATTGTTTGAAAGTCTTAGGATGAACCATAGTGAAATAACCCTGTATTTATACATATCTTAACATTAATTCCTGAAATTCAAATATCACAAGCTGACATTAAATTACGCATTTGAAATCAATAAATTACTACCAAAAACATAGTTCAAAAAGGGGTCCTAGGTCTAAGTGAGGACCCATTCTCAATGTGGTGAATGGGTCTTAGACCACTTACCTATGACACACATCAGACAAGGTGAAATTTTATGCAAAATCAAGGTCATAGGACTAAGTGAGGACCCATTTGCCCATCCTAGGTCACCTACATAGGACACACATCTTCCAAAGTTGAGTGTTGTGAAATGGCATTTATGAATTTTGGGCTTTATCCCTCAAAATTTGCATTTAATTAGGTTTGAATTTGAATTAAACGATCCAATTAAGGAAAATTATCCTCAATTAATTGATAAAGCCTTAGATTAGTGTAAAAGTGTAAAGGTACACTTTACAACACCTAAATAAGGCATAATTAACTCCATTTTATTAAAAAGGCCCTAAACTTAGTGTGAATATGAAAAACATATTACAACACTAAATCAAGGCATATATAAGCTCATTTTCTTATTGATTTTTTCAAATTAAGTGTGGAAAGGGGTATACTTTTTCACACTACATTTTTCACCCACTTTAGTGAGATTATGACCCAATGTCAAACTCACATTAAAGTAGACATTCAAGACATGTATATATGTAGCAATGACAAAGATACACTATATTACACTATCAAAGACCAAGAAGATCAAGCCTAGACTGTCCAACATGATTTGGAACACATCTAAGCTATTAGTTTTGCACTCACTCCAAGGTAGCAAAACTTTAGGCTGTTGACTAGGTGAGTCTTCCAATAAAGGGTGGAAATAGAATCATATTAGGATCCCATACCATATCAAATCTATCATCTTGAAAACTTCAATAAGGCACCACAATTCAAGGAAAGGCCCCATAGGAAGCTAAGGTGTGTTATGCTAGGTGGCCTTGAATTTATAGTTTGATCTTCATAGGGCTTAACAAGTTGTGTTATGCTAAACACCTATGAACAAGGCAAGGCTCCACTAGAAAGTAAGGTGAGTTATGATTGGTGGCCTTGAATTCAAGTTTCGAGCTTCACAAGGTTAGCAAGCTACATTATGCCAAACACTTATGAACATTATATATAGGTTTTTGTTCAAGGGGATCTTTCCCTTTTTGTGTAAGGTCTTCTTCTTAGGGATCATCAT
Organism: Sequoia sempervirens; assembly: GCA_007258455.2. Lineage (NCBI taxonomy): Eukaryota > Viridiplantae > Streptophyta > Pinopsida > Cupressales > Cupressaceae > Sequoia > Sequoia sempervirens. Next base: position 230,251,899 of record VDFB02379711.1, on the reverse strand, counting down.
GCCTAATATCTCCAAGAGAGGACAAGTAAAGAGTAAAATATTCACAACTTAGGGAATGCAGTGTGTCACATCACCACTAAGAGGAAATTTGTGTGCTACGAAATATCACACTCTTGGAGGACATCAAACCCAGTGACACCACTAAGAAAATGATGCATCACAAGAAAAAAAAAAAATCACACCATGAAGTTACATGAGAAATGTTGAAAGATATTATCGATGTATACCCCCACTTTAAAGCGCTTTCTAACACCATTGCTGTGAGAAATTGCTTTAAAGTAGCCAGTGTTCAATCCTAAGACATGAGAGATTCCTCAAAAATCCCTATGCCAAGTCATATATTTCTGAAATAAAGCTACGTCATGAAAAAGGAGGGAGGGGTCGCCCTCAAAAACACATAAAGGATCTATGGATTCAGGGTCAATGTATCTTTGCTACAATGTTGTTATAGAGCTTGTAAATTTCATCATTCCCAAAATACTCATAGAATTGGAAGAATGACACATAAAGATCAAAAACAAAGAAAAAGCCTCTTGGATCAACATGGAAGAGACCTAAATGTCTAGATGCCTTGCATCATCCCCAAAAGGAAAACATAAGAGAAGTGAAAAGATAAAATGCTTACAAAATATAGAAGTATGTAGATACAAATAGAGGAATGCACAAAAGGAGAGATAGATACATCAAACGAAACAATATGGGGGATCACATTATGCACATGCAAACAAATAAAAAACATGAAAAATAAAATGATGCAAAAGACTAGTTAGGCACTTGTGATTCAACCTCTAATAGGTCATCTACATCCTAATCTTGTTCAGTATGTAGAAGGAAGATAACTAGCCAAAGGGACAACATCAAATCGTAAAAGTAGGACAAGGCTATCTAACCCCTTGCTTGCACTAAGTGCAGGACAAGGATGAGCTGAGATGAATGAGGATAATATGCTTCTCCTTCCAAAAGGAAAATATGAATCTTTCATAAATCCAATTTTATACCCTCATGCATGGTAATTAATATACTATGATACTACAACTACAACATGAAAAGGAGAAACAACTAATGTTATTGATTATAATGAGTAGAAAAATTATCAACTTGATGCATATATAATGAGATATTCCCACATGCAATATCTATCAGTTCAAGATGCACCAAAGTTAAAGATGTCTTTGAAGAATCTTTTGTAAAAGTTTTGATATTGAGTGAAGGTTTTCATTATGCTTGTGTTTCTTTCAATGGATAATAACCAAGACCACTAGTCGCTTCTTGCATGCTAGGCTCTATAGGTACACATATAGCTTGTTCTCTAGCACCACATCCTTTTCCACTATACCCAAGTTGTTTCATAAGTTCATAACCTCTTTCATAAAGAATTTTAATATCTTTTGGATTCAGTGGTTGTTCATAATAAACTTCATCAAAGTTTTTCATGTATTTTGTCTTTTCTTCTAAAGTGGTTGAAGTGGATAATTTCAAAAAATTTGTTGACATTACCGCTTTTTATTTTCCATTTCTGATTCATTTTTATGATCTTGTAATCACCCATGAATGTAGGTGTGAAATCTAAGGAACCCAAATCATCTTCCAATAACTTAGTAACTTCTTCAATATGATTCTCTTTTCCTTTCTCTTGCATGGGTTCCACTTGTGTACTTGGCATCAATGTCTTCAAAGGATTTTCCTTTCCTTTCTCAACATTCAAACAATTGTTTGGTTCATGGTCAACTTTTATTATATACTCTTTGTTGTTGTAGACATACTTCATTTTATGATGAAGGGTAGAAGGCACCCTATTCATCTCATGAATCAATGGTCTACCTAAGAGGAGATTATATGAAAGATCGTGACACATAGCATGGACCAAAGTTTGCAAGGTAACCTTTCCAACTTCAATAGTTAATGTGATCTGACGCCAAGCAGTTGTTTTCGTATTTTTTCAAACCCATAGATAGATAAATAATCAATGACAATGTCACAGATATCCATATGAATATTCTCCAAAAGGCTCACACTAACACATTCAAGGCCAAACCATTGTCAACAAGAGTTATCTTTATCACTATTTTATTAATATAGGCTATTATCATGAACTCTTTATTTATTTTTTGCACTTCTAACAAAGGTAACTCATCTTGATGTAAATTAATATCTAAGTTGACTAGAGATATAGCTTGAATTTGGGTTTCCACATCATTTGGTTGCACATCATGCGGGGTAGGAACTTGTTGTAATGCAATTTGAATCATGTTATGATAACTAGGTGAGGCTTGAATAAGGTCCCATAGGGATATCCTAGTAGGTGTATTCTTAATTTTTCCAACAAGATCATACTCCTTTCCATTATGTGAGGGAAAATGAGGAGCACTAGGCAAGATAGGTTGAGGTAATGGGAGGGATGTTGGAGTTGTTTTCTGTGGTTGTGGATTGTTCCTAGTAGTATATGTATGAGCAACATTATTGTAACTTAGTTTCTGTGAAACATTATCATTATCAAGTTTCCTTTTAGGTGGTTCTAAGATAAGTACAAGTTTATTTTGAATTTTAGGTTGATGTGAGGGTGGGTAGATGGTAAGAAGTGGCTTAGGAGATCATTTCAAGGGATATCTAATGTGCATAGCCTCAGAAGGATTGTCCTTATTTTTATGATCTCTTAGTGAAGGGGAGCCTAATGTCACTTCATCATCTTCATCTAAGGAAGCCACATTACTATTGTTTGAAATACATGTATCAATGTTCTCATTTTCTTGCACCATGATATCTTCCCTAGTAGGATATTTTTTAGGAGATCTACAAGCTAGATTTTTGTGACATTCAAAGGTATGTTCTTCTAATTTAATGACTTCATCACAAGTAAGGGAGTTATCATTAGTTGGATTTTCTTGCTTATTAATGATGGAATTCTCTTGATCAATAATTTTTTCCCTAGGGGAAGAGAGACAAATAGGACTCTCATAACTCTCATTGGTTTGATCTTCTAACACCAAAATATCTTCTTCATAAATAGGAGAAAAAACAATAGAAGGCCATGTTGGAAAAACAAGGACAGACAATTGAGAGGGGGGGTGAATCAGTTGTCACAGAAACTTAAAATTTTATCACTTAACTTAAATTAATCTTAGATCTGATGAATAAGAAATTAACACATCAGAGAGATAGAGAACACTAAGATTTTTATGTGGAAAACTTATTAAGGGAAAAACCACAATGGATGTTATTCCACAATATTATACCCTGTTAAAATTATAATGAGAAATAAGAAGGGGAATGCACATGCATTCGAGTAAATTACCTAGAGCTCACTACTCAAATACAAAAGGGGCTCACTGCCCAATAATACAGAATAGGATTAAAATCCGGAGGGTATGAATTGAGAAAATAGCTTCTGCACAAGCTTGATTACAGTTCCAATTAAGCACAGGAAACCTTCTTCACACTTCGCTCAATCTTCTTCACACTCTACTCGATAATCAAATGATATTCACACATAAACACATCATAGCACACTCAACGTCTTTCCAACACACTACATGGATGAAACAATTGCTCTAATATATCTGCTACATGAGATTTCATCACAAATTAGTTGGCTAAGAAAATAAAACATATTTTTAATGTCAGCCCAAATTTACAAATAAATTTTTAATGTGAATCCACAAAGATTGGCCACAACATAGTGGAGACCCAAATTAACATCTACAACACAAAAAAACTTTAACTAATTCCACCAAGAAGATCCACAAGATGCTACCACCAACATGTGCAAGAAAATATCTTCAGTCACGAGCTCACCGATTAATGTGGATGTACCACAAAGATAGAGAATGGTCTAGAGACATATAAGAACACTAGGAAACAATAGAGAAACATCCACAACAACTGAGATTATTATAATCACACAATCTTCATGTAGGAACACTAACAAAGACCACAAAAACACTTTCAAACCACAACACAATTAAAATTTCATGTGGACCTCTGAAACTTCCAGTAGATGATCCAGAAACACTCAACAATAAACCCTTTAATCGACACGAGCTATTCTTCAACTTATATAACAAGACACCTTCATGACTTGCACAGTTCCATTGGGAACCAAGAATACTTTCTTTTACAATTTTCTCAATAACCTCGACATATACATCCTCTAATACACCTAATGCTAATAGTGTTGACATCAAAGACAACCACATATTAGCAACACATCCATTGCATCCAACAGGCCAAATTTGATTGTTATGATTATCTATGATTTCATCCTTTTTCTCTAAGGTCTCATTCTCTTGTGCCATAATATCTACCCTAGTAGGAGATCTTTTAGGAGAGGAAGAAACAAGATGCTCATCACATTCCATGGTTAGATTTTGTAAAGTAAATTCATCAAAAATAGGGGAGGCATCAAGAGGAGAGCAACTATGATTTGTATTCTTACCAATGATTGGATCCTTTCACTCAAATAGACCTTTCAAAATGTTAGGGACATTCAGAAAAAAGAGAAATAATGTTATAACTCTCAATCATTTTATATTTCAACACCAACATATCCTCTTCAAAAATGTGTTTTTTATGATTTTCTAAGATTACACCTCTTCCACTAAAGAATTCTCATAAGTATGGGAGGTTTCGGGAGATGAATGGAGACTAGGTAAAGTAGTGTCATAATATCCTCCCAAATGGGTGGGGTAGCAAAAGAGGGACAAATAAAAGTTTCATGATTATCAATGATTGTATATTCTTTCACTAAGATACCTTCATAAATAATAGGAGTTGTATCGAGAGAAGGAAAATTATGGTTTTCATGATTATCTACACTTTCATCCTCTTGTGTTATGAAATTATAACAAATCTAATAGATATTAGGATGGTAGCCAACATGCTTTCCAAAGGTTTCATTTTGTTTTCCTAGATTATGGTCATGAGTAGAGAAAATAGAATCATACAAGCCATGTGATACTCCATGAACACTCAATGTTTCGAAAGGAAACAAATAACATGAAAAATTAATCTATCTAACTTATGCAGTGCTTCAAAAATATTAAAAAAATGTCCTACAGATCTGAAGATTTTTAATACTGAAATGATTTTTGAAATTCTTTAAAAATGACTACACTAAATGGATGATTTGACATAGATACATAAAACAAAAATTCCTAAAACTTTTCAGACTAATATTGTAGGTTACCAACAATCTTGGGAAGTGCAAAAAATCACTAGAAAGATTAAAAAATTTGAAAATAAAAAAAGAAATTTTTGAGTGATTAGATGTGTTCTTTGTTTCAGGTTTCAAACTGGTATTTCTATAACAAAATTTTCTAGAATTTAATGTTGAAATACAAGTGCAATGAAGGAAAAATGATGAACTATATGATAGTTTTTGAAATTCAAATTTGATCCAATTTTTTAATATGAATAATGAAAATTACATTAATATGCAAACATTATGCAAAATCAATGTAATATGCATGCAAATTTTTGGATTTTTGAAATTTGAACAATGGAAATTTCAAATTTAAATCCCTATATGAAATGAAAACTAATGTGAGATTTAGAGAACCTTAAATGTAATGCAAATAATGCAAACCTAATGCAATCTATTGCAAAACTTAGATCTAGGGTTAAAAGGACTCCATATTTTAGAAATGTTGTACAATGTCGAGTTCACCAAAACCAAAAGGAGGAAAATAGGTTCGCCATAATGAAATATATGATTCACCTATTTTACTCTAATTTCATTCAAAATGTAAGCTATAATACGAAAATGAGGAACAAAAAATCAAATGTAACCCAACTACCAATAAAAAGGTAGAATTAGAAAGGTTTAGATGTTGTGTACCTTTCACCAAAAGTTTTTTTTTATTCCTCACTAAGGACTCATTCACCCTATGGTGAATGGATCCTCGCTAGGACATCAAAAAATTAGTTTCTGAGTTCTATTTTGCTTAGTTTAAACTTCTAGATTCTAGTTAGAAACTATTGGAAAGTCAAAAATAAATCTTGTAGCCTAGTTTCTATGATTTGACAACTTTTCTTGCAACTTTGACAACTTTGACAACTTTGCAACTTTCTTCAAATTTTCTCTCTAATTGATCTTCAACCTAAAATTGACAATCACACATCAAAGAGGGGAAAATGTTTTTTTTTGGGGGAATAGGGGTATGCATTGGTCAAACCCCATTTTTTAATTAAATCTTGTGATCAAACAAAACATGAAAGAAGGAATTATGAATGAACAAAGTAATGCCACAACTCACCACACCTTATTTGAACCTTGCATAAATCTACAAACTAGCATGAAGTGGCTTCAATGAATGTAGATCTTGATCGTGAAACTTGATTGGAAATAATGCCTTTCGATATGCTTGAATTGATCTTGAATGCTACATCAATACATTAGCTCAAAAAATATGCAAGATGCAATACATCTTTGATATGATGAAATTGATCTTGATTGCTACAACAATCTTCTACAAATTTGCTCTTGAATATCATAGAAATTGCTCTTGAATGCTCCTATAATGCTCTCTTGAAAGTGCACTTAATATAACTTGAATTACTAGAATTGTTTGAAAGTATTTGGATGAAACATAGTGAAATAACCTTGTATTTATACATATATTAACATTAATTACCAAAATTCAAATATCACAAGCTGACATTGAATTATGGATTTTAAATCTTCAAAATACTACAAAAAACACATTTCAAAAGAGGGGCCCTAGGTCTGAGGGCAGGTGCATGAAGATGGTCGCACTTTTGTGGCAAAATTTTCTTTTGGAAAGAGATAACGTGAGCACGTTATAATGCGCTCGTGTTATGTTGTTTTAAAAGAAAAAAAAAGGTTAAAACTATCATTTTCTATTTACTGTTTCTCTCTGCCCGTGGCCAAACACCCTCACTTTCACACTCGCATTCTAGGAGGAAGGATTTCTACAAATTTTATCACCAACAGTTGGATTTTCTTTGCAAATATGGTGCCACGACAACAAAGAGGTGCGGGAGGTAAGTATTGTCTGCTATTTGTTTTGAATTTCTTAGTTTGAAATTGATTTTCTTTGTTTTAAGTTAGATTTGATTTTTTAAAAAAAATTGTAGGAAATCCTGCAAATCCTCAACAAGAAGAGGAGGAAAATTCTCAACAACAAAATCCTCAAGAAAATCCTCAACAAAATAAACCTCAACAACAAAATCAACCTCCCCCACCAATCACTCAATACCCTCTTGGAACTCAAGAAAATATGAGGAGTGAAATTGACAACAATAGAAAACAACTTGAGGATCTTACTAGTAGGTTGAGTGATCCAAATGCTTCAACCATAGAAAGAATGCGTCTAGAAAATTCATTGAAAGAGATGTTAAAAAATGTAGATGCAATTACCCAACAAATATATGGATGGCAAGATAGGAGGCAAGCAACTAGGGCATATTATGTAGACAAATTATCATATAAACAAGTAAAAGATTTAAAAATTACCAAAGGTGATTTTTGCTCTCTATTCACTGACCGTAAAACAAATCAAAATCTTACCCTCAATGCAAAGAGGTTTCCTATTCATTGGTGCCACCACCAAGAGATTAGGAACCATTTTTATGATAGATGGTATTTGGTCTTTGATTACCCACCATGCAATAATTGTGAAGTCCCCCAATATTTTCTTAGGAAACTATACAATGAGTTTGTATTGAACCAAATCCCACATTATTTTGATATGAGGGAGTTCCAGGGGAGAGGTGGGGGGTCGGCTCAGGATAGGCCCGATGCACAACCAGATCCTGTACGGCAAGGGAGATGACCTCTCGCTAGGCCGCCTCGTGAGCACATTGTTATGCTTGTTGTTGCGAAGGAGAGTGCTGATGTAGAGATATGGTAGGTGATCAACACTTTTATTCGGAGTGTGATCCATCATAGTAGCCCTATTGTACAATGCCATCTAGGGGAGTCTTCAGGTGGTGGCCTTCGAACCCATCTATGTCAATCTTGCGGGGCAACTTGTTCATATGATGCCACCGGCACATAGGAGGCTACTACATAGGATCTATATGCTGCTATACAGGATCCGTATGCTGCTACACATGATCTGAATGCTGCTACGGGGATGGAGAGAATGACTGACATTTTGCATCATGCATATGGCATTGATAGTCAGGTAAAAGTCAGCATGCTCATTGAATTTAATTTATTAAATTTTGATTCTTAAATTCATGATTAACTAATTTAGTTTTATTATTTTAATAAAATTGTAGGGTCACGGTGTTGAGATTTGATACACCAGTCCTCCACCTACTTATTTTTATAGTACACCTATCAGTGGGATATGTAAGTAGTAAACAATTATAAATTTATTACATGTTAATAGCATTGTTTTACGAATGGTATTTTAATACATGTGATTTTGGATGTTGAACAGGCTAATATTGGTGGTTTCAAGCAAACACCTCCTAGTGCCAGTGGATTCACTCAAACGTACATGAAGGTAATAGAATAAAGAGAACTTAACTACTGAATTCTACTTAATATATTTTTTTAGTTTATATTCATATTGTTGGTTACATTGCATTACACATCATTCAAACTCAAAGCATTAGTACTTCAAATTCCATAACTAATAACTAGATGTTGATAAATGACAAAATTTCAACTATACAATATAGTTGTTTAGAAAGTCAACATAAGCAACACAATGTAATTACTTCATATGGAGGCATGTGCACCACCACGACAAACTATGGATGCTTGGAAAAAATCTATGAAACCATAATAGTAAGCAATAGCATAGACAAGGAAGTTAGTGATGCAAAGCATCATATCAAAACACTTAATCATTAGGGTACATCTGATGCAGAACATCCAACAAACACCATCAACATCATTTCTTCAAGGGATTTCAATCCCAAATAGAATCAGGAGAAGATCAAATATAATTTCATCATAAATCTACTTTTCATTCAACCAAAATCCACTCAAATTCTCTTAGCCATTCCATAGGCCATCATTCATCATTCCACTAACCAGTATTCCAATTGATTCATTCAAAGAAAAAACCATATTAAAGAAAACTTTGACTTAATCAATTAGATTCACATCATTCTCGACCACCATAAAAACAACATAAACCTAATTATTGACACTTGAACAATTCATCCTTTCATTTATTCACCAAGGCAACAAAACAATTAAACCATACCTCACTATTATCAGTCCATTATCAAGCATTGTACTCACCATATTTTGACTACAACAATCTATTTATAGGTTAAAAACTCCTACTATGATAAAATCTTGATTATCATCTTGTGGTTAATCACCAATTTGCTCAAAGGGCTTCATAATAGTCACCCATCCAACCATCAAAGTCACCAAACCTGTCTTATACACCTTAAAAAAAATTAGTAACATCAATCATATCATTAGTTTGATAGTAACCAAGCACTCAATCATATCACAAAAGCTTTGAAAGGATACAAGTCAGAAATGTTGAAGATAGGAGAGATTGCCACCTCAGGAGGTAGCTCTATTTCATAAGCATTTTTGCCAAAATTGTAGACCACCTTGCAAGGTCCTATCTTCTTCATCATGAGTTTGGTATAATTTCCTTTTGGAAGTCTTTCCTTCTTCAAGTGTGCCATCACCAAGTCTCCAACCTTGAATTGGACATTCCTCTTCTTTAAATCTGCCTTTTCCTTATACTTCTCAACATTCTTTTGAAGGGTTTCCTTCACTTGTTGATGAATATCCCTGATTGTAACAACAAAGTCCTCACCTTGAGCACTTCTCCAGCAACTCCTTATAGATCTCTTAGTTCATAGACCCCTCTAGGGTGCATGCCATAGACTACCTCAAAAGGGCTTCTACCAATGCTCCTATTCATGGAGTCATTATATGCAAATTCAGCTTGAGGTAAAATTAGATCCCAAGCTTGTCCATGCTCCTTGGTAAGGCATCTTAAGAGGTTTCCCAATGATCTATTCACCACTTCAGTTTTTCAATCTATCAACTACCACAAAGATACTATCAAAACCTTTTTGGGTTCTAGGCAACCCCAAGACAAATTCGATACTTACACACTCTGAAGGCCTATTGGGAATGGGTAGTGGTTGATAGAGTCCTACATTTGATGAAGTTCCCTTTGCCCTTTGACATATTATGCAGCCTTCCACATACCTTCTCACATCATCTTGTAACTTTGGCCAATAGTAAAATCTCCTAACTTGTTCTAAGGTCTTGTCAAGGCCAAATTGACCTCCAAGACTCCCACTGTGTTTCTCCTTTATGATATTCTCCCTCATTGAGCATTTACGCACATGCAATTGGCTTCCTTTGAAGAGAAAACCATTCTGCAATAAAAATTCAGAGAATTCACCATGAAAAGAATTCAAATGCTGCTCACAAACATTGTATACCTCCTTGAAATATGAATCTTCATGATACATATCCTTCAATGCTACAAACCCCATGCTTTGGAGTTGGATCTCTTGCACTACAAGTGACCTTCTACTGAGAGAATCTCCCACCTTATTTGCTTGGCCCTTCTTATGCCTTATTGTGAAAGTATAGGCTTGCAAAGACTCTACCCACTTCATGTTCCTATGACTGAGTTTGTCCTGTGCATTCAAAGAACTCAAGGCATGATTATCAGTATAAACAACAAATTATTTAGGTAACAAGTAGTGCCTCCACTTTTTGAGGGCTTGGACCATAGCATACAATTCCAAATCATAGGAAGAATACTTCCTCTTTGCTTCATTCAACCTCTCACTGTAAAATGCAACCGATCTTCCTTCTTGGCTCAAAATAGCCCCTATTGCTTGATTGCTAGCATCACACTCAATGGTAAAAAATTTATCAAAATCAAGGAGCACAATTATAGGCTATTGTGCTACTCTCATTTTCAGATATTTAAACCCTTTATTAGCCTCATTGGTCCAAGAAAAATTACCTTTGTTACCTCCTTTGATGGTGTCCAAGATTGGTGCACAAATTTAGCTAAAGCTTTTGATGAACTTTCTATAAAAGCTTGCAAGTCCATGGAAGCTTCTCACATCTCCCATGGATTTTGGTGTTGTCCTTGAGTAAGAATAGCATGCACCTTTGAAGGATCCATCTTCAAACTTCCCTTGGAGATGACAAAACCAAGGTAGACTAGTTCTTCTTTCATGAATTCACACTTTTCCATGTTGATCAATAACTTCTCCTCTTGTAACCTCCTTAGTACCATGTCAAGGTGCTTAAAATGTTCTTCTTTAGACCTGCTAAACACAAGGATGCCATCTAAATAAACTACAACAAACTTTCCAATGAAAGGTCTCAATACCTCATTCATAAGGTGCATAAATGTACTAGGGGCATTTGATAACCCAAAGGGAATCACCAACCAATCATAGAGCCCTTCATTAGTCTTAAAAATTTTCTTTGATTCATCCCCCTCTCTGATCCTTATCTAATGGTACCCGCTCTTTAGATCAATCTTGGAAAAGTAAGATGCTCTTGATAGACAGTCCATGAGGTCCTCCATTATTGGCATCAGGAACCTATATCTGATTGCACGATCCTATTAATGGCTCTTGAATCAGTGTAAATCATCCAATTCCCATCCTTCCTTGGTGCTAGGATAGTAGGAACAACACATGGGCTCAAACTCTTCCTCACTAGCCCTTTATCTGTCAACTCTTGCACTTGTCTTGCAATCTCCTCATTTTGAGCAGGTGTCATCTTATATGCAGCCTTATTAGGAAATACAGCCCCTAGAATCAAATCAATATGGTGGCTTATATCCCTAATGGGAGGTAGGGAACTAGTTAATTCATTCACCCTTATGTCCTTGTACCTTTCCAACAACTCTTGGACTTGATGGGCCAAAAAGTGGCAATATGATGGGTATGTGGCTGACAATTATTTTTTTACCCAAAATTGATGAAATGAAAAGGGTTTTTAAAGGATATTCTCAGCTTTCCACCAATATAAATTATTCTTTACTTTGAATTTAATAAGTAATTATTATTCATTTTCTATTCAAATTACGACTAAAGTCCTGATTGATAGGTTGATTGAAAAAAATCTATAGATTTCAAATGGTATCACATTTTTTGAATCCAAAACATGTGTCACATTCTATGCTTCACATACTATAGGATTAAAAAAAGAAAAATTGAATTTCATGAAGTTTTGACCAAGTTAAGGTAATTGATTATACTAGTTTTATATTTTTGAAAAGTTGTAATAAAAAAATCATAATTAATTATTTACGGAAAAAAATTATGAAAAAATATGCATCACATCGGGCATGAATCCTCTACTTATATATAAAATTTTATAAAAAAAATATTATCATTTTATTGTGTTTAGCTTTATCAAACAGACACCTACTTCTTATTTTTCCATAAAATTTAAGTACCACTACATTGAAATTTCAAATTTTCATCAAACAGATTTTATTTTTTAAAACAAACCTAGTAGTTTAGAAACTACATTCAGTTTGCTAAAAATTCTATTATTACATATTTTTGAAATAATATAGATAACTTATTCAAATTTTTACGTGAAGTTGCCTAAATCTTTTTTTTCTGAATTTTTTGCCACTTAAGGGCCTATTTTTTCCATGATGATCCTGCACATACCCTCTTCCTTCTTCTTTGTGGGAAAATGTGCTTCACTTTTTGGCTTCATAATCAGGAAGAATCCTCTTCCTCCTTTTTTCAAGGTCTTCATGAACTCCTTCTCACCCACCATCAAAACACTAGGCCCTTCATGGTTTTCCTTGTCTTCTTCTAGGAGCGGTGAAAGGTTTTAATTCTTCCCATCCTTCAAAATGGAGTATGTGTTCTTCTCCCCATCATTCTTGGTCTTCCTATCGAAGTTCCAAGGCCTACCAGAAATATATAGCTTAATACTTGTACTCAAAATTTTGTTCATTAGATCTCATACATTATAAGTCATGTCATGGATCTCGCTATTGTAACTTTTTTGTGATTGAATAATTTGTTGTTTTATTTTCAGATGTTGGTTGTGGGAACACCTCCAAATGTTACAAGGGAAATGGATATCGGTGTTTCATCTGCTATACAATCCTCCATGGCTCTGATAAAGGAGGTATGAGGCAAATTACTAAATTTCAATTTACATTTGTTGTTATAGATGTTAATTCTAGTGAAAAATCAAACCATTATTGATTCATTGTTTAATTCCTATTTGGATGGTTTATAAAGGGTTTGAGCATTCCTGAGCATCGAAATGCAAATATTTCCATCATGGAGAGTGATCATGGGATGACAATAAGTGATTATTTTTTTAAATATATCATTTCTTATAATATAATTTCTATATATTAATGTCTTTACTTGTTATTGTAATAGTTAATACTTCACCAAGAGCTAATCTATAGGAGGAGGAGCAGGAGCACTCCTCAAGCATAACATAAATGACAGATAGACTTATCACCATCAGATTGCCAAACAAAGGGAAATAAATTATTTCCAGAGCATGGAGAGAAATGAATTTTGATTCCAGAGCCCTTTCTTGTATGCCTAGACATGGCAATTTTGTACATATCTTGTATTGGATATATTTGACATTGTATGCCTATATGGCTATTTTGTAACTATATTTTATACTTATATCAACATATATTGATGTATGTGTACATGGCTATTCGGTTAATACAAATTTTTTTTATTGATGGTGTCCATATTTTCTCTTTTTGACAATGTCAAAAGCATGGCTGCATACAAATTAGGCAAAAGACTTTTCCTTTTATATTAGCAATGCATGGAAGTTTCAAAAAGTATCCTTGATATTACAAAAAGATATGTGTTTATACCATAGCAGCAAAAATCTTTTGGGGAAAAATTTGACAAACCAAAAGTATAAGATTTTTTGAAAAAATCAGGAAAAAGTCTAGAAAAAATTGGAAAAAATTCAGATTTAAAAAAAAAGGTAAAAAAAAGTAGAACAATTTCTGAGATAAAAACTTTAAAAAAAAATTTAAAGGCATTTCTATAGCATAGAGATATAGAGAGAAAATAAAATAAAGTGTTTAACTAATAAATTGTAAAAAATAGATTTGTGTAGTTTATATTCATATCGTTGATTACATTGCATTGCACATATTTCAATCTCAAAGTATTGCTTCACATTGCATAACTAATAACTAGATGCTGATAGATGACAAAATTTCAATTACAATATATAGTTTTTACAAAGTCAACCTAAGCAGTTATGCAATTACTTCACATTGCATAACTAATAACTAGGAGCAACTCCCAATTGCATTTGCTTGTCATGGCATTCTATAAGACCACATTTCTTTGAGGAATTTTTTCAAACAATTCACTGCCTTGTCTATACTACCACATTTTTGATACATGTCTACCAAAGCATTTTGTCAAATAGTTCATTGCCTTGTTGCTATTGCTGAAAGCCTAAAACAAGTGCTTTCGAACAAGCTATGGATGCTTCAAAAAATCTATCAAAAGCATAATAGTAAGCAATATCATAGACAAGGCAGTGAAATCTTTGAAAAAATGCCTCAAAGAAATGAGGTCTCATGGTGATGGAATGCCATGACAATGAAATGCTTTTGATTGTCATGGAATTCCATCACCATGAGACCTCATTTCTTTGAGGCATTTTTTCAAAGAGTTCACTTCCTTGTCTATGCCAACACATTTTTCATACATGTCTATCAAATCATTTTATCAAATAGTTCATTTCCTCGCTGCTATGGCTAAAAGCCTAAAATAGGTGCTTTCAAACAAGCTATGGATTGTCATGGCATTCCATCACCATGAGACCACATTTCTTTGAGGCATTTTTTCAAACAGTTCTCTGCCTTGTCTATGCTACCACATTTTTCATACATGTTTACAAAGAATTTTATCAAACAGTTCACCTCCTTGCTGCTATGGCTAAAATCCTAAAATAGGTGGTTCAAAATAAGCTATTGATGCTTGGAAAAAATATATCAAAGCATAATTTAATAAGCAATAGCATAGACAAGGCAGTGAACTATTAGAATAAAAGGCTCAAAGAAATGTGGTCTCAATGGTGGTGGAATGTCGTGACAATCCATAGCAATTTTCTTGTCATGGCATTCGTCATGGCATTCCATCACCATGAGACCACATTTCTTTGAGGCATTTTTTCAAACAGTTCTCTGCCTTGTCTATGCTACCACATTTTTCATACGTGTTTACCAAAGCATTTTATCAAACAACTCACCTCCTTGCTCCTATGGCTAAAAGCCTAAAATAGGTGCTTCTAAACAAGCTATGGATGCTTGGAAAAATTATATCAAAGCATAATTTAATTAGCAATAGCATAGACAAGGTAGGGAACTGTTTGAATAAAAGCCTCAAATAAATGTGGTCTCAATGTTAGTGGAATGCCATGACAATCCATATCAATTTGCTTGTCATGGCATTCGTCATGCCATTCATCATGGCATTCCATCACCATGAGACCACATTTCTTTGAGGCATTTTTTCAAACAGTTCAATGCCTTGTCTATGCTACCACATTTTTCATACATGTTTACCAAAGCATTTTATCAAATAGTTCACCTCCTTACTGCTATGGCTAAAATCCTAAAATAGGTGCTTCCAAACAAGCTATGGATGCTTGGAAAAAATCTATCAAAGCATAATTTAATAAGCAATAGCATAGACAAGGCCCAGTGAACTACTTAAATAAAAGCCTCAAAGAAATGTGGTCTCAATGGTGGTGGAATCCCACGACAATCCATAGCAATTTTCTTGTCATTGCATTCGTCATGGCATTCCATCACCATGAGACCATATTTCTTTGAGGCATTTTTTCAAACAGTTCGTTGCCTTGTCTATGCTACCACATTTTTCATACGTGTTTACCAAAGCATTTTATCAAACAGTTCACCTCCTTGCTCCTATGGCTAAAATCATAAAATAGGTGCTTCCAAACAAGCTATGGATTCTT
This sequence comes from Sequoia sempervirens, assembly GCA_007258455.2. Classification (NCBI taxonomy): domain Eukaryota; kingdom Viridiplantae; phylum Streptophyta; class Pinopsida; order Cupressales; family Cupressaceae; genus Sequoia; species Sequoia sempervirens. Next base: position 230,235,956 of record VDFB02379711.1, on the reverse strand, counting down.
GGAAAAAATCTATCAAAGCATAATTTAATAAGCAATAGCATAGATAAGGCAGTGAACTATTTGAATAAAAGCCTTAAATAAATGTGGTCTAATTGGTGGTGGAATGCCATGACAATCCATAGAAATTTTCTTGTCATGGAATTCATCATGCCATTCCATCACCATGAGACCACATTTCTTTGAGGCATTTTTTCAAACAGTTCATTGCCTTGTCTATGCTACCACATTTTTCATACATGTCTACCAATGCATTTTATCAAAAAATTCACTGCCTTGCTACTATGGCTAAAAGCCTAAAAAAAGTACTTTCGAACAAGATATGGATGCTTGGAAAAAATCTATCAAAGCATAGTAGTAAGCAACAAGCTATGGTCTGATGGTTTTTTTTTCACGCGAAAATCAGTGTGATTTTATTCACATTTTTTTTGTAGGTTATAAACACTTTTTTTTTCAAATTTTGTTGTTTTAAATGACATTCAAGTTTATGGTGATTTTGTTGTTTATATGATCATATGTGATATTCTAATCCTAATTCAGGCTTCTAGGTTGCATAGATATATATTTTGTTTTTACATGTTTTTTGTACCAACGAACCCAAAACGAACTATACCCCCCTCCAAAAATGTTTGGCCAAACTAGCGTGTTTGGGTGAGAAAGAGGACCATGCTTAGCATGAATATTCCTATTCAAACGTGTTGGAATAGTTCGTTTGGAACACTTTTTCCATTAACTGAATTTTGGACACCACGGAAAAACCACTCTGAGATAACGAAAATCGAGAAAGGTTATTGTAGAGGGGCCAAACAAAATTCCATGGGATTAGACGAGAAGTTTCTAACCATCATGGTGTCTGAGTAACCTCATGTTGAAGTTTGTAGCGATTTTTCCTTATGCACCCTCAAGGGATCGATGCGGTTGAACATAGCTCGGAGTGATTCCACGTGTTTGGGTGCAAAAGAGGACCATGTATAGTGTAAACATGATTATTTAGATGCATTGGAATAGTTCATTTGGTCATAGGAGTTGCAAAACAAAAGTTGCACCACTTTGCAACTTTCCACTACTTCCATTTGACACTTTTTTCATCAACTGAAAATTCGACACCACGGGAAAACCAATCTGAGATAATGTAAACCGAGAGAGGTTATTGTAGAGGGGCCCAACGCAATCCCATAGGATTAGACGAAAAGTTTCTAAGCATCACGGTGTCCTGGTAACCTCATGCTGAAGTTTGTAGCCATTTTGACCTTTGGACCCTAAAGGGATCGATCCGGTTGAACGTAGTTCAGAGTGATTCCACGTGTTTGGGTGTGAAAGATGACCATTCCTAGTGTAAAAATTCCTATTCAGATGTGTTGGAATAGTCTGTATGGTCACACAAGTTGCAGAATGAAAGTTGCACCACTTGGCAACTTTTCACTGCTTCCATTTGACACTTTTAACATCAACTGAAATATGCACATAACGGGAAAACCACTCTGAGATAATGAAAACTGAGAGAGGTTATTGTAGAGGGGGCCAATGCAATCCCATATGATTAGATGAGAAGTTTCTAAGTGTAATGGTGTCGAAGTAACATCATGCTGAAGTTTGCATTCATTTTTCCCTTTGGACCCTTAAGGGATCGATCCGGTTGAACGTAGGTCGGAGCGATTCCGCATGTTTGAGTGCAAAAGAAGACCATGCCTAATGTAAAAATGTCTATTTAGATGCATTGGAATAGTCTGTTTGGTCACATGAGTTGCAAAACAAAAATTGCACCACTTTGCAACTTTCCACTGCTTCCATTTGACACTTTTTCCATCAACTAAAAATAGGAGACTACATGAAAACCACTTTGAGATAATGAAAACTGATAGGTTATTATAGAGGGGCCCAACATGATTCCATACAATCAGACGGGAAGCTTCTAAGCATCACGATGTCCGAGTAACCTCATGTTAAAGTTTGCAGGCATTTTTCGCTTTGGACCCTTAAGGGATCGATCCGGTTTACTGTAGCTTGGTGTGATTTCGTGTGTTTGTGTAAGAAAGAGGACCACACCTAGCATAAAAATTTCTATTCAAATGTGTTGGAATAGTCCGTTTGGTCATACGAGTTGTAGAACGAAAATTACACCACTTTGCAACTTTCCACTACTTCTATTTCACACTTTTTCCATCAACTGAAAACTGGAGACTACGGGAAAACCACTCCGAAATAACAAAAATCGAGAGAGGTTATTGTAGAGGGGACCAAAACGATCCTATATGATCAGCCAAGAAGTTTCTAAGCGTCACGGTGTCCAAGTAACCTCATGCTGAAGTTTGCAGACATTTTTCCCTTTGGACCCTAAAGGGATTGATCCGGTTGAACATAGCTCAGAGCGATTCCAAGTATTTGGGTGTGAAAGAGGACCATGCCTAACATAAACATGCCTATTCAGATGCATTGGAATAGTCCATTTGGTCACACGAGTTGCAGAACAAAAATTGCACCACTTTGCAACTTTCCACTACTTCAATTTGACACTTTTTCCATCAACTGAAAACTGGAGACTACGGGAAAACCACTCCGAGATAAAAAAACTGAGAGAGGTTATTGTAGAAAAGCCCATCAAAATCCCATAGGATCAGATAGGAAGTTTCTAAGCATCACGTTGTTCGAGTAACCTCATGCTAAATTTTGTAGGCATTTTTCCCTTAGGACCCTTAAGGGATCGATCTGGTTGAACGTAGCTCAGAGAAATTCCGCATGTTTGGGTGGGAAAGAAGACCATGGCTAGCATAAAAATGCCTATTAAGACATATTGGAATAGTCCTTTTGGTCACGTGAGTTGCAGAATGAAAATTGCACCACTTTGCAACTTTCCATTGCTTCCATTTGACACTTTTTCCATCAATTGAAAATAGGATACTATGGGAAAACCACTCTGAGATAACAAAAACTGAGAGAGGTTATTGTATAGGGGCCCAACACAATCCCATAGGATCAGACAAGAAGTTTCTAAGCATCATAGTGTCTGACTAGCCTCATGCTAAAGTTTGTAGGTATTTTTCCCTTTGGACCCTTAAGGGATCGATTCAGTTGAACGTAGCTCGGAGCGATTCTACATGTTTGGGTGTGAAAGAGGACCATGCCCATAGTAAACATGCCTATTCAGACACGTTAGAATAGTTTGTTTGGTCACACAACTTGTAGAACAAAAATTACACCATTTTGTGACTTTTCACTACTTCCATTTGACACTTTTTCCATCAATTGAAAAATAGATACTATGGGAAAACCACTCTGAGATAACAAAAACCTAGAGAGGTTATTGTAGAGGGGTCCAACATAATCCCATACGATCAGACGAGATGTTTCTAAGCATCACGTTGTCTGAATGTAGCTTGGAGTGATTCCGTGTGTTTGGGTGCAAAATAGGACCACCTCTAACGTAAAAATTTCTATTCAGACACATTGGAACAGTTCGTTTGGTGACACGAGTTGCAGAACGAAAATTGCACCACTTTGCAACTTTCCACTGCTTCCATTTGACACTTTTTCCATCAACTGAAAACTGAAGACTACGGAAAAACCATTTCAAGATAACGAAAACTAAGAGAGGTTATTGTAGAGGGGCCCAATGCAATCCTAAACAATTAGCCGAGAAGTTTCTAAGCATCATGGTGTCCAAGTAACCTCATGCTGAAGTTTCTAGACATTTTTCCCTTTGGACCCTTAAGGGATCGATCCGGTTGAACATAGCTCAGAGTGATTCCATGTGTTTGGGTGCGAAGTACGACCATGCCTAGCATAAACATACCTATTCATATGCGTTGGCACAGTCCATTTGGTCACACGAGTTGCAAAATGAAAATTGCACCACTTTGCAACTTTCCACTGCTTCCATTTCACACTTTTTCCATCAACTGAAAACTGGAGACTACGGGAAAACCACTCTGAGATAACAAAAATTAAGAGAGGTTATTGTAGAAAGGCGCATCACAATCCCATAGGATTAGACATGAATTTTCTAAGTATCACGGTGTCCGAGAAACCTCATGCTAAATTTTGTAGGCATTTTTCCCTTAGGACCCTTAAGGGATCGATCTGGTTGAACGTAGCTTGCAGCGATTCCGCATGTTTGGGTGCAAAAGAGGACTATTCCTAGCGCAAACATGCCTATTTAGATGCATTAGAATAGTATGTTTGGTCACATGAGTTGCAGAACAAAAATTACACCACTTTGCAACTTTCCACTACTTCCATTTGACACTTTTTTCATCAACTGAAAAATGGATACTATGGCAAAACCACTCTGAGATAACAAAAACTGAGAGAGGTTATTGTCGAGGGGCCCAAAATGATCCCATAGGATTAGAAGGGAAGTTTCTAAGCATCACGGTGTATGACGAACCTCATGCTAAAGTTTGTAGGAATTTTTCCCTTTCGACCCTTAAGGGACCGATTCAGTTGAACGTAGTTTGGAGCGATTCTGCATGTTTGGGTGCAAAAAAGGACCATGCCTAGTGTAAAAATTCCTATTCAAACATGTTGGAACAATATTTTTGGTCACACAAATTGCAAAACGAAAATTGCACCACTTTGCAACTTTCCACTGCTACCATTTGACACTTTTTCCATCAACTGAAAATAGGATACTATGGGAAAACCACTCCGAGATAATGAAAAATGAGAGAGATTATTGTAGAGGGGTTGAACACGATCCCATAGGATAAGACGGGAAGTTTCTAAACATCACTATGTCTGTCGACCCTCATGCTAAAGTTTGCAGGCATTTTTCCCTTTCGACCCTTAAGGGATCGATTCAATTGAACGTAGCTCAGAGTGATTCCGCGTGTTTGGGTGTGAAAGAGGACCATGCCTAATGTAAAAATCTCTTTTTAGACATGTTGGAATAGTCTGTTTGATCACACGAGTTGTAGAACAAAAATTGCACCACTTTGCAACTTTCCACTGCTTCCATTTAACACTTTTTCCATCAACTGAAAACTGGAGACTATGGGAAAACCACTCCAAGAAAATAAAACCTGAGAGGTTATTCGAGAAGGGTCAAACATGATCCCATACAATTAGACAGAAAGTTTCTAAGCATCACAGTGTCCCAGTAACCTCATGCTGAAGTTTGCAGGCATTTTTCCCTTTGGACCCTTGAGGGATCGATCTGGTTGAACGTAGCTCAGAGCGATTCCATGTGTTTGGGTGCAAAAAAGAACCATGCCTAGCATAAAAATTCCTATTTAGACCCGTTCGAACAATCCGTTTGGTCATACGAGTTGCAGAATGAAAATTGCACCACTTTGCAACTTTCCACTGCTTCCATTTGACACTTTTTCCATCAACTGAAAACTGGAGACTACGGGAAAACCACTCCGAGATTAAAAAAAATTGAGAGAGGTTATTGTAGAGAGGTCCAACATGATCCTATAAGATCAGCTAAGAAGTTTGTAAGCATCACGGTGTCCAAGTAACCTCATACTGAAGTTTGCAGGCATTTTACCCTATGGACCCTTAAGGGATCGATCCGGTTGAACATAGCTCAGAGCGATTCTGCGTGTTTGGGTCCATAAAAGGACTATGCCTAGCGTAAACATGCATTTTCAGACATGTTGGAAAAGTCCATTTGGTCACACGAGTTGCAGAACAAAAATTGCACCACTTTGTAACTTTCCACTACTTCCATTTGACACTTTTTCCATCAACTAAAAACTGGAAACTACGGGAAAACCACTATGAGATAACAAAAACTGAGAGAGGTTATTGTAGAAAGGCCCATCACAATCCCATAGGATTATACATGAAGTTTATAAGCACCATGGTGTCCGAGTAACCTCATGGTAAAGTTTGTAGGCATTTTTCCCTTAGGAACCTTAAGGGATCGATCCAGTTGAACGTAGCTCGGAGGGATTCTGCATGTTTGGGTGTGAAAGAGGACTATACCTAGCGTAAAAATGGCTATTTAGATGCATTGGAACAGTCCGTTTGGTCACACGAGTTGCAGAACGAAAATTGGACCACTTTGCAACTTTCCACTACTTCCACTTGACATTTTTTCCATCAACTAAAAATTGGATACTATGGGAAAACCACTCCGAAATAACGAAAACTGAGAGAGGTTATTGTAGAGGGGCCCATCGCTATCCCATAGGATCAGACAGTAAGTTTCTAAGCATCATGGTGTCTGATGAACCTCACGCTAAAATTTGGAGGCATTTTTCCCTTTGGACCCTTAAGGGATCAATTCAGTTGAACGTAGCTCAGAGTGATTCCGCATGTTTGGGTGTGAAAGAGGACCATGCATAGCATAAACATACCTTTTTAGATGAGTTGGAATAGTCCATTTGGTCACACGAGTTGCATAAAAAAAATTGCACCACTTTGCAACTTTTCATTGTTTCTATTTGACACTTTTTCCATCAATTGAAAACTGGAGACTATAGGAAAACCATGCCGAGATAACAAAAACTAAGAGAGTTTATTCTAGAAAGTCCCATCACAATCCCATAGGATCAGACAGAAAGTTTCTAAGCATCACGGTGTCCGAGTAACCTCATGCTAAAATTTGTAGGCATTTTTCCCTTAGTACCCTAAAGGGATCGACCCAGTTGAACATAGCTCAAAGTGATTCCGCGTGTTTGGGTGAAAAAGAGAACAATGGCTAGTGTAAACATGCCTATTCAAATGCATTGGAATAGTCCGTTTGGTCACACGAGTTGCAGAACGAAAATTGCACCACTTTGCAACTTTCCACTGCTTCCATTTGACACTTTTTCCAGCAACTGAAAACTGGATACTATGGGAAAATCACTCTGAGATAACAAAAACCGAGAGAGGTTATTGTAGAGGGCCCAAATGAAATCCCATAGGATTAGATGGGAAGTTTCTAAGCATCACGGTGTCTGACTAACCTCATGCTAAATTTTGTAGGAATTTTTCCCTTTGGACCCTTAAGGGATCGATTCAGTTGAACGTAGCTCGGAGTGATTCTACGTGTTTGGGTGTGAAAGAGGACCATGCCTAGTGTAACCATGCCTATTCAGACATGTTGGAACAGTCTGTTTGGTCACACGAGTTACAGAATGAAAATTGCACCACTTTGCAACTTTCCACTGCTTCCATTTGACACTTTTTCTATTAATTGAAAACTCGATACTATGGGAAAACCACTCTGACGTAACAAAAACTGAGAGAGGTTATTGTAGAGGGGTCTAACACAATCCTATACAATCAGATGAGAAGTTAATAAGCATCACGGTTTCCGAGTAACCTCATGTTGAAGTTTGGAGGCATTTTTCCCTTTGGACCCTTAAGGGATCGATTCAGTTGAACGTAGCTCAAAGCGATTCCGTGTGTTTGGGTGCAAAAGAGGACCATGCCTAGCATAAAAATTCCTATTCAGACATGTTGGAACAGTCTGTTTGGTCACACGAGTTGCAGAACGAAAATTGCACCACTTTGCAATTTTCCACTGCTTTCATTTGACATTTTTTCCATCAACTGAAAACTAGAGACTACGGGAAAAACATAAGAAGATAACGAAAACCAAGAGAGGTTATTGTAGAGGGGCCAATATGATCCTATATGATTATTTGATAAGTTTCTAAGCATCACGGTGTCCAAGTAACCTCATGCTGAAGTTTGCAGGCATTTTTCCCTTAGGACCCTAAAGGGATCGATCAGGTTGAACATAGCTCAGAGTGATTCCGCGTGTTTGGGTGTGAAAGAGGACCATTCCTAGTATAAACATGCCTATTTAGGAATTTTGGAACAGTCCATTTTGTCACACAAGTTGCAGAACGAAAATTGCACCAGTTTGCAACTTTCCACTACTTCCATTTCACACTTTTTCCATTAACTGAAAACTGGAGATTACGGGAAAACCACTCCGAGATAACAAAAACCGAGATACGTTATTTTAGAAAGGCCCATCACAATACCATAGGATTAGACAAGAAGTTTTTAAGCATCACGGTGTCCAAGTAACCTCATGCTAAAGTTTGTAGGCATTTTTCCCTTATGACCCTTAAGGGATCGATCAGGTTTAAAGTAGCTCAGAGTGATTTCGCCTGTTTAGGTGTGAAAGAGGACCATGCCTAGCATAAAAATGCCTATTTAGACGCATTGGAACAGTTCGTTTGTTCACACAAGTTGCCTAACAAAAATTGCACCACTTTGCAACTTTCCACTACTTCCATATGACACTTTTTCCATCAACTGAAAACTAGATAATATGGGAAAACCACTCCTACATAACAAAAACTGAGAGAGGTTCTTGTAGAGGGGCCCAACATAATCCCATAAGATCAGATGTAAAGTTTCTAAGCATCATTGTGTCCGACTAAGCTCATGCCAAAGCTTGTAGGCATTTTTCCCTTTGGACCTTTAAGGGATCAATTCAGTTGAACGTAGCTTGGAGCGATTCCAAGTGTTTAGGTGTGAAAGAGGACAATGCGTAGTGTAAAAATGGCTATTTAGACATGTTGGAATAGTCTATTTGGTCACACGAGTTGCAGAACAAAAATTGCACCACTTTGTAACTTTCCACTGCTTCCATTTGACACTTTTTCCATCAATTGAAAACTGGATACTATGGGAAAACCACTCTGAGATAATAAAAACTGAGAGAGGTTATTGTAGAGGGGTCCAACACAATCCCATACAATTAGATGAGAAGTTTCTGAGCATCATGGTGTCTGAGTAACCTCATGCTGAAGTTTGTAGGCATTTTTCCCTTTGGACCTTTAAGGGATTGACTCAGTTGAACGTAGCTCAAAGCAATTCCATGTGTTTGGGTGCAAAAGAGGACCATGCCTAGCGTAAAAATTTCTATTCAGACACATTGGAATAGTCCGTTTGGTCACACGAGTTGCATAATGAAAATTGCACCACTTTGTAACTTTCCACTGCTTCCATTTGACACTTTTTCCATCAACTAAAAACTGGAGACTACGGGAAAACCACTCCGAGATAATGAAAACCGAGAGAGCTTATTGTAGAGGGGCCCAACGTGATCCTATACGATCAGATGCGAAGTTTCTAACCATCACGGTGTCCAAGTAACCTCATGCTGAAGTTTGCAGACATTTTTCCCTTTGGACCCTTAAGGGATCGATCCGGTTGAGCATAGCTCAGAGTGATTCCGCATGTTTGGGTACAAAAGAGGACCATGCATAGCATAAAAATTCCTATTCACATGCATTGGAAGAGTCCATTTGGTCACACGACTTGCAGAACGAAAATTGCACCACTTTCAAACTTTCCACTGCTTCCATTTTACACTTTTTCTATCAACTGAAAATTGGAGACTACAGGAAAACCACTCCGAGATAACAAAACTGAGGGAGGTTATTGTAGAAAGCCCCATCACAATCATATAGGATCAGACATGAAGTTTCTAAGCATCATGGTGTCTTAATAAACTCATGCTAAGGTTTCTAGGCATTTTTCCCTTAGGACCCTTAAGGGATCGATCTGGTTAAAACTAGCTCAGAGCGATTCTGTGTGTTTGGGTGCAAAATAGGAGAATGCCTAGCATAAAAATGCCTATTTAGATGCATTGGAACAGTCCGTTTGGTCACACGAGTTGCAGAAAAAAAATTGCACCACTTTGGAACTTTCCACTACTTCCATTTAACACTTTTTCCATCAACTAAAAATTGGATACTATGGGAAAACCACTCTGAAATAACAAAAACCGAAAGAGGTTATTGTAGAGGGGCACACCACAATCCCATAGGATTAGATGGGAAGTTTCTAAGCATCACGGTGTCAGACTAACCACATGGCAACGTTTGTAGGTATTTTTTCCTTTGGACCCTTAAGGGATCGATTCAGTTGAACGTAGCTTGGAGTGATTCCGCATGTTTGGGTGCAAAAGAGGACCATGCCTAGTGTAAACATGCCTATTTAGACACATTAGAATAGTCTGTTTGGTCACACGATTTGCAGAACGAAAATTGCACCACTTTGAAACTTTCCACTGCTTCCATTTGACACTTTTTTCATCAATTGAAAACTAGATACTATGGGAAAACCACTTCAAGATAATGAAAACCGAGAGAGGTTATTGTAGATGGGTCCAACACGATCCCATATGATTAGACATGAAGTTTCTAAGCATCACGGTGTCTGAGTAACCTCATACTAAAGTTTGCAGGCATTTTTCCCTTAGACCCTTAAGGGATCGATTTAGTTGAACGTAGCTTAGAGCGATTCCGAATGTTTGGGTGCAAAAGAGAACCATGCCTAACATAAAAATTCCTATTCAGAAAGGGTCAACTAGACCATTTGGTCACATGACTTGCAGAATGAAAATTGGACCACTTTCCAACTTTCTATTGCTTCCATTTGACACTTTTTCCATCAACTAAAAACAGGAGACTACGGGAAAACCACTATGAGATAACAAAAAATAAGAGAGGCTATTAGAGAGGGCCCCAACGTGATCCTATACAATCAGCCAGAAAGTTTCTAAGCATCATCGTGTCCAAGTAACTTCATGCTGAAGTTTGCAGACATTTTTCCCTTTGGACCCTTAAGGGATCAATCTAGTTGAACATAACTCAGAGCGATTCCCCATGTTTGGGTGAAAAAGAGGACTATTCCTAGCACAAAAATTCCTATTCAGACATGTTGGAATAATCCATTTGGTCACACGAGTTGCAGAACGAAAATTGCACCACTTTACAACTTTCCATAGCTTCCATTTTACACTTTTTCTATCAACTGAAAACTTGAGACTATGGGAAAACCACTCCGAGATAACAAAAACTGAGAGAGGTTATTGTAGAAAGGCCCATCACAAACCCATAGGATCAGACAAGAAATTTCTATGCATCACAGTGTCCAAGTAACCTCATGCTAAAATTTGTAGGCATTTTTCCCATAGGACCCTAAAGGGATCGATCCGATTGAACGTAGCTCAGAGTGATTCCACGTGTTTGGGTGTGAAAGAGGACCATGCCTAGTGTAAAAATTCCTATTTAGACATGATGGAACAGTCCGTTTGGTCACACGAGTTACAGAACGAAAATTGTACCACTTTGCAACTTTCCACTGCTTCCATTTGACACTTTTTCCATCAACTGAAAACTGGATACTATGGGAAAAACACTTCGAGATAACAAAAACCAAGTGAGGTTATTGTAGAAAGGCCCATCACAATACCATAGGATAGACAAGAAATTTCTAAGCGTCACGGTGTCCGGGTAACCTTATGCTAAAGTTTGTAGGCATTTTTCCGTTAGGACCCTTAAGGGATCGATCCGGCTGAAAGTAGCTCAGAGCAATTCCACATGTTTGGGTGTGAAAGAGGAGTATAGCTAGCGTAAAAATTCCTATTCAGATGCATTGGAATAGTTCATTTGGTCACATGAGTTGCAAAATAAAAATTGCACCACTTTGCAACTTTCCACTGCTTCCATTTGACACTTTTTTGCATCAATTAAAAATTGGATACTATGGGAAAACCACTACAAGATAATGAAAACCGAGAGAGGTTATTGTAGAGGGGCCCAACATGATCACATAGGATTAGATGGAAAGTTTCTAAGAATCATGGTGTCCGACAAACTCCATGCTAAATTTTGCAGACATTTTTCCCTTTGGACCCTTAAGGGATCGATTCAGTTGAACGTAGCTTGGAGTGATTCCACATGTTTGGGTGTGAAAGAGGACCATGTCTAGTGTAAAAATGCCTATTCAAACACGTTGGAACAGTCTATTTAGTCACACGAGTTGCAGAACAAAAATTGCACCACTTTGCAACTTTCCACTAATTTCATTTAACACTTTTTCCATGAACTAAAAATTGGAGACTACGGGTAAACCACTCCGAGATAACGAAAACTGAGAGGTTATTGTAGAGGGGTCCAACGCGGTCTTATATGATCAGACGAGAAGTTTCTAAGCATCACAGTGTCTGAGTAACCTCATGTTGACGTTTGCAGGCATTTTTCCCTTTGGACCCTTAAGGGATCGATCCGGTTGAGCATAGCTTAGAGTGATTCTGCATGTTTGGGTGTGAAAGAGGACCATGCCTAGCATAAACATGCCTATTCAGATGCATTGGAAGAGTCCATTTGGTCACACAACTTGCAGAACGAAAATTGCACCACTTTGCAACTTTTCACTGCTTCCATTTGACACGTTTTCCATCAACTGAAAACTGGAGACTACGGGAAAACCACTCCGAAATAATGAAAAATGAGAGAGGTTATTTTAGAAGAGCCCAATGCAATCCTATATGATCAGCCAGGAAGTTTCTAAGCATCACAGTGTGCAAGTAACCTCATGCTGAAGTTTGCAGGCATTTTTCCCTTTGGACCCTTAAGGGATCGATCCGGTTGAACATAGCTCAGAATGATTTCGTGTGTTTGGGTACAAAAGAGGACCATGCATAGCATAAAAATGCATATTTAGACACGTTGGAACAGTCCATTTGGTCACATGAGTTGCAGTACGAAAATTGCACCACTTTGCAACTTTCCACTGCTTCCATTTGGCACTTTTTCCATCAACTAAAAACTGGAGACTACATGAAAACCACTCTAAGATAACAAAAACTGAGAGAGGTTATTGTATAAAGGCCCATCATAATCCCATAGGATTAGACAAGAAGTTTGTAAGCATCACAATGTCCGAGTAACCTCATGCTAAAGTTTGTAGGCATTTTTCCCTTAGGACCCTTAAGGGATCGATCTAGTTGAACATAGCTCGAAGCGATTCCGCATGTTTGGGTGTGAAAGAGGACCATGCCTAGCGTAAACATGACTATTTAGATGCATTGGAACAGTTTATTTGGTCACACGAGTTGTAGAAAGAAAATTTCACCACTTTGCAACTTTCCACTGCTTCCATATGACACTTTTTCAATCAACTAAAAACTAGATACTATGGGAAAACCCCTTCGAGATAACAAAAATGGAGAAATATTATTATAGAGGGGCCCAACGTGATCCCATAGTATCAGACGGGAAGTTTCTAAGCATCACGGTGTCCGAAAAACCTCGTGCTAAAGTTTGTAGGAATTTTTCCCTTTGGACCCTTAAGGGATCAATTCAGTTGAACGTAGCTCAGAGTGATTCCGCGTGTCTTGGTGTGAAAGAGGACCATGCCTAGTGTAAAAATTCCTATTTAGACACGTTGGAATAGTCTATTTGGTCACATGAGTTGCAGAATGAAAATTGTACCACTTTGCAATTTTCCATTACTTCCATTTGACACTTTTTCCATCAACTGAAAGCTGGATACTATGGGAAAACTACTCTGAAATAATGAAAACTGAGAGAGGTTATTCTAGAGAGGCCCAAAATGATCCCATAGGATTAGACAGAAATTTTCTAACCATCATGGTTTCCGACGTACCTCATGCTAAAGTTTGCAGGCATTTTGCCCTTTGGACCCTTAAGGGATCGATTTAGTTCAACATAGCTTGGAGCGATTCTGCGTGTTTCGGTGTGAAAGAGGACCATGCCTAGTGTAAAAATACTTATTTAGACATGTTGGAATAGTCTATTTGATCACACGAGTTGCAGAATGAAAATTCCACCACTTTGCAACTTTTCACTGCTTCCATTTGACACTTTTTCCATCAACTAAAAACTGGAGACTACGGGAAAACCACTCCGAGATAACAAAAACTAAGAGGTTATTGTAGAGGGGTCCAACATGATCTCATATGATCAAATGGGAAGTTCCTAAGCATCACGGTGTCCGAGTAACCTCATGCTAAAGTTTGTAAGCATTTTTCCTTTTGGACCCTTAAGGGATCAATCCGGTTGAACGTAGCTCGAAGCGATTCTGCATGTTTGGGTGCAAAAGAGGACCACGTCTAGCGTACAAATTCCTATACACACGAGTTGGAATAGTCCGTTTAATCACACTAGTTGCAGAACAAAAATTGCACCACTTTGCAACTTTCTACTGCTTCCATTTGACACTTTTTCCATCAATTGAAAAATTGAGACTACGGGAAAACCACTCCCAGATAACAAAAACTGAGAGAGGTTATTGTAAAGGGTCCCAACTCAATCCTATACAATCATTCGGGAAGTCTCTAACCATCACGGTGTCCAAGTAACCTCATGCTAAAGTTTGCAGACATTTTTCTAGTTGGACCCTTAAGGGATCGATTCGGTTTAACATAGCTCAGAGTGATTCTGCGTGTTTGGGTGTGAAAGAGGACCATGCCTAGTGTAAAAATTTCTATTCAGACATGTTGGAACAGTCCATTTGGTCACACGAGTTGCAGAACAAAAATTGCACCACTTTGCAATTTTCCACTGCTTCCATTTGACACTTTTTCCATCAACTGAAAACTAGAGACTATGGGAAAACCACTCCGAGATAATGAAAACTGAGAGAGGTTATTTTAGAGGGACCCAACACAATCCCATAGGATTAAATGAGAATTTTCTAAGCATCACGGTGTCTGACTAACCTCATGTTGAAGTTTGCAGGCATTTTTCCCTTTGGACCCTTAAGGGATTGATCCGGTTGAATGTAGCTCAGAGCGATTCTGCGTGTGTGGGTGTGAAAGAGGAGCATTCCTAGTGTAAAAATTCCTATTACATAATAAATAGTTTGTAAAACCCTTATTTAACACAAATAACCCTAAAACACTTAAATTACAAGGTTCACATTAATCCCCTTATTGATCAACTTCTTTACATCATGACTCAATTGACCTAATAGATACAAAAATGGTATTGAATCCTTATTAAATTAAATATAATGACCTCAAACCATCTAAGAACACCCTAAATGATGAAATGACCAAATAATAGAAACCGCAAGGGTTCAAGTGTTGAAAAGATGGAGTTGGTGCTCCTGCTTTCAAAAGTATGATTGCCAACAACATACAATGTTCACAAGGCCTTTTCTAAGGCATATCAACCTCCTCAACTGACTATAACCACTTTTCAACTTCTTTTACAAGTGTGACCCTTCAGCTTCTAAGTATTTGCAAAATGACAACTTTTGGTTTAACAACATTACATTGTTATGTGCAACTTTTGACATATTGATGTAAATAACTCCATACCTAAACTAGTGACCTTATGATTGCCTCATTACATCATCTTGAACCTTACATTACGAATTTACATACATTTTCACATTTAGGCCATTCAAGGTTTCATTACACCAAATTGACAACATGCTAACATGACATTGCAACCTCATATCCTACCAACCTAGATTGACTTAAAACACCATTGTGTATATACTTACAAATTAATCCAATGAATCTTCCAGGTCTACTCTACTCTTTATTGTGTCAAGTATTGCATCATGGTCAAACTCACGGACCTTTCACAAGGTCTTGTTCAAAGGTCTACCCCGATATTTTCTCAAATGAACATTGGATGCCACGACAAGGTTTGAGTAATGAAGAATCTTATGATGTGTGTCAAATTCATCAAACAACCAATGTTTAACACTCTTATGTGGGTACCTTCTCAGCCACGTTCTAGTAACAACAACTGAGCCTATAGGGTATTCAATGTTTTCTCCATCTATAATTGGGGATTCCAATTTCTTTTTTGACTCAACACAATGACACAAGTAATAGTCTATACCCTCTTCGTTGTCTTCATCTACAATAACTGCATAAACATGCCCTACATTTATATGTGCGGCATATCTCTTGAAATTAGTCAACATTATGAATACAGTACAAAGTAAGATAACAATATGGAATTTCAAATACTAAGCATGTAGATATATTACCTAATTGAACTAGATCCAATACATGGTCAAAGTCGACCGATGATTCCATCTGTTTTAGTTCCAATTCCATCAGAGGGTGATACGTGTGAAGTGGGCTAAGATAACTTGTCAACCATTTTTCAACCCACTCCCCTGACTCACAATCATTCCATGCTTGCATTGTACATGAAGAACAAAAGAATGCCATCTTACGTGTATCGATACTCCATGAACCTGTATTTGAGCTAAGGAAAGAGTGCAACTCACTTGATCATGTTAGTGTACAACAATCCTCATATGGTGCAATGTTAGTATCATTCATCAACCAAAAAAATCTACAAACTGAAGACATACCTTCATTACCTAGACCCATCGAAACATTACACGACTCAACGATTGATCTTGCATCTATCAACTGTGCAATGTCTTTATACTTTAACTCTTCTCATGCTAATTCTCTTTTCACGCATGCTCCCGCACCGTCATGCTCCCCCTTTCCATTTCTGGCCTCACAAAATTTCCACATATGTTGAACACATGTAGTGAGATGCATCCTGCACAACCAGTAGAACATGCGCGTGTTCTTGAACTATGTTGCATAGTTATCTGACCATATTATATGCCAATCGTATGATATGCCCCTCTGAGCCAAATGATTGTAGAACATCTAGAAGCAACCTTGCATGAACTATGGAGAATGTGTGCAATCATCACTAATATAAAAGTGATACTCCCTCAATACCTTCCTTTCATCCTCTGTACTTTCAGCTGCATGTATGAATACTATGTGCACACATATCAAAATCTGTGTGGAGTTGTAATACTATGACTGCACCTCATGTTGTGGTTGTAGAGTGTAGTTATCCACAAATTCAACCACTGATACTATGCTTCCAAGTGGAAAGGTGTCCTTGCATAGCTTGAATTGTGTGTCCAGCCATCGGGCTCTATGGGTATGCCTTGCATACTCATACACTAGATTCTCACAAAAAATGAACATGAAATGATACACTGGAATCTTCTGAATAACCAACTCACACCTTTTTGCTTTAGACCCGGGTATGTGCAGGATCATCATGGAAAAAACAGGCCCTTAAGTGGCAAAAAATTCAGAAAAATCAGAGTTAGGAAACTTGACGTAAAAAATTGAATAAGTTATCTTTATTATTTCAAAAATATGTAAGAATAGAATCTATAGAAAATTGAATGTAGTTTCTAAACTACTAGGTTTGTTTTAAAAAAATATATCTATTTGGTGAAAACCTAAAATTTCAATGCAATGGTACTTAAATTTCAGGGAAAAAATAAGAAATAGGTGTCTGTCTGACCACCCTAACCACAATAAAATGATAATATTTTTTTATAAGATTTTAGATATAAGTAGAAGACTCATGCCCCAATGTGATGCATATTTTTTTGTAATCTTTTTTGAAGTAAATAATTAATTATGATTTTTTTATTACAACTTTTTAAAAAATATAAAAACTCGTATGTCTGACCACCTTAACTTGGTCAAAACTTCATGAAATTCAAATTTTCTTTTTTTAATCCTATAGTATGTGAAGCATATAATGTGACATTTTTTGGATTCAAAATGGCGATGTGTTTGAAAGCTATAGATGTTTCTTCAATCGATATCAATCGGGACTTTAGTCATAATTTGAATAGAAATGAATAATAATTACTTATTAGAGTTCAAAGTGAAGCATAATTTATATTGAGGAAACTGAGATATCAGCTACAAAACCCTTTTCATTTCATCAATTTTGGGTAAAAGAATAGTCATCGATACATGCAGAAATCATGTTGCCTTTTGGCCCATCATGATCCTACACATACCTACCCATCTTTTGTAGCATATGCCACTATTTTATACTTCCCAAACTCTACTATTTTTTGTCCCACCTCATATGTTCTTTTCATATGTTGACATACTAGCATTCGTTGCAAGCCACTGCAATGCTCACATGAACCATCCAATCATGTTGTCCTATAGAATATTTGGCCATCCTCTATTTCACATAAATTTTTTGATAAGAACTCTCTTGAAGATTTTGGTGGGGCTTCTATGCCACAATCCTGCAAAACATCGTTAGTATGCAAATCTAAACATATAGAATGAAAAACATCATAATGGTTAGAGAATTCAATATGTAGTTTACATCAACAAGTAGTGCGTGTGTGATTTATCTTGACATAAAAAGGTTTAATTATTTCAAAAAATCTTTGAGAAATACTAATTTGAGGATAATCATTTTGAAATTTATGAAAAAATTGGGTTTGAGTTGTATCCAAAAAATGCTTTGGATGTGGCTCCACGATTTCAACTTAGATTCTCGCTAACTACGACTATCCATTTGATTGAGATGGCCTTGTATTATTCTCACAATAATCTTCGATTATTGTTCTCAAATGCGCTTTAAGCAAGCTTTTTTTATCTTTGTAGGTCTCACAGAGGTAGCATAATTCATTCGAATCAGTGCCCTCAATTCTTTGCCACCTTTGAACAACTTTTGATAAAGTTTTTCTACAAATTCCCATTTGTTTAGTTGTCTTTTTAATGAGGTGATATCTCTTTGTTTGATAGCTTACCAAAGTTGATGTAATGACATGTTGGGTGACATTACTATCTTTGAGTGTGAGGTCTTACCCACATTGTCATAAGCATCCATTAGATTCTTCACAATAGTGTTTTCACTTGATGCATTCAATGTTCTCAACCCAAGAGTCTTCATGATGTTTCTGTACTTTAAACCCCACATCATTTGAACAAATAGTTGACATCTTGCAGTCTCATTTAGCCTTTCAAAGAAAATTTTCTAAATCTTATCAGCATATCTTCTACAAGTACATTCTGGAATCTTACCTTCCATATGCTGCAAGATATCCTCATCAATATTAATCAAAAACTTTGGCTTTCTATGCAAAATTCTAGGTGGTGTTCTCTTAGGTACATACATCTCAACATTAGAAATTTCATCAATATTGAATTGAGGTGGGGTAGATTGCGTACCTTCGATTGAGGGTGGAATAGAAGACATACCTTGAGGTTCACGTGGGGATGATGGCATACCTTGTTCCTCAACTCTGAGTGATGATGTACTCTCAATTTCAGATGTGGTGGATGGTGTCCTAAAATACTCACTTGTGGTAGATGGTGTCCCTCCATATTCGCTTGTGCTTAATGGTGTCCCCTCGTATTCACTTGCGGTAGAGGGTTTGTCTCCAACTACGGTATCTGCATCTCCCCTAGCATGACTCTTTCGTATTCGTTCCCTTTGTGCTACAAATTTCTTTTCTCTTTTTGATGGCTGAGGTTCCTCTTCAACTGGCTTGGTTTCATCAATCATTCCCAATTATGCTTTTCACGATATTCCCTCATCCATTTTTTCTCTTTATCTCTGATGGCTTGGAGCTGATCATCTGTTAGTTTTTTCCTTTTAATAGTTTGTTTCTTTGGCATGAAAAATAATTTTACCTATGCAAAAAGTGCTAAGTTGTCAAATTAACTAATTGAAAGCTTTGGAAGCATACACAAAGAAATTCAATGAAAGCTGGTTTGTATAACTGTTTGACAAAATAACTCAATGAAAGCTTTGGAATCATACACAAGGAAAGTCAATTGTTAAATTTAACAAAATGCCTCAAAGAGATGTGGTTTAAAAATGTAATAGGAAAGTGTATCGAATTGTGTGATTTAAAATGTCCATTGACAATGTAAGGTTGTAACATGACAAAATGGT